>CAJQUW010008068.1:0-600000 GCA_907163375.1 Prostheceraeus crozeri | reverse complement strand
TCCAAAACCTAAATAAGTAGTGGGTTTTAATTATTACAATAATTGGAAGAAGCGATAATCATGAGCAGTCGGGCAGATATTAGTCACATTAAGTCACACATCAGCCGTGTTGCATGTGACAGATTTGGTCACATAAAGTCATATCTGCCGAGTTGAATGTGACCGATTTGGGCACATTTGGTCACATAAAGGCAGTGGCAAACGTCACATGTGTTGGGCGCATAATCGGTCACATATTGGGCACAGTTTGGTTTACAGTGTAGAAACCACATTAATTGTGCTTTATCTTAGATGGGATCATCATTCTCGATCTACTTTCTGGGTCATTACGGAGAAAACAGAGGGAATTCATAATTGTTTGCGAATAATAGCATATTTTTAATAAGAGCATCGGCTCAGTTTTTGAGAGAATTACAGAGTATTAACAATGTCTTTGAAGGATAGCATTCCGGTTGCAAAGCTTGACATAAACTGATCCACAGGCATTGAAATGCTTTAATATTCATATCCTGCTTGATTTTGTCATGATAACATTCATGCGCAATCTTGTCTAATTGAGAAATGTCTATTTGTCATCAAAATACGTTGCAAGAATAAACGTGTGGCCAGACTGTTGTTTTTCCGATCCAGTTGATTGCAAAGAATTTCATAGCTTATGAAAGCTTTTGAATTTCATAGGCCTTTGAAAATTAGCCTACAGGTACTATATTTCACCCATCAAAATTGCATATGAGGTTCTTTGAGTTTGCCTGTCATAGAGATAGGAAAACAAAGCCATCGAGGCCTACCCTCAAGAAATTTTCATAAGAACTCATGAAATTTAGTGCAGATTCATGAGAATTTTATGAGAGTTCATGAGATGATGACGAGTCTCATGATATTCTCACAATAAAGAATATAGAAAGATAGATACCCATGATGTTCTCATGATTCCTTGATGGGAATATAATGAGTGGTAATGAGAGCATTCATGAGGATAATATCTCTCTATGCGTTCATGGGAAAATCATGGGCATTCATGAGGTTTTTGTGAAAATAAGTTTATAACTACTCGTAGTAAGGCATGCATGCATGCTAGCCGCCAAAGGAAAGAATCATAAGAAAGCTTATTCAATCTATAAGAGTCTCCAAGTTTAGTCTATAAAGGATAAAACCTACAATGCAACCGTGCCTTTTCAAAATGATGAATATGATTTGACTGCACAATTAGCATTCTTACGCAAGATGTTGAAAATAGACATATATACAAATACAGGTCAATATCTTATCATGATGAATAATGTTTCATTTTTGCGAATACTGTAATAGTTTTATGGACATGGCATGGGAATGCTCTGGGGTAGCGTGGCGAGGCTAAGAAAGGTCTATGACTAATTGCCACAAAAATAAATCCCGAAGCATGATAAAGCAACCGTTAACTTATTAATGAGATTTTTATGAGAAACTTGTGAAATTTTATGAGACACGTCATGCGAAAACGTTCCAAATCCGCCTAAAATTTCATGAGATAGATATATGAGAACAATCTTATAAAAATCATGAGGCATTTTGGTGAGGGTGGGGAGGACATGAGATAACTCCAGTCAACCTATTTGAGCGTAGTGATAATTTCGCACTATCCGCTTACACCTGAATCGTTGACGAGAGATTCACATTCCAAAACATTTTTTCACGACAGTTAATTAAAATGATATTTCAATTGGACAGGAATTTAGCATCAAATCAAACACAGTCAAAAAACAGGATGGTAGCTGTAATCCCTGCTTTTGACAGAATACACAAGAAAATGAAAATTAATAATGTTTTCAGTTGGGTGGAGTCGTTTACTATGACTGTGTTGCCGTAGCAACTTGATCGTCGACAACTGTGCGGCTTCTTCTGAAATACTATAATATTTCCAACTCATGAGAAGACTTAAATATATCAGATTGGTAAACCAAAATGGAAGAACGCCCAACGTAAGTTTTCTGTTAATTCTATTGTCGTTTATTGTAGATTATTGCAATCTTGTTTGTCTGTAACGACGATAGACCTATGCACGTCGACATATCCGGAAGATTGGTATTAATGGCAGACATACTCTTCTAATAGTTTGATAAGAATATTAGATGCTCAGATGATTTCGTTTCAATATCAAAAGGCTTGACATTTTCCGAATATTGATATTAATGCCATCAAGTATAGAAATGTCTCATTGGAGACATTCCAGTTATGAAAATCTCGTTAAAAAAAGAATTGGTTCCTGCACTTTTTATCTTGCGAAATGAGAAGCACTTAAATGAAGCTAAAGGATCCAAGTTTCGCGTACTTGAAATTTATTGCTCCGATTTGTTACTTTATAGTCCAGATGCCGACACGAACAGAGATCGAGGCAGAATGATAGTTTCACAGGATGATGTACAAATGTAGAGCTTATTAAAGCTGTACTCAGAATCTCCACGTCTGACAAGTTCAATCGATAGAGTAAGTATGTTAGGTAGAGTGGTAACTCCGCATTTATAAAATCCCCAATGTGTATACACTTTCGATTTTATTAGATGAACTCTAGGGGGATACAGTTGGAATTGTTTCCAAATGTGATATATGCACATTTATGCAGTTTTGAAGAAATTGCCACGGAATCGACCGATCATGATAGCAAAGCAGAAGGAAATGATATTATTTTACAGATTGTCTGTGTCATGACAGCCTTGGAGAGGTAATGTTTGTGAAATTAGCAACTCGATGACCTGCTATTGCTTTCATGAATTAGAAATATGAAATTTCAGCCAAGAAATCACAATAAGATGTCGACTTATCATGAAGACTTCCATTATAAAACGAATCATGAAATTCCCTTGATAATCAGCTTAATTTCCGCTTAGTTAGGATGCTTATTATCAAATATTCATTCATTTTGATATCCAACTTGCTTCATACTACTTATATAGGAGAGTCATCTCGGTAGCATATAAATTGGCAAAATTTTGACTTTTTATAGCCGCTCAAATAATGATTTGGACCACGGGAACGTAATTTCCGCAAAAAACTGAATCTTTTGATACAAAAATTTTCACTGTATACAGATACATTTTTGAGTCGACACTCTATCTGTGGTTCAATCCTGTCATTTTAACATTCTGCTCCAATAACTACAGAACCATAGAGCAAGTATATTAGTTAGAGTAGCAACTCGGCGTTAATTAAATCCCCATCGTGTATACAGCTTCGATTCTATTAAATAAACTCGAGTTCAGACCCAGTGAAACATGTGAGATATGCAAATTTTTACACTTTTCGAGAGATTTACACGGATTTGACTTTGACTGATCATCACTGCAATATAGAGGGAATAATGGTATTTTGCAAATACTCCGGTCATGTCAACATTGGAGAGGTAACATACTTTGTTAAATTAGCAATTCGATGGGTTACTATTACTCTAATGCTCAGCCAGTAATAAGAATATTATCTTGAGCGTGATCATGTCACAAGCTGCCACTGAAAGAGAAAACTGTCATAAACAAATGCAAAAAACATAGTTAGTTTTAATAGATGTAAATTTGGCTCCACGTTACTATTCAGTTTCAGGAAATGATTCAAAATAAATTTAGTAAATCATAAGATCATGCCGCTGAAAGTTGAATTAAAAACTTGAAATCTCAGGCAAGAAGCACAATAAGATCTCAACTTTTCGATGAAGACTTGCACTATAAAGCGATTTATGAATTATCCTCGATAATCAACTCAATTGCCGCATAATTATGTCTGTTTGCCAATGCTCATTCTCTTTGATATCTAACAAGTTTCGTACTACTTATCTAGTGGTCACGTCGGTAGTGTATAAACACAGGAATAATTTCCAAACATTTAGCTCCTTAAAGACCGCTCAAACATATTTTGGAATGGAGTAACGTAATCTCCGCAAAAAATGAATATTTTCATATAAAAATGTTCTCTGATGTTCTCAGATATTTTTTTGAATCGACGCTCTACCTAGTATTTACTTACTCTATGTACAGAATGTATACTAACATCAGAGTTTTCAGTATTCAGACCACTAAGTCATGGTTCATCTACATTGTGCTTGGAAACTAAGTTATCTTTTACATGTAAGTAACGGATATGATGAGATGCGCAATTAGCACATAAAGTGGAATTTCGGCGGATATTCACTAAATAATACTTCTAACACACTACTGACATATCGTCTAAGTTAGTGCGTTCAAGTGACAGGAACGCGCACTCCCAACAGCCCAGAAGCAACAATGCCAGTAGCTACATCATTCAGTGACTAAGTTTCACTTTTGGCTTCACTCATACTTAATGCCCGCTTAGAAGCTCGGACTGAATATGACAATTTGAATGTTCACACATGGAATAAGTAGCAGCACAAATTGATTACTTCGTATTGAAGACTCTCTAGGATATTCCGCCTTTGAAGCCACAGGAATCGAGAACATCTTTCGTGTAGACTTAATTCTCAAGTTTGGGGTAAGCAAAACGGCAAGAGCTTTTGATGTTTTGATTTGCCGCTCGGAAACGGACAAAATCTAGTTTTTGTTGTATCTCGGAGAATATTGTTGATATGATGTGATCGTATTGCGAATGTGGATGATGTGGCACTTACTGTTTGAGTGCGTGGATGAATGCGTTCATGGTCAGCGGACGGAAGATCGCTGCAAGCCAGTTTTAGTCCGGCAGGCAGAATGAGTTTCTGCAGGGAACGAGTCCTTTACAGAATGATGTACACCCTCTGCCTACTACGAATCTGCGCGTCGGCCTAACTCTAGCTAAATCCTCTTCTTGTCAGTCAGGATCAAAGAAAATCACATACTAATCCATTGGGAGGCAGAGTATAGTTTTCGGCAAATATGATATTTTCTGGGTTGTCTCTTATCAAATAAAAAGTGCTGCATTTGGAGTCATAGCTGTCAGCATGACGTGTCTTCATGCCATTTCCTTTAACGTGTATGTAATATTATCATGTTTCCGCTTTGTCGATGTATGTGAGGATGTGGTTCAATGTGGATAAAGTGGGCCAGTATGTTGGTGTCTGCTGACAGTGGAAGGCTTGCCAAATCTGAATGTGTGTTGATGAATGTTCATGAATGTTCATGAATGTGATCAGAAATGATCTGATGACATTTGTCAAAAATTATGGCTCTTAACTTAGTTAGTACTTTTCAGTTGATAAGAGAAAACACAGAAAATCTCACTTTTGCCAAAAATTGTGGTTTTCCTTGATCTTGGCTGACAAGAAGACGAACTAACTAGAACTCGGCAGACCCGCAGATTCGTAGTAGTCGTAGGCAGCGATAGTGTGCATCATTCTGCAAAAGTCTTATCTTTGGCTTTCTTATCAACTGCATTGGCAATATGCCTGCAGTCGATGAGGGTGTTCGACCAGAGCTATCGTCTCCTATGGTTGGCCTTAAGTCTACGAAAAGGTGATAACTTTATCACACCTACCCAAAATTAAAAGTTTAACTCATCAGCACAAGACAGCAAAATATAATTCATGACTTTCAGTTTTATTGCATCTTTGATCAGTTGATGAAATAATTTCCATTGTGGGCGATGAGAACATTATTTAATTGAGTTTTGGTTTTTTACGCTTTACTTAATAAATAGTCTTCATTACCAATGAATTCCTTATTAATGCAAATTACTCTTCAGAGGCAGTGATTACTCATTGGGAGAATTGATGACTAGAAGAATTTCTTTACCCAATGTCGAAGAAACTCACTCATCAACGTACGGCTGCATCGGCAAAGTGGCCTTCAAGTGAATATCGTTGAGCAATTGAACGTCTTGCAGATCAACACTAAAATGCAGCTGCTGAACGCACCATGATAGTCGACAGCGCTGCATTAAGCACCGTGAGGAGGGCAAGATGAGTACAGACATAGCTCTTAAGTCTTGCTTCAATGCAATGTCTTCACAGTAGACAGTTCCTGTGCGCAGAACAAAGTCTAAGTTTGCTCCTCGTGTACTGGTCGTGATTAATTTGGTTCAGTTGTAGTTGCCTTTGAATTTATCGGCGTGCAGTGTATCAAGCACATGGGTATAGTTCGATAGACTGCTGCAGTTGCATGTCGCCGTGTCGCGCCATTTAAAACAGCTATATAACTAATTTTACGGGTACTGTTGGGTTATCCCCTTAGTAATGTGTCATCACTCATCAACGCGTTCAAGTTTTGCGTGTGGCCCGTCTTCACGTGACCATGGAAGAGAAGCAGCAAATGCAAGTAGTGTGCCGGCAATTCCCAGAAATAAGTACCATACTGTGTTCCATCAGCGTCGAAAGGCCTTGTCCATAGTGGGTAAATCGGTGATGAAGTATGCTAGATCAGTTTTTGGCTCTTCTTGATACTTTCCTTAAATGTCATCACATGCCTGCACTGTAAATCGGTGGATACGAAAATTACATAAAAACATATACCTAATTCACATACAATTTGAAACTAACATTTTATACCAGATTCTCGTATTACAGAGATCTGGTATGTTTTCATGCTTACTTTCATAAGTGATTGGTATGTAGCGATGCGAACTATTCTATCTGTGATTGGCTGCTTTACGATAAAATACGAGTTGTTGGTATGTTTTATATACGAGACCCTATGCAAATTCGCCCTCATTCGAATGCCTTTCGTATGCAGAGCTTTAAGTCACCTAGCAAAATAATTATTTATATTACCTACTACTTTCAAATAACTTCTGTCAGTATCATCAGTCACATACATTCTTATGGATAGCATGACATTTAGAGTATCTTCGCATGTGATTGGCATCGAGGGATTTACAGTGCATGTTACTCAATTTGTAAAAATCTCGCAAGTGAAGAATCGCACATTTTAATAAATGTCGCCCTTCTTTAAGCGCCGCACTTAAAAGTCGGCGTTTATTAGAGGAAACACGGTACTTTCAAATAAAGGTCAATTTTTTATGCTCCCAAAATTTGACAAAAATTGAACTGGTAATCACAAAAGCGCTGAAACTAAAAGTCACAAATATTCAGAATCGAAACTGTTTTAGACTTTGAGTAATATTCCCCGGGTGAAGAATGGTTGAATGGTTATGCGGCTATACTAACAACTTATAAGAGAAATGTTTGGTTTCTGATATTTATTTCATTTATTTCTGTTCCCTCGCTGAAATCAATATCCCGCGGTTCTCTGATGTAGAAATCATATGAATCACTCTGACAGTTAGATTGATATTCACACACCCTACCTTTCACATTCGACCAGAGCAAACAATTTGGTATGTTCTGCCAGTTGTGTGCACTTGCATGTATCAAATAGTAATCAGTATTATCTCTCTCTTAATTATCCTCAAGGGTTCGTAGATAACCAACAATATGAATTTCAGTAAATTGAACGATAGACGATCTTGGCAAGAGGATCATGTCATTGCGGAAATATCAAAACATAATCTATTGCATCGTTGGATTTCTGTAATGAATTTGGCGTCACCAGTGCGTGATAAGTAGTGAAAATCACTTAGCATGTTTGTTTGCATATTTCATAATGGAAAACTCTTACGGCATTTCTTATAGCAATCCACAAGAATTATGTGACGCCTAAGTTGATAAAAGAAAAATGTAGACTCATTTCATTTTCCTTGGAGATATCATTTAGTGTGTGGCATCAAGTGATGAATTGCTTTATACTAGCATTCGTAATTGCCTTTATTAATATTAATCGGCATTTTCTTACATCACATATTTCTACAGCACATTGCAGACTCATGTCTTAAATTCTATGTAAGAACTCCCTGACTGCTCCCTCTATTATTAGTGGCTTGCTATAGAATGTATGACTAGCAACTAGTCATCTGAGATCTGAGTCAACTGTTGATCTGAGATGATAGTCCGGCAGCCAGAACGAGTTTCTGCACGGGACGAGGCCGAAAATGAGACTTTCACAGAGTGATGCACACCCTATGCCTACTGCCGAGCTCTAGTGAGTTCCTCTTGTCAGAAAAGATCAAAGAAAAACACACATAAATCCAATGGAACGCAGGTTGCAGTTTTTTGACTAAAATGAAATTTGCATGTTTTCTTTGATCAAACGAAAAGTACGACGCCCAGAGTCATAATGTTTGACATGGAATTTCTTCAGGTCATTTCCTTTCATTTTCATGCACCCATGTACATTAATCATAGCACGCATTCACTACAATAGCAATCATGCCTAGCTTTTTCAAGCATCAAAAATCCTTACAGCGGCCTCGGCTGCACGACTTGTTGATGCTTTCAAAATCTAGGCATGATTGATATATTGTATCAGTCCTTGGATTGAGCTATCACGATTGCTGCTGGCTGCGGTCAGGGATGTCTATGAATAATGTGATCGACAAATTGTGACCTTCTATATTCATCGATTTTCCAATTATCTAATCTAAAACCTCCACCAGTACAAGTATACGTCATTTGGATCAATGTACTTTATTCAAGAATTCAAGATGTGTGATTTACTTCCGGCTTTGAATTATTCAATTTTCATTGAAGGAAACTTGATGACTATTTTTATCACAATGATCCACAAATGTTTCCGAAGTTATACGTATTTTCTGATAAATTTGGGTAGTTGCTGAATAGCCCAATATGCTAGGACCTCAAGATATTGGAATCTTCGCATATTTTTTACTGAATCACATTTTGTTTGTTCGTCGGAGTTTTGAATATACGAGTAATTTGAAAGTTTTTCCTTCAGGTGATGCTCTTATCACGAGACATCTAATGGGGGAAAATATATATCGATATCGGTAGCCATTGATTACGAAAAGGCGCACAGTGTGGAAAGACAACACTCACTGCACTTTTCTGCCAAAAACAAGGATACAGGATCTTTTTCCAGAAGGAGTTCACAATTCTCCAAAAACACTGCTAGCAAATTTTGCGACAAGTCTACAAATTGCGAAAACAACACGTAGAATAGTGCAGAATCCATACCAATAGCCATTGATGCTTTCAGCAACTTCAATCACTGGCAGTTGATATTACAATTGCTATTGAGTGTTGCTTATTCTTGTAAGAGTTTTGCAATTCTTTTGCATCTTTATGATTGGGTCCAGAATCTTCTTTCAATAGATTCCTTTGATGAATGCCCGTATTTAAGTAGTAACGCATTTCATAGTAAAATGACTTGTTTACAATTTGTTTCACGGTTTTGTTCAGCTACGCACAAACTACCGTCATTTATCAAGTCTACCAAAGTCACTGACCTCCAGTCCAGTATATGTCATGGGAGTTGAGCGTCCCTTCTTATATTAATCATAGGTATCCATGGAGTCGTGCATCCCGAGTTCTACATCATATTATTCATAGACATCCTTGGTAGCACCCGTGGAGTACTAGGTAATTATCGAATGTCATGAAAGCGCTGTATTTTGGTGGCCACCATGGACTTCTGCATGCTAACACCTTGACATGATACCCATTTGAAAAAATATCATTGCTAATTGCTCCCGGGAGATGGGATCCTATCAAGCTGGCTGTGGGCTATAGGCAATATGAATATAATTCGACCGGCTTCGAGTGGAAGTCAAAAATTGAGCTCCTACTCGTCGTCAGGAATTTTTTTAACAAAAGAATAGACCATAAAAAGGCCTATTACATAAACGGCTTGGGAAAAATTCAAATGATCAGTGGAGTCATAGAAAAATGTTACAGAAATGGAAGTCTACATTTTACATGCAGCTAGGGGATTGTGGATCATAGATAGGGGATCGTTGCAAAACATGCTGCATGTTGAGGACGAAGGACCAGTCGGTCATTAGTTGGCTGATAAATTTAAGCTCTTATTTCTTCCTCACCATTTCATTGCCGCTTAGCTTTTTAAACACTGTCACCTTAACGTCTTCCAGGGAATGCTGATGTTGAATGCAATGATAAGGGACCACTTCATCATCCTTACAGTGTCTGATGTCAAATCGGTGCTCGTTCATTCTCTCCCTTAGTGATCTTGATGTTTCATTGATGTAGTGGAATCCACAGCCCTGGAAACTGAGAGCGTAAATAATATTGGATGATTCACATATCTTTCCATTTGCTTTGATTGTGTATGAGAGGCCACTGATGTTCGATGTTATGTTGGTATCAACGGAGAACATTTCACATGTCTTACATCGCTTGTTGTTACAAATTGAAGCTGTCAGACATTATTTAAATTAGATTATTCTTGAGTCTGTGTCTAACGCTACGCAGGCACGGAGATAACGCCACCGATTGGCATATGGAGATCGATTCGCCTTGTTTATTTGATTGCGATCAGATTTGTTCCTCAGTTATTGTTTAATTCCTTAATGTGATAATTTCTCAATGCCGCAAAATGTTCACCTATGTTATCGTTGTGAAAAAAGTCACTTTGGTTACTTGAACTCAGTTTTTTAGTGATACTTGATAGGTTTAGAACTAAACAGCCAGACAGAAATAATCTACATTTTATCATGATATGACGAACACAATAAACTGTAATCTCAAAATCAAAAGAATTTACTTTGGAGTTGATGCTGTTATTGCCTGTAAAATAATCCCTCCACATTAATCACAGCACACTCTTATTATTTCTGGCATTTTATGCTCTAGCGCGTTTTCATAACAGTTTATTGATAAAATCATACTGATAGAAGTCATTTGAGTAGTAATAAAAGGTCCATAATAAACACAGCGCGCCCCCCCCCTCCCCCCCTCTAGAACGACAGAGTGTCGTGGTCGGCCGCGTGGTGCTTCGGGTCTGAGTCCCCCCCCCTCTGGAACGACAGAGGTTGTAGTCTGTCGTGGTGTGCCGGCCAGGTGGGTCCACGTTCACAAACTGTTCGCTGACTCCCCCCCTGCAACGACAGAGTGTGAGACTCGGGTGAGTTGGTCTGACCGCCTGGTTGACGTGGGCGACCGTCCAGGTTGACGTGGCCGACCGTCTAGGTTGACGTGGGCGACCGTCTAGGTTGACGTGGGCGACCGTCTAGGTTGTCGTGGATGGTGAAATGGCTGCCAGATTCGGATTCAGCGTAAAATTCTGCATCGGTAGGGTGAGTTTCAAGGCAATCGGCGAGAAAAAAATGTTTCTTCAAAATTTTAACAGAGTTAGAATTTGGGACGTTTTGGGCTGTAGCTTCAAAACGAAGCATCGGATTGGAAAACGGATTTCAGATTTGGAATCAGCGTGAAATTCTCTATCTGTATGGTGAGTTTCATGTCAATCGGAGAGAAAAATTTCGCTGACGTCCCCCCCCCTCTGGACAGCTTGCTTCGATCTTGGCTTTCAGTGGACGGATTTAGTCGTGCCATAGCTCGTTTGAAAGCTAAGAGTGAGACAAATTCACTGAAAGAATCGGCTTGTTCCTATCTGTCTTCGTTTAGATGTGAGACGTCATTTAAGATTTTGGGACATTGGCGAAAAACGACAGAGTTAGAATTTGGAACGTTTTGGGCTGTAGCTTCAAAACGAAGCATCGGATGGGAAAACGGATTTCAGATTTGGAATCAGCGTGAAATTCTTTATCTGTATGGTGAGTTTCATGTCAATCGGAGAGAAAAATTTCGCTGACGTCCCCCCCCTCTGGACAGCTTGCTTCGATCTTGGCTTCCAGTGGACGGATTTTGTCGTGCCATAGCTCGTTTGAAAGCTAAGAGTGAGACAAATTCACTGAAAGAATCGGCTTGTTCCTATCTGTCTTCGTTTAGATGTGAGACGCCATTTAAGATTTTGGGACATTGGCGAAAAACGACAGAGTTAGAATTTGGCACGTTTTGGGCTCTAGCTTCAAAACGAAGCATCGGATTGGAAAACGGATTTCAGATTTGGAATCAGCGTGAAATTCTCTATCGGTATGGTGAATTTGAACGCAATCGGAGAGAAAAATTTCGCTGACTCCCCCCCCTCTGGACAGCTTGCTTCGATCTTGGCTTCCAGTGGACGGATTTTGTCGTGCCATAGCTCGTTTGAAAGCTAAGAGTGAGACAAATTCACTGAAAGAATCGGCTTGTTCCTATCTGTCTTCGTTTAGATGTGAGACGCCATTTAAGATTTTGGGACATTGGCGAAAAACGACAGAGTTAGAATTTGGCACGTTTTGGGCTCTAGCTTCAAAACGAAGCATCGGATGGGAAAACGGATTTCAGATTTGGAATCAGCGTGAAATTCTGCATCTGTATGGTGAGTTTCATGTCAATCGGAGAGTTTCAAGTCAATCGGCGAGAAAAATTTTCAACATTTTTCGAAAAAACGACAGAGTTAGAATTTTTGCGATGGCTGCCTACTGTAGAGCCAAAACGAAGCATCGGATGGGAAAACGGAGGCCAGATTCGGATTCAGCGTCAAATTCTACATGGAAATGGTGTATTTCCAGCTCAATCGGAGAGAAAAAATTTTCGCTGACTCCCCCCCCTCTGGACAGCTCGCTTCGATTTTGGCTTCCAGTGGACGGATTTTGTCGTGCGATAGCTCGTTTGAAAGCTAAGAGTGAGAAAAATTCACTGAAAGAATCGGCTTGTTCCTATCTGTCTTCGTTTAGATGTCAGACGCCATTTAAGATTTTGGGACATTTTCGAAAAACGACAGAGTTAGAATTTGGGACGTTTTGGGCTGTAGCTTCAAAACGAAGCATCGGATGGGAAAACGGATTTCAGATTTGGAATCAGCGTGAAATTCTTTATCTGTATGGTGAGTTTCATGTCAATCGGAGAGTTTCAAGTCAATCGGCGAGAAAAATTTTCAACATTTTTCGGAAAAACGACAGTTAGAATTTTTGCGATGGCTGCCTACTGTAGAGCCAAAACGAAGCATCGGATGGGAAAACGGAGGCCAGATTCGAATTCTGCGTCAAATTCTACATGGAAATGGTGCATTTCCAGCTCAATCGGAGCACTAGAAGCGGAGATAGACGGATTTTTAGTGTTTGGATGATGGGTATTACGTCATCAGCTGATCGCCACACACTATATAAGCTGGGAACCGACAGAGACTTGTCATTTAGAGGAGAACGATCGTCAGAGGTAGGTCGTCTCTCTGAGCTCCGATGATAGCTTCGGACATTCCAAATTCCGAGTTTCTGTAAGAAACCGACTTAGAAAATGTCATTGCTGATATCAGCTAAGGCGTCAGACTTAGAGGTTCGCCAGGAGATGGCCTTCGTCTCCAGGCCATAAAAAGACTCCAAAACTTTAAAGGCTTGTAACTTTGCTTCTACAAGTCCGTTTGACTTGATTCAAAAAAGGTTCGGTCGCTATTGACCTGCCCTAAGTGATGGATTACTTATAAAATTTCATAAGTAGTCCTAAAAAGTTGAAAAATTTAAATTCACTAGTTTTGGAGGTTTTCTGGGGTTTTCGACCCTGCTGAAGTCAATGAAAGCATTTTTAATGATGTCTGAGCCAGTCTTCTCATGGTATAAGCGGCTTTTCACTGAAAGCGAGCAAGACACGGAGAGTTTTGCTGTAATATTCCACTGACAGGGTGTTCCTTCGGGACGGCGGACGATGCCGTAGTGATAAGTGTGGCAAGGGAATGTGTCATATTTGAGACCGTAAGCGCTGGGACAACTCATGTCTCATGTTGGGCATTTGACACAGCTCTCAACGTAGCACTTTGAACGCCAATCGGTTGAGTCTTAGCTATCTTGTCATGGGTGGCCTCTAAACATCTCCATTGCAAAACGCTGGTGAATCAAGCTCTCTACGGCTTGCTATCAAGCTGCTAAAAGTCTGTCCACCTCTTACCAACTCTACAGGTTTTCATGTCTGAGCCAGCCTTCTCATGGTATAAGCGGCTTTTCACTGAAAGCGAGCAAGACACGGAGAGTTTTGCTGTAATATTCCACTGACAGGGTGTTCCTTCGGGACGGCGGACGATGCCGTAGTGATAAGTGTGGCAAAGGAATGTGTCATATTTGAGACCGTAACCGCTGGGACAACTCATGTCTCATGTTGGGCATTTGACACAGCTCTCAACGTAGCACTTTGAACGCCAATCGGTTGAGTCTTAGCTATCTTGTCATGGGTGGCCTCTAAACATCTCCATTGCAAAACGCTGATGAATCAAGCTCTCTACGGCTTGCTATCAAGCTGATCAAAGCAATAACTTGGGATGTTTCCTCAAGGTTTTCAAGTATGCTGAGTTCAAATCTGCTATCAGATTTCAAATTTAACTAAGTCTAAGGCAGCTTTGAGGGGTTAGATCCCAGCTACTGTTCACTACCTTTGACTCGACGTTGCTGTTACCACTTCGGGGCAGTGACAATGATGTCTTCAGCTGTAAATAGCGGGTATCGGGGAAGATCTCTCACTTCCCTAGTGATCAGTACAAGGCCTTCGGGCTGTCGACGGGATCGAGTGCCACTCACTACACTCAAATCTATCATTCCTCACTAAGTGTAAATTACTGACTATACATTTGTCCTGCTATCAGGTTGTTTTGACTTGCTATCTAGTTGAATAGTCTCTTGCTATCAAGAGATTCACCTCTGCTCATAAAGCACATCATCGCTGTAATACCTCCTTTGCTCGAGCGTTCCTTCGGGACGGCGGGTACTGCCGTAGAGGGATTGTCTTGCACGGGTTGTTCGTCGTTTGTTAGACCGAAACCTCTGAGCCGTTGCTCATGTTGGGCGTTCGACTTCATACTCAACGTGACGCTTTCTCTCACCAGGTCAGAGTACTTCAGCCATTCGACAAAGGTTAGTCTTTATGATATGGAGTAGAGTGAAATGTAATTCATTAGATGTCCCTTCAATGATTGCTCCCATGATAAACGTTGATGAGACAAATGAAATGATTCTCATCTTCCCTTTTCAATGATTGAAATCTACTAACACACTACCGTATAATCGTTCACTATGGGGAAGACATGATAGAGCCTCCACGCGGTTCGCACTGGGCAGTCTTTAGACTGGCGAATACTATCATTAAGTTGAATCTGCTATCAGTCAACTTGAACGTTGCGTCGCATTAGAGGGTATATAAACCACTGCCTCTCATTTCATTTCATTTCAATCATGCAGACGCCGAACAGTCAAGTCAGCTCTCCTCGCGGACCGCAGTTAAGGCCGCGAAATTTATTTGAGGAGTTTGTCAGGCTAGAGGAGCAAGACAGAGTTTTTAATAATCTTGCTCGGATTGGCAATCCGATGACAGCAACTGCTGTCAATCCAACGGAATGGCGCTACATTCCACTTTTTAGCCATGTACCAGTTAGTGTGGAAGTCGACAGTGCTACCAAAGAGAGAGTCAAAGACTCTCTCAGTAGAATTGGTAGGGTGTAAGATGACGTTACTCCCGAGAACGAACCACCGGCTCTCTTAAGGGCCACCATGGGGCAAGACATGATAGAACCTCCACGCGGTTTGCCCTGGGCAGTCTTCGGACTGGCGAATACTATCATTAAGTTGAATCTGCTATCAGTCAACTTGAACGTTGCAAATGAAGTTCGGTGTAATACTTCCTTTCGACGGGCGTTCCTGTAAAGGGCGGCGGTGAAACCGCAAGGGACTATGTAGCTATGTATACCGCAAGGGACATTCGGCAATGGTCAATCTTGTTAAACCTCTCTGCGTCATGTTTGCAAGTGATTGCCTCTGTCTCAACGTAGTATGCATTCGCGCCAGTGCGATATTTAGCCAACTGTCGAAGGTTGCCTAAAACTATCCATTGCATACGTTATGAGAACCATGAGTTCTACCCACAGAATTAAATATTTTGTTTATCTGTTTCGGTTTGCTAGAAGTGTGATTAATACGAAATTGACGGGACATAGAGGAACCTATTAGGTGGGCAAAAAGGAATTCCTAATACCTTACAGAGATAGGAAAAAAAGTCGTGCGTCGCTTGCGGATTAATGTGAGTTCCAGCAAAGTGCTTCGATTGCCAAAATTCCTTCAGATTCGAAGAATTCAGATAATTGCGCACACGTTTTCTCCATAATATTGGCCCTTCCGATCATTATTAAAGAAAGTAGCAGGCGTACGAAAATTAGTTCACTTGATGTTTTCACATTCTCTCCTCGGCATTGCTCACTGTATAGTGCATACATTGAATCGACGCCAGACATCGATGTGTGTTTCGGTGTGTGCGAAGTGATATCACAGCACGCACGCATATCTCACTGGCTCTGGTGCCCTCTGCTGGCAGCTTATTGTTTGCCGTTTCCAATAGCAAGCGATACACGAATTATCCATTCGAGAAGGATCTAATTCTGTGATGTGCCATTTCGATATTAGGGTTACATACAATTCTTCCTTTCTAGGAAACCGAAGCGCGCGCGGATGAATCTAATTCTGTGGTTCTACCTGTCTCTATCAATGAGATGAATTGATGAATGGAATGAAATGGAATGAAATGGGAGGACACTCACGCGTCACACGCAACATAACACACTTCTCTCTTCCGTAGTCTAACAAGCTCTTTACACATGGATCGCAGTCGATTGCTATCCCTGTATCAGAAGTGTAAGCTATCTTAATTTTATCTAACACTATTTCATCTACCATTATCATCCATATGAAATGTTATAAGAATTGCAAGTTAAACTAAGTGTGCTACTATTTCCAAATGAAAAAGTATACATGGTTAAATCATCCACTGAAGCCCCATTCAAGTAAGTCAGTATGAAAGCAAAGATAATATGAAATAAAAATTTATTATGGCATGTATTTCAAAAGGTCTTCATCGTCAATATCGTCCCAGAGTCTGGCTTCACATAGATTACAAAAACAGTTCACTTGCCTCAATCGTTCTTCTACCGCGAGCCTCACTTTGTCGATATACTCCCACTCCGCTATAGTTCGTGGCTGGGAGTTAGGGGTGTACCATTCCCATAATTGGTGGAGGAATTTGGTGCTGGCGATCTCCATCACTATTCGTGAGTGTCGTTAGAAAGTGTATCATGGTTTGTAAAAGTTTTACTGCAACACAGGTTGATGTATAGTTAGAAAAGTTTGATCATCAACGTTGTATTCGTAAGTCTAGTCAGAAACTTTATCATGTTGTACAAAAGTTTTATTGCAACACAGGTTGATGTATAGTTAGAAAGTTTGATCATCAACGTTTTATTTGTAAGTCTAGTCAGAAAGTGCATCATGGTTTGCAAAGTTAGTGTAGTCAAATAATTTTACTGTGACACCCGTTTGAGAAAGTAAAGTCTGATCATCGAAGTTGTATTCGTGAGTGTCGTTAGAAAGTGTATCATTGTTTGTAAAAGTTTTACTGCAACACAGGTTGATGTATAGTTAGAAAAGTTTGATCATGACGTTTTATGAAACACACATGTCATGAAATGTAAGCGTTAGTGTAGTCAAATAATTTACCGCGACGCACGTTTGTGAAAATAAAGTTTGATCATTGACGTTATATGACTGACCGAACTCATCACAGCACTAGAAAGTTTTAGAAGGTTTTATTTACTGCACAGTGTAGATTGTCTTGTAACTTACTTTCACAGTGTTAGAAAGTTTTATTGGAGACAGTTGCCAAATGTTTCCCTATTAGAAATTCAAACTTCATGACTGTTAGATTAGCTTCATCAGGTTTAGTAAAAGCAGTTTTCTACTGCAGTAAGACTGCGAGTTTAGAATGTTATATGAAAACAGTGTTCATCACAGCGCTAGAAAGTTTTACTGCGCTGTGTAGATTGTTTCACACAAGGTCTTATAGTCAGCGTTGAATGTTTTATAAAACCATATGTTGTCACACACGTTGAGTGTATGAGAGCTAGTTCCATGACATTGAATCGCATGGATTGTAAAGTTCATAATCCAAGGCTAGGCTCCTGTACGGTTGGATTTAGGGTTTTATATTACATGCGTTAACCGTTCGTGTAGAATATGTGAAGCAGATGTTCGCTTAAATGCAAATGTTGAAATAAGTTTGTAAGAAATCTTTGACAGGTTGTTGTGAAACGTAGCGAACGTTGAAGAAATGTTTCTGCAGTCACACTCGTTAGCGTGCCAGCTTTACTAAATGTATTCTATTCTCCAATGAGGATTGTTGTCTAATGAGAATCAAGCCTTCCACAGTGAGAATCATTCCATCGTTGAATCATACAAGTGATGGACGCACATTCTCTCTTTGGGATATCATTTTCAAAGTGAATGGGCTATATTATGGTCAGCACAAGGATAACAAAATAGCCTCTCTCTCGATATACACTGAATCCATCCTATATATTCCAAAGCCACCCAACGTAGATGACATTATTGACTTCCTTAACGGGGGTGGTACGAAGCGCAAGTCGGACAATAATGCTACCTCCAAACGCAAGTCAAGGAAAGAGAATTGCTAATCCTTTCCTAACTCTACCCTATGACAATTCGCTTATGTGCTTTGAGTGTCGTAGACGTGGTCTTATTAGATACATTTTACTTCTTCGTTGCCATCATATCATTTGTGTATTTTGTCGTAAAAAGCATCGATGTAATTCTTCATTTTGTAATATGTTATAGAACGCTTCCTTAGATGTGTAAATTTACGTTTTAGGCTTCTATCATCATTTTTATGGATTGTGAGGGTGAACCTGTCCAGGAGCTCAGTGCTATTGCTATGAACAATTGGACATATCAGATTGTTAGTGTCTATCATCAACATGCCAACTGCGATCCCAATGTTGATCAATGGGCGAGAAAACACATTCATGGACTTAATCTGAAATATTTGCAAGACTATGGCTTTTCTTGTGAGAGTGCTCTTCTTATTGACTTTAAACGATGGTTAGCTGCTTTCAATGTTATACGCATCTTTTGTAATAATCCTGGTAAGGAGAGGAAAGTATTTCCCAATCTAATCATTGATGATATTTTGCTCCCGCCTTGGGATAGTAGAGTGAATCAACATTATCATGAAGTCACGAAACGTTTTAAGGATTTGTGTGTTCCTATTTTGTCTGTTCGTTGTAGTAGCTACATTCATAACCAATGCTTCTTTCCTCCTTACCTCAACACTGCCAAAGTCCTGTATGGTTATCATTGCTCGCTGTATGATAGTTACCAGCTGTATCTATTTTATCTCTTTCAAACCATTGATTTATAATGCATGCTTGTTATAGTGATTCAATAAATGTTACTATGAGAAGAGTTGTTGTTTTCATGCAATGAATGGGTTAGATAAAGGGCGATCATGTCTTTCTCAAACGACTGTGGAACATTGATTTCCATGATGAAGATTTAAACAGTTAGATTCGATGACGAATAAGATTTACTAGTTTGCAAGTTAGACTAAGCGTTCTATTATTTGTAAATGAAAGATATGGTTTCAACAGTGTGTACGTTAGAAATAAAGTTTAATCTGTTTGTAAAATGAGATTGTAGGATTTACTAGTTTGCAAGTTAGACTAAGCGTTCTACTATTTGTAAATGAAAGATATAGTTTCAATAGTTTACAGATTACAAAATAAAGTTTCAATAGTGTTTATGTTGAAAATAAAGTTTAAGCTGTTTGTGTGTTAGAAATAGAATACAGTTTCAACAGTTTGTCGATTAAAAATAAAGTTTCAACAGTGTGTACGTTAGAAATAAAGTTTTATCTGTTTGTAAATGAGATTGTAGGATTTACTAGTTTACAAGTTAAAAAATTTTTATCTGCTTGTATGTCAGAAATGAAATAAAGTTTCACCAGT
This sequence comes from Prostheceraeus crozeri, assembly GCA_907163375.1. NCBI lineage: Eukaryota > Metazoa > Platyhelminthes > Polycladida > Euryleptidae > Prostheceraeus > Prostheceraeus crozeri. The sequence continues at coordinate 580,408 of CAJQUW010008068.1, read as the reverse complement.
TTAAAAGTTAAGAATAAAGTTTCAATAGTGTGTATGTTAAGAATAAAGTTCTGTCTGTTTATATGTTAGAAATAAAATGAAGTTTCGCCAGTTTACAAGTTAAGAATAAATTTTATCTGCTTGTATGTTAGAATTAAAACAAAGTTTCACCAGTTTACAAGTTAAAAATAAAGTTTCAATAGTTTGCAAGTTAAAACTAATGTTTCAATAGTGCGTATGTTAAGAATAAAGTTTTATCTGTTTGTATGTTAAAAATAAAATGAAGTTCCACCAGTTTACAAGTTAAGAATAAATTTTATCTGCTTGTATGTTAGAAATGAAATAAAGTTTCACCAGTTTACAAGTTAAAAATAAAGTTTCAATAGTTTGCAAGTTAAAACTAATGTTTCAATAGTGCGTATGTTAAGAATAAAGTTTTATCTGTTTCTATGTTAGAAATAAAATGAAGTTTCACCAGTTTACCAGTTAAGAATAAAGTTTTATCTGCTTGTATGTTAGAATTAAAACAAAGTTTCACCAGTTTACAAGTTAAAAAATAAAGTTTCAATAGTGTGTACGTTAGAAATAAAGTTTCAATAGCGTGTATGTTAAGAATAAAGTTTTATCTGTTTGTATGTTAGAAATAAAATGAAGGTCCATCAGTTTACAAGCTAATAATAAAGTTTTATCTGTTTGTATGTTAGAAATAAAACAAAGTTTCAACCGTTAACAAGTTAAAAATAAAGTTTCAGATGAAAATAAAGTTTCAATAGTGTATATGATGGAAATAAAGTTTAAGCGCTTTGTGCGTTAGAAATAAAGTTTCAGCCGTTTACAAGTTAAAAATAAAGTTTCAACAGTGTGCACGTTAAGAATAAAGTTCTATCTGTTTGTATGCTAGAAATAAAACAAAGTTTCAACCGTTAACAAGTTAAAAATAAAGTTTCAGATTAAAATAAAGTTTCAATAGTGTGTATGATGGAAATAAAGTTTAAGCGCTTTGCGCGTTAGAAATAAAGTTTCAGCCGTTTACAAGTTAAAAATAAAGTTTCAATAGTGTGTATGTTAAGAATAAAGTTCTATCTGTTTGTATGTTAGAAATAAAATGAAGGTTCATCAGTTTACAAGTTAATAATAAAGTTTTATCTGTTTGTATGTTAGAAATAAAACAAAGTTTCAACCGTTAACAAGTTAAAAATAAAGTTTCAATAGTTTTCAAGTTAAAACTAATGTTTCAATAGTGCGTATGTTAAGAATAAAGTTTTATCTGTTTGTATGTTGGAAATAAAATGAAGTTCCACCAGTTTACAAGTTAAGAATAAAGTTTTATCAGCTCGTATGTTAGAAATAAAATGAAGTTTCACCAGTTTACAAGTTGAAAAATAAAGTTTCAACAGTGTGTAAGTTAGAAATAAAGTTTCAGCCGTTTACAAGTTAAAAATAAAGTTTCAACAGTGTGTACGTTAGAAATAAAGTTTTAGCTGTTTATATGTTAGAAACAAAATAAAGTTTCAACAGTTTACAAGTTGAAAAATAAAGTTTCAACAGTGTGTACGTTAGAAATAAATGAAAGAAAAGAACTTCATCGTATGAGTATTCAAAGCATGTTTTGTAAATCAAATGTGTATAGTCCTGACATGATAGAATCAAATGAACTTGACATACGCGTTTGTCAAGCTTGATTCTATCATGTCAGGACTATACACAGTTGATTTACAAAACATGCTTTGAATACTCATACGATGAAGTTCTTTTCTTTCATTTATTTCTAACGTACACACTGTTGAAACTTTATTTTTCAACTTGTAAACTGTTGAAACTTTATTTTGTTTCTAACATATAAACAGCTAAAACTTTATTTCTAACGTACACACTGTTGAAACTTTATTTTTAACTTGTAAACGGCTGAAACTTTATTTCTAACGTACACACTGTTGAAACTTTATTTTTCAACTTGTAAACTGTTGAAACTTTGTTTTAATTCTAACATACAAGCAGATAAAATTTATTCTTAACTTGTAAACTGGTGAACCTTCATTTTATTTCTAACATATAGACAGATAGAACTTTATTCTTAACATACACACTATTGAAACTTTATTTTTAACTTGTAAACGGCTGAAACTTTATTTCTAACGCGCAAAGCGCTTAAACTTTATTTCCATCATACACACTATTGAAACTTTATTTTAATCTGAAACTTTATTTTTAACTTGTTAACGGTTGAAACTTTGTTTTATTTCTAGCATACAAACAGATAAAACTATATTCTTAACATACACACTATTGAAACTTTATTTCTAACGTACACACTATTGAAACTTTATTTTTTAACTTGTAAACTGGTGAAACTTTATTTCATTTCTAACATACAAGCAGATAAAATTTATTCTTAACTTGTAAACTGGCGAAACTTCATTTTATTTCTAACATATAAACAGATAGAACTTTATTCTCAACATACATACTATTGAAACTTTATTCTTAACTTTTAAACTGGTGAAACTTTATTTCATTTCTGACATGCAAGCAGATAAAACTTTATTCTTAACTTGTAAACTGGTGAACCTTCATTTTTATTTCTAACATACAAACAGATAGAACTTTATTCTTAACATATACACTATTGAAACTTTATTTTTAACGTGTTAACTATTGAAACTTTATTTTTAACTTGTAAACGGTTGAAACTTTGTGTTTATTCTAACCTACAAATAGTTAAACTTTATTCTTAACATACACACTATTGAAACTTTATTCTTAACTTTTAAACTGGTGAAACTTTATTTCATTTCTGACATACAAGCAGATAAAACTTTATTCTTAACTTGTAAACTGGTGAACCTTCATTCTTATTTCTAACATATAAACAGATAGAACTTTATTCTTAACGTGCACACTGTTGAAACTTTATTTTTAACTTGTAAACGGCTGAAACTTTATTTCTAACGCACAAAGCGCTTAAACTTTATTTCCATCATATACACTATTGAAACTTTATTTTCATCTGAAACTTTATTTTTAACTTGTTAACGGTTGAAACTTTGTTTTATTTCTAACATACAAACAGATAAAACTTTATTATTAGCTTGTAAACTGATGAACCTTCATTTTATTTCTAACATACAAACAGATAAAATTTATTCTTAACATACACGCTATTGAAACTTTATTTCTAACGTACACACTATTGAAACTTTTTTTTTTTAACTTGTAAACTGGTGAAACTTTGTTTTAATTCTAACATACAAGCAGATAAAACTTTATTCTTAACTTGTAAACTGGTGAAACTTCATTTTATTTCTAACATACAAACAGATAAAACTTTATTCTTAACATACGCACTATTGAAACATTAGTTTTAACTTGCAAACTATTGAAACTTTATTTTTAACTTGTAAACTGGTGAAACTTTATTTCATTTCTAACATACAAGCAGATAAAACTTTATTCTTAACTTGTAAACTGGTGGAACTTCATTTTATTTCTAACATACAAACAGATAAAACTTTATTCTTAACATACGCACTATTGAAACATTAGTTTTAACTTGCAAACTATTGAAACTTTATTTTTAACTTGTAAACTGGTGAAACTTTATTTCATTTCTGACATACAAGCAGATAAAATTTATTCTTAACTTGTAAACTGGCGAAACTTCATTTTATTTCTAACATATAAACAGACAGAACTTTATTCTTAACATACACACTATTGAAACTTTATTCTTAACTTTTAAACTGGTGAAAGTTTATTTCATTTCTGACATACAAGCAGATAAAACTTTATTCTTAACTTGTAAACTAGTAAATCCTACAATCTCATTTACAAACAGATAAAACTTTATTTCTAACGTACACACTGTTGAAACTTTATTTTTAATCGACAAACTGTTGAAACTGTATTCTATTTCTAACACACAAACAGCTTAAACTTTATTTTTAACATAAACACTATTGAAACTTTATTTTGTAATCTGTAAACTATTGAAACTATATCTTTCATTTACAAATAGTAGAACGCTTAGTCTAACTTGCAAACTAGTAAATCCTACAATCTCATTTTACAAACGGATTAAACTTTATTTCTAACGTACACACTGTTGAAACTATATCTTTCATTTACAAATAATAGAACGCTTAGTCTAACTTGCAAACTAGTAAATCTTATTCGTCATCGAATCTAACTGTTTAAATCTTCATCATGGAAATCAATGTTCCACAGTCGTTTGAGAAAGACATGATCGCCCTTTATCTAACCCATTCATTGCATGAAAACAACAACTCTTCTCATAGTAACATTTATTGAATCACTATAACACGCATGCATTATAAATCAATGGTTTGAAAGAGATAAAATAGATACAGCTGGTAACTATCATACAGCGAGCAATGATAACCATACAGGACTTTGGCAGTGTTGAGGTAAGGAGGAAAGAAGCATTGGTTATGAATGTAGCTACTACAACGAACAGACAAAATAGGAACACACAAATCCTTAAAACGTTTCGTGACTTCATGATAATGTTGATTCACTCTACTATCCCAAGGCGGGAGCAAAATATCATCAATGATTAGATTGGGAAATACTTTCCTCTCCTTACCAGGATTATTACAAAAGATGCGTATAACATTGAAAGCAGCTAACCATCGTTTAAAGTCAATAAGAAGAGCACTCTCACAAGAAAAGCCATAGTCTTGCAAATATTTCAGATTAAGTCCATGAATGTGTTTTCTCGCCCATTGATCAACATTGGGATCGCAGTTGGCATGTTGATGATAGACACTAACAATCTGATATGTCCAATTGTTCATAGCAATAGCACTGAGCTCCTGGACAGGTTCACCCTCACAATCCATAAAAATGATGATAGAAGCCTAAAACGGAAATTTACACATCTAAGGAAGCGTTCTATAACATATTACAAAATGAAGAATTACATCGATGCTTTTTACGACAAAATACACAAATGATATGATGGCAACGAAGAAGTAAAATGTATCTAATAAGACCACGTCTACGACACTCAAAGCACATAAGCGAATTGTCATAGGGTAGAGTTAGGAAAGGATTAGCAATTCTCTTTCCTTGACTTGCGTTTGGAGGTAGCATTATTGTCCGACTTGCGCTTCGTACCACCCCCGTTAAGGAAGTCAATAATGTCATCTACGTTGGGTGGCTTTGGAATATATAGGATGGATTCAGTGTATATCGAGAGAGAGGCTATTTTGTTATCCTTGTGCTGACCATAATATAGCCCATTCACTTTGAAAATGATATCCCAAAGAGAGAATGTGCGTCCATCACTTGTATGATTCAACGATGGAATGATTCTCACTGTGGAAGGCCTGATTCTCATTAGACAACAATCCTTATTGGAGAATAGAATACATTTAGTAAAGCTGGCACGCTAACGAGTGTGACTGCAGAAACATTTCTTCAACGTTCACTACGTTTCACAACAACCTGTCAAAGATATCTTACAAACTTATTTCAACATTTGCATTTAAGCGAACATCTGCTTCACATATTCTACACGAACGGTTAACGCATGTAATATAAAACCCTAAATCCAACCGTACAGGAGCCTAGCCTTGGATTATGAACTTTACAATCCATGCGATTCAATGTCATGGAACTAGCTCTCATACACTCAACGTGTGTGACAACATATGGTTTTATAAAACATTCAACGCTGACTATAAGACCTTGTGTGAAACAATCTACACAGCGCAGTAAAACTTTCTAGCGCTGTGATGAACACTGTTTTCATATAACATTCTAAACTCGCAGTCTTACTGCAGTAGAAAACTGCTTTTACTAAACCTGATGAAGCTAATCTAACAGTCATGAAGTTTGAATTTCTAATAGGGAAACATTTGGCAACTGTCTCCAATAAAACTTTCTAACACTGTGAAAGTAAGTTACAAGACAATCTACACTGTGCAGTAAATAAAACCTTCTAAAACTTTCTAGTGCTGTGATGAGTTCGGTCAGTCATATAACGTCAATGATCAAACTTTATTTTCACAAACGTGCGTCGCGGTAAATTATTTGACTACACTAACGCTTACATTTCATGACATGTGTGTTTCATAAAACGTCATGATCAAACTTTTCTAACTATACATCAACCTGTGTTGCAGTAAAACTTTTACAAACAATGATACACTTTCTAACGACACTCACGAATACAACTTCGATGATCAGACTTTACTTTCTCAAACGGGTGTCACAGTAAAATTATTTGACTACACTAACTTTGCAAACCATGATGCACTTTCTGACTAGACTTACAAATAAAACGTTGATGATCAAACTTTCTAACTATACATCAACCTGTGTTGCAATAAAACTTTTGTACAACATGATAAAGTTTCTGACTAGACTTACGAATACAACGTTGATGATCAAACTTTTCTAACTATACATCAACCTGTGTTGCAGTAAAACTTTTACAAACCATGATACACTTTCTAACGACACTCACGAATAGTGATGGAGATCGCCAGCACCAAATTCCTCCACCAATTATGGGAATGGTACACCCCTAACTCCCAGCCACGAACTATAGCGGAGTGGGAGTATATCGACAAAGTGAGGCTCGCGGTAGAAGAACGATTGAGGCAAGTGAACTGTTTTTGTAATCTATGTGAAGCCAGACTCTGGGACGATATTGACGATGAAGACCTTTTGAAATACATGCCATAATAAATTTTTATTTCATATTATCTTTGCTTTCATACTGACTTACTTGAATGGGGCTTCAGTGGATGATTTAACCATGTATACTTTTTCATTTGGAAATAGTGGCACACTTAGTTTAACTTGCAATTCTTATAACATTTCATATGGATGATAATGGTAGATGAAATAGTGTTAGATAAAATTAAGATAGCTTACACTTCTGATACAGGGATAGCAATCGACTGCGATCCATGTGTAAAGAGCTTGTTAGACTACGGAAGAGAGAAGTGTGTTATGTTGCGTGTGACGCGTGAGTGTCCTCCCATTTCATTCCATTTCATTCCATTCATCAATTCATCTCATTGATAGAGACAGGTAGAACTCATGGTTCTCATAACGTATGCAATGGATAGTTTTAGGCAACCTTCGACAGTTGGCTAAATATCGCACTGGCGCGAATGCATACTACGTTGAGACAGAGGCAATCACTTGCAAACATGACGCAGAGAGGTTTAACAAGATTGACCATTGCCGAATGTCCCTTGCGGTATACATAGCTACATAGTCCCTTGCGGTTTCACCGCCGCCCTTTACAGGAACGCCCGTCGAAAGGAAGTATTACACCGAACTTCATTTGCAACGTTCAAGTTGACTGATAGCAGATTCAACTTAATGATAGTATTCGCCAGTCCGAAGACTGCCCAGGGCAAACCGCGTGGAGGTTCTATCATGTCTTGCCCCATGGTGGCCCTTAAGAGAGCCGGTGGTTCGTTCTCGGGAGTAACGTCATCTTACACCCTACCAATTCTACTGAGAGAGTCTTTGACTCTCTCTTTGGTAGCACTGTCGACTTCCACACTAACTGGTACATGGCTAAAAAGTGGAATGTAGCGCCATTCCGTTGGATTGACAGCAGTTGCTGTCATCGGATTGCCAATCCGAGCAAGATTATTAAAAACTCTGTCTTGCTCCTCTAGCCTGACAAACTCCTCAAATAAATTTCGCGGCCTTAACTGCGGTCCGCGAGGAGAGCTGACTTGACTGTTCGGCGTCTGCATGATTGAAATGAAATGAAATGAGAGGCAGTGGTTTATATACCCTCTAATGCGACGCAACGTTCAAGTTGACTGATAGCAGATTCAACTTAATGATAGTATTCGCCAGTCTAAAGACTGCCCAGTGCGAACCGCGTGGAGGCTCTATCATGTCTTGCCCCATAGTGAACGATTATACGGTAGTGTGTTAGTAGATTTCAATCATTGAAAAGGGAAGATGAGAATCATTTCATTTGTCTCATCAACGTTTATCATGGGAGCAATCATTGAAGGGACATCTAATGAATTACATTTCACTCTACTCCATATCATAAAGACTAACCTTTGTCGAATGGCTGAAGTACTCTGACCTGGTGAGAGAAAGCGTCACGTTGAGTATGAAGTCGAACGCCCAACATGAGCAACGGCTCAGAGGTTTCGGTCTAACAAACGACGAACAACCCGTGCAAGACAATCCCTCTACGGCAGTACCCGCCGTCCCGAAGGAACGCTCGAGCAAAGGAGGTATTACAGCGATGATGTGCTTTATGAGCAGAGGTGAATCTCTTGATAGCAAGAGACTATTCAACTAGATAGCAAGTCAAAACAACCTGATAGCAGGACAAATGTATAGTCAGTAATTTACACTTAGTGAGGAATGATAGATTTGAGTGTAGTGAGTGGCACTCGATCCCGTCGACAGCCCGAAGGCCTTGTACTGATCACTAGGGAAGTGAGAGATCTTCCCCGATACCCGCTATTTACAGCTGAAGACATCATTGTCACTGCCCCGAAGTGGTAACAGCAACGTCGAGTCAAAGGTAGTGAACAGTAGCTGGGATCTAACCCCTCAAAGCTGCCTTAGACTTAGTTAAATTTGAAATCTGATAGCAGATTTGAACTCAGCATACTTGAAAACCTTGAGGAAACATCCCAAGTTATTGCTTTGATCAGCTTGATAGCAAGCCGTAGAGAGCTTGATTCATCAGCGTTTTGCAATGGAGATGTTTAGAGGCCACCCATGACAAGATAGCTAAGACTCAACCGATTGGCGTTCAAAGTGCTACGTTGAGAGCTGTGTCAAATGCCCAACATGAGACATGAGTTGTCCCAGCGGTTACGGTCTCAAATATGACACATTCCCTTGCCACACTTATCACTACGGCATCGTCCGCCGTCCCGAAGGAACACCCTGTCAGTGGAATATTACAGCAAAACTCTCCGTGTCTTGCTCGCTTTCAGTGAAAAGCCGCTTATACCATGAGAAGGCTGGCTCAGACATGAAAACCTGTAGAGTTGGTAAGAGGTGGACAGACTTTTAGCAGCTTGATAGCAAGCCGTAGAGAGCTTGATTCACCAGCGTTTTGCAATGGAGATGTTTAGAGGCCACCCATGACAAGATAGCTAAGACTCAACCGATTGGCGTTCAAAGTGCTACGTTGAGAGCTGTGTCAAATGCCCAACATGAGACATGAGTTGTCCCAGCGGTTACGGTCTCAAATATGACACATTCCCTTGCCACACTTATCACTACGGCATCGTCCGCCGTCCCGAAGGAACACCCTGTCAGTGGAATATTACAGCAAAACTCTCCGTGTCTTGCTCGCTTTCAGTGAAAAGCCGCTTATACCATGAGAAGACTGGCTCAGACATCATTAAAAATGCTTTCATTGACTTCAGCAGGGTCGAAAACCCCAGAAAACCTCCAAAACTAGTGAATTTAAATTTTTCAACTTTTTAGGACTACTTATGAAATTTTATAAGTAATCCATCACTTAGGGCAGGTCAACAGCGACCGAACCTTTTTTGAATCAAGTCAAACGGACTTGTAGAAGCAAAGTTACAAGCCTTTAAAGTTTTGGAGTCTTTTTATGGCCTGGAGACGAAGGCCATCTCCTGGCGAACCTCTAAGTCTGACGCCTTAGCTGATATCAGCAATGACATTTTCTAAGTCGGTTTCTTACAGAAACTCGGAATTTGGAATGTCCGAAGCTATCATCGGAGCTCAGAGAGACGACCTACCTCTGACGATCGTTCTCCTCTAAATGACAAGTCTCTGTCGGTTCCCAGCTTATATAGTGTGTGGCGATCAGCTGATGACGTAATACCCATCATCCAAACACTAAAAATCCGTCTATCTCCGCTTCTAGTGCTCCGATTGAGCTGGAAATGCACCATTTCCATGTAGAATTTGACGCTGAATCCGAATCTGGCCTCCGTTTTCCCATCCAATGCTTCGTTTTGGCTCTACAGTAGGCAGCCATCGCAAAAATTCTAACTCTGTCGTTTTTCCGAAAAATGTTGAAAATTTTTCTCGCCGATTGACTTGAAACTCTCCGATTGACATGAAACTCACCATACAGATAAAGAATTTCACGCTGATTCCAAATCTGAAATCCGTTTTCCCATCCGATGCTTCGTTTTGAAGCTAGAGCCCAAAACGTTCCAAATTCTAACTCTGTCGTTTTTCGCCAATGTCCCAAAATCTTAAATGACGTCTCACATCTAAACGAAGACAGATAGGAACAAGCCGATTCTTTCACTGAATTTGTCTCACTCTTAGCCTTCAAACGAGCTATGGCACGACTAAATCCGTCCACTGAAAGCCAAGATCGAAGCAAGCTGTCCAGAGGGGGGGGGACGTCAGCGAAATTTTTCTCTCCGATTGACATGAAACTCACCATACAGATAGAGAATTTCACACTGATTCCAAATCTGGCCTCCGTTTTCTCATCCGATGCTTCGTTTGGGCGCTACACACCAAAACGTCCCAAATTCTAACTCTGTTAAAATTTTGAAGAAACATTTTTTTCTCGCCGATTGCCTTGAAACTCACCCTACCGATGCAGAATTTTACGCTGAATCCGAATCTGGCAGCCATTTCACCATCCACGACAACCTAGACGGTCGCCCACGTCAACCTAGACGGTCGCCCACGTCAACCTGGACGGTCGCCCACGTCAACCAGGCGGTCAGACCAACTCACCCGAGTCTCACACTCTGTCGTTGCAGGGGGGGGGGAGTCAGCGAACAGTTTGTGAACGTGGACCCACCTGGCCGGCACACCACGACAGACTACAACCTCTGTCGTTCCAGAGGGGGGGGACTCAGACCCGAAGCACCACGGCGGCCGACCACGACACTCTGTCGTTCCAGAGGGGGGGAGGGGGGCGCTGTGTTTATTATGGACCTTTTATTACTACTCATTTGCATTGCGAACGTTCATTTCTAATTATGTGTGTTGTTCCGATGAAGGAAGCTTTCATCTCAAATAAGAGTCTGCTAAACAATCTTGCATATGAAATCTGTCAAACAAATTTTGTATTCGTTCGGCAATAGAATTGTTTCATTTAACACCGTAGTCATTTTAGGAGCGCTTCAAATTTTTAGCGAAATCGCTAATTTCCCTGCAGATTAAATATTTAATGAATGGCATTGTCGAATATGTGGCTGACTTGAAAATTTGAGGTGGAATACTCAATGTTTTGAGTTTTAAACCATCAAGTTGATTCAAAGAGTCAACACTGAAAGCGGCATTTAAAGGTTTGCATAACATCCAAATTGCATGTAAATGATGACCTGAAATGTCTTTTATTTCATCGAGGGAACATTTTTGCATATTAAATAGGATTTAACTATTTTTTTGTCTCTTTCAATTATCTTCATCATTGGATAAATAGCTCCGTATTTCCTCCAATATTGACCCAGTATCCAAAAAGAGCCTATGTTGGAAAGCAGATCAGCTGAAAGATTCGATCACTTTGTAATGAGTACCCATAGTGAGTGACCATCTCACATTATCCTCCAAAGTGGCAGTAATCAAGAGATCATCTTACATGATCCCAAAAGGCAAAAACGGATTTTCATAAAGTAGCTACTAAGTGTTTCCCACAAGTCGATGAATGAGGAAACCAGAATTGCAGTACCAAATTATTCTATCGTGGACATGCTATCAAGCTCCAACTGCTGCCGACTACCGCTGCCAAATAACTGATTCACTGAAAGAGAATATCTGTCCATCAAACAGATAATGCGAAAATCCCTGACGAGCACCGGAATTTGCAAAACAGGGTAAGCTTCCTAACCCTATTTTAATCGAGGTATTTTGAGCTCCAAAACCCGTGGGCTCCTGAATCAGCCTCTGATTTTGATGCTTCTGCAATTAATTCCAATTTCAGCACAACATAATTGTTGTATCCTCGCTCCAATGTCGATATCAGTTTTTACAAACGTAGTGGTCACTTTGTTAACTTGAATTCCACTTTTCTTCAAAACATTGGTGTTTCGTGTACAGCTTGGAAATTGATTATAGATTTTGCTTTTTGATGAGATATCGCATGAAAATTGTCTTAATAAAACAATGTCTGAAATATGCTTGGTTGCCTTGGGTAGCAGCGCTAAATACAATTCAAATAGAGACTTTTAAAGACACATGCAAATTGCGTAACATCTACATATCGAGCAGAGAAGTTTCAGAGATGCATCCAAATTAATGAATACGGAAAACATATTGTGACTCTTTTAACAGACTTAAAAAATGCGTATCTTGGTGGACTTGAACGATCGACCTCTGGCATTCTGGACTAGGGTTATCCTAACTGAGCTATCGACGTGCAAAAGTATGACATAAGTCCTCAATTGAAGAATCTGCGTAATCCAATCAGATGACATCATCCCCAAGATAACATGACATTAGCCGTCAATCTAAACTACCAATACCATGATATTAGCAATTCAAAGTCAGCATTATGCTTTGAGGCATAAACTGGCAGTATTATGTACAATGTATAGCTATTATGAGTATCTAGTGCTTAAAGCATTTTGTGCGTAATTTGGCTATAGTACAACGCGGAAAAAAGAAGGCAACAACGGAGCCCGTAATGATGATATCTGCATCAATACATTAGGAGGGGAGCTACTGACGATTACTTCCTAAATTCGCGCACAAAGGGCTTACTTAGTAGCATGGATTTCTAGATTTTGAAACGGTGAATACAAAAATCAAATTCTAGAGTGTCACAGCCAGTCGCTTTCGGCTATAGGTAAGATTAAAGGATTCCCATTGGAATCCAATGGTATAATTCAAGAATTTTGCACATTTTCTTTTGCAGAAAAGAAACTATTTATCAGAATGCCATGAAATTTGAAACATGATTGAGTTCAGAACATCAACTTCGATATAAAAGTTGAAGTGAGTCACATGATTCAGTATTTGATGCTTGAGAGCCTCCACAAAATGAGTAAAATCGCCAAAATTAAGTCAGAACATGAACTATACTCATTTTGTAGAGGCTCTCAGACACCAAACACTGAATCATGTGACTCACTTCAACTTTTATATCGAAGTTGATGTTCTGAACTCAATCATATTTCAAATTTCATAGCATTCTGATAAAGTTTCTTTTCTGCAAAAGAAAATGTAGGAAAATTGCCAAGTGTCTCACAATCCATAGATATTTCTTGAATTCTACCATTGGATTCCACCAATGGGAATCCTTTAATCTTGCCTATAACCGAAAGCGACTGGCTGTGACACTTAAGAATTTGATTTTTTTATTCAGCGTTTCAAGATCTACAAATCCATGCTACTAAGCCCTGTGTGCGAATTTAGGAAGAAAAGGTCAGTAACTCCCCTCCTAATGTGTATTCATAGTATTGCTTCCCAGTCCATTTGCACACAATATTAATAGCATTGATTTTTCGGGCAACAATGTCTATGTTATATTCTGATTATTCATGCAAAAATCACACAGGTACATTCGTGGTTGAATGAACCAATTAATTATAACTTCATTGGTTCCTTGTCAATAAAGTCTGTAAGTGATCTAAAATGATTAAGATTCCAAATTTTGTAAGAAATTAACAAAACTTCTCGATTAAAGGTGATTTTTTTAAAAGTTTAACTTTTGGTGTTCCCATTGCTGACCAAATTGGATAATATATGGATTGGTTATCAGAAACACGTAGAAGTGAGAAGGCAAAAACTTAGATTCGTAGGAATTTAAGCTTTGGAGGAATATCAAAAAATGTCTGGGGACTCCTGGAGTCGACCCCCTGGTGAATAAGTCAGTCAATGCTGGACTTCGTCATGCGTGACTTCAGACAGTGAAAAAAGAGAATAATCGCATAAAGACATGAGACCTCATCCCGTGTGTCAATATTACTGCTATTTTGGCTGCCTTGGCCGTGTACAGCAGAAGTCTGTGTTCGTGACCTCATGATTGTGCTTCGTGTTCTGTCGTCTCATTCGTGTTCGTATTTTGGTGATTGGAGTTGTGTTTTATTTTGGTGTTGATAAGGATTTATTGTAAAATATTTAATCGATCTAATTCAATGACTTAGCCTGTTCTAGCTAAAGACAAGCTATTTAAAATACATTATATTTTATGATGATGAAAGACAGAAAAGCAACATTCCTTCATTTTACTTGCACAGCTAGGTCTCAAAAGACCAAAACATGTATATGTACAGTATGCACATGCATGCTAGTGAATAGTGTAATACATGGCCGAATCACGAGCAGCAAACTTCTCCTGTGCGAGCCCTCAGTCCGGTGGTGTAATGAACTTTTAATCCAATTTAATTTTTTGATCTGGCTTACTCCCTTATAGTGGGCTACTATGATAAATTTTAGATTAAAATTTATTAAACTATTATTAAATTTTAGTCAATAAATTTTAGATCATTCTCATGCTCAGTGTGTTTATTATTCGGCTTGCGTTCAACCTCATCTTTGATTTTCAGCGTTAACGTATCGGAGTAGCCATTCAGCCGACTGAATATCAAAATTTCATCAATGACGTTATTTTTAATGAATTCGTGAGAGCAAATGCGGAAAGCTGGATAGAATAAAGAGAGGAAAGCCGCTATAGCGGAAAGAGCGGATAGGCCTTCTGACATAGGAAGCACAGTGGCACCTCAGTCATTAATCTTTCTTCATACAATTTGTCAGATGAAGAAATAGAATTCTTGTCTCTCGGTGTGTCTATGTGTTGGCCTGGAACTAGAGTTAATATGAACATTCAGAAAGCTGAAGCTGAGTCCCTTGTGTACCAGCTCAATCTAATTGTTTCCAAATTGATCACAGATGATTTTCTGAGCAAAATACGTAATGCTTTCAAAAATTATTTTTCTAGGAATGCTGTTCCTAAGATTTGGTTGAACAAAATCAAACGTCTTCGTGATTTATGCCGCAAGAAAGACATTGTGATTTCAAAATTTGACAAAGGAAATGACATTCTGATAGATGATAAAGATACCTATTTGAAAAAGATGGGTTCCATCCTATCTGATTCCACTAAGTTTAAATTGTACCTCGTTGACAAGCGCTGTAAGAAAAATCCCTTCATTTTTGAATAGGATAAATTCAACAGGAAATTGGTTGAATTTGAAAAGAAAAAGTACATTAGCAGAGCCATTTTGTTAAAAATCAAATCGTCTGGATCTCAGCCAGCGCGTCTTTATGTCTTGCCGAAAGTTCATGAAAGTATTACTGAGCCTCCCTACCGGCCGATTCTAAACATGAAAGATTCATATACATGTAAGAGAAATTTGTCGGAGTATCTTTGTCATCTATTGAAGCCATACTTACCAAAAACTTTTGTCATTAAAGACACGTTTGATTTTGTTGATGAGATCAAAAAGTTTGATCTTGCTCAATTCGAAACCGCAGAAATGTGCAGTTTTGATGTGACGATCTTATTTGGTAACGTTCCCGTGTCCAAAACCATTGATCATATTTTGACGTTAATTAATTTTGATAACTTTGACCTTTCTCGAACAGCTTTGAAAGAGTTGCTAAGTTTAGCGTGCACCAACATTATTTTTTCTTTTAATGGCAATCTCTATACTCAGTTTGACGGTATGGCTATGGGCTCGAAGCTGGGTCCTACCATGGCTGCTTTCGCTATGAACAGTACAGAGCGCAAATTCAAAAAATTTTCAGGCAACCAGCCTTTGTTTTACAAAAGATATGTCGACGACTGTTTTTGCACTTTTCGTAATAAAAAAAATTGAGAATTTTCTTGAGTTTATCAATTCGTTGAGCAACAGCATCAAATTTACTGTTGATTATCAGTCAGACGATTCCTTACGATTTTTAGATACAAAAGTAACCATTGATCATAGCGGTTTATTTAAAGATACAAATACCGGAATGTATATTCCTTCGTCTGAAATGGCTCCTTCTTCTTGTAAAGTAGCGTCTTTCCGCTCTTTATTCTATCCAGCTTTCCGCATTTGCTCTCACGAATTCGTTGAAAATAACGTCATTGATGAAATTTTGATATTCAGTCGGTTGAATGGCTACTCTGATAAGTTAATGCTGAAAATCAAAGATGAGGTTGAACGCAAGCCGAATAATAGACACACTGAGCATATAGAATGATTTAAAATTTTATTTACTGGAATGTCCGTTTTCTTAGCAAGCGTGTCGAAGAGCTAAAGAAGCGCATTTATACTGTCAATAAATCGTTACCTGAAAACTTGAAAATTAGATTGATTTTCAAAACTCTGAAAACCCTTGATTTTTGTCAAAACGTTGATGCTATATCGAGTGAGCTGAAATCTAATATTGTATACCTTAACAGCTGTGATCGCAGCCAAATGCGATACGTTGGCGGTACAACACGCCATTTAGCCACTCGGATAAACGAGAACATACTGGTAAACCGCGACCCCTACAGAGATATCTATGCACGTGCATAATCCGTCACGTGAGAATTTTATGCATCGTCGGTAGAACTAAATTTTCCTAAAATTATAGAAACGATATTGATCAAAAGCAACTTTGTCACACTTGCTAACGAGAGGAGTGGATCTCACCCAATCAGACTTCATCTGTAAATTTCACCATAGTTTTTCATTTTTGTATATAAGCCATTTCGTATCTGCTTTTACCATTTGATTGTAACGCGGATGATGGTATGACCTCAAATACCGAAACATGTCCGGAATAAAATCTCACTGCTGAGTACGATGGTTTTGATATATATATATATATATATATATATATATATATATATATAAAATGAAATCAAATCACACGTAGAAAGCAAAAGGAAAAACCAACAAATGTTCAAATATACCCCGATCGGTTTCTGCCTGGCTTGCAGGCTTATCAAGGGCTAAATGAATGTATTCAAAATCAAAATATTGAAATTGAAAACAAAAAATTATTAATTAAATTTAAAATTGAAACCAAAACAACCACCTTCCCTTCTTCAATTACTGCGGAAAAATAGACGATTTATCATATCTGGGGCTTCAAAATGTAATGACAAAAGGTGTTACTGTTGTCAGCATTTAATAGCCGGGAGAGAACTAAACTATAAAATTGACAACGTTGACAAAATTTTTATTCTGAAATCAAATTTCAATTGCTCCTCCAAAAATATTGTATATGCTTTGCGATGTCGAGGATGCGAACAACTATATGTGGGTCAAA
Organism: Prostheceraeus crozeri; assembly: GCA_907163375.1. NCBI lineage: Eukaryota > Metazoa > Platyhelminthes > Polycladida > Euryleptidae > Prostheceraeus > Prostheceraeus crozeri. The sequence goes on along the minus strand of CAJQUW010008068.1, from coordinate 563,263 downwards.
CCGGTGACGCTTTGCGTTCGAGGATCCGAGTTCATCGAGAACAAATAAATTTATCCCGATACAGAATGCTCTATGTCAGCAAGCATATCTATGAGTGTGCGAAGAACTTCAATACTTCTTTTAATGTTATTCACCTTCTTCAATTACCAGCTGAGTGCGATAGATTGTATCGAGAAAATAAAGAACAGATGTGTATTAAACTAATAAGACCGTCATTGAATAGGGATATAGGCACATCAACTTGATCAGATATCTCATTTTTCTATCACAGTGATGACTGTGTACAAACATGGATATTTTTCTTTTCATTATCATGTTTATTATTGAGTTATCTAGTTCTATGATTACTGAACTACGATGTATTTTGATTTTGAATACATTCATTTAGCCCTTGATAAGCCTGCAAGTCAAGTAGAAACCGATCGGGGTATATTTGAACATTTGTTGGTTTTTCCTTTTACTTTCTACGTGTGATTTGATTTCATTTTATAGTTTTATCCATTTTCAATTACATCTATTATTTATTTTATATATATATATATATATATATATATATATATATGCATATACAGGTATATATGCATATATCCAAAATTGTCAACTCAAGGAAAAGTCATTTAAATCCCGAGCGGTTTCACCTGCTATGACAGGCTACTCATGGGAAAAGAATTATATTGAAAATCAAAACATGACAAATTTACATAGAAATGAAACACCTAAAAATACAAGAGAGAAATTATCAATGATCGTTGAGAGGAGGGTAGAGAAATCTGATCATAGATCTCTCCTTTGACTCACTCTATATGCGGCTGCAATCGGGATGGAGCTGGTATATTGGGGCAGCCTCAAATTTCGTACTCAAACTCTTGGCGCAGTTCGCAATGTGCCTACTGACGGCTAATACTATGTATTTAGAATGAGTCATCTGCTGTCTATGTACAGTCAGTTGATTCCGGAAAACACCACCGGTCTGTCCCACATAAAAGTCTCCACAGGACCTACACCTCAACACATAAATAACATTGCTAGAAGTACAGTTCAAGTTCTTGTTTATGTGAAAGGTCTTGTAACCATCATCACCTTTGAAACTGATAGACCTCCCTGTAATCAAGGTCTCACAGCAACCACATCGCGGATCTCCACATTTGGTGATGACATTGATGGTTGGTCGATAATTATGGCTGAGAATCCTATACAAGGAAGGGGGTTGCCGATATGACCTTAGTAATTTGCACTTATCAAAGGGCTTCATTAATTGAAGACTGTTATAGGCTGCTAAAATTGCATCTTAATAAATTTTAGGATTGTTCTTATTATACGTACATATAAAAGGAATTGTCCTTTCGCATTGACCACGTTCGGTGCTATTGGATTCAGTTCTTCTATCATTACCAGCTCGTACAAATGCGTTATCAATAAGGTTTAATGGATATCCTAATTTCACTAGTGTTTTCTTAAGTATTGCTAGATCCTTGTTCCTTTTATCTAAATCCGAAACAATTTTATAAATTCTTTTAGCTAATACAAAAGGTATGTTTCTCAGAATATGTCTAGGATGGGCAGAGTTGAACGGGACGTAGCTTTGACTATCAGTAACCTTTTGGTAGATATCAGTCTCCAAGCGTCCAATACATTTATAGACTTGAACATTCAAGAAGTGCATCTTATCTGCATTACATTCCATTGTGAATTTAATGTCTTTATCCAGGACATTCAAAATCCGACTAAATGCTTCAATATTTCCAAAATTCTTTTTCTAGACCATCCAGCAATCATCTATGTAATGATGATGATGATATTGCCACGAAAATTAAAGCGAGATGGACTCGATTCATAGGTTAGATTTATTGTGAATTTTATGCTCTACGAGTATGTCGTCGTTACTACTTGCCTAGTAGCATTACAGGGCGCTTGGTTATATCTATTTTATGAACCAGATTGTCTAACATCAATTCATCCAAATGATTTCTGTCGTGCATCCAAGTTGACTTATATATCTCAAACTTAAGTATTTCTGCGTTTATGAATTCTACTGTTTTTATTTCGGATTGATAATATCCTTAATTTCAAAATTACATAATGCATAACTGTTGATGGTTGAATACTTATTGATTATTTATTGAATGCCTTAGACTTACATGCATTAAAATCGAATTCAGTATTGTAAGTTTGACTCTTGAATGTCATTATCTCTTATAAAACAGTAGTGTGATCTTTATTGACAAAAGACCTTAAATCAACATATTTTAGACCATAACGTAGGGATATATAGGTTGAGTGTCGACTCAAAAAAAATCTGTATGCAGTGAAAATTTTTATATCAAAAGATTCAGTTTTTTGCAGAGATAACGTTCCTGTGGTCCAAAAAATTATTTGAGCACTTTTGAAAAATGTCAAAATTTGCCTATTTTTATACTACCAAGATGACTCTCCTATATAAGTAGTATGAAACAAGTTGAATATCAAAAGGAATGAATATTTGATAATAAGCATCCTAACTAAGCGGAAATCAAGCTGATTTTCAAGGAAATTTCAGGAATAGTATTATAATGAAAGTCTTCATGAAAAAGTCGCGATATTATTCGTGCTTTCTTGGCTGAAATTTCAAGTTTTTAACTCAATTTTCACCAACATGATTTTATGATTCACTAAATTCATGTTCCATTTCTAGAATCTGAATAGTGATGTGGAATCATTTGCATCTTTCGAAGTTAAATGAAGTCATTGTCTTTGATCATGTGATTTTGTTGTGACAGTGGCTGGTTGCCTGTGATATGATGACGCTTAAGAAGATTCTCTTGTGGTTGAGCATGAAAATAATAGGAACCCATCGAATTACTAATTTAGCAAGCATTAACTCTCCAAGGCTGTCAAGAGAATCTGTGAGACACCATCATTCCTTCTGCATTACAATCATGATCACTCAATTCCGTTGTAATTTCTGCAAAACTGCAAAAATTTGCATATCTCACATTTGGTGACAATACCACCTGTATCTCCCATGAGTTCATTTAATAGACTTGAAAGTGTATACACATTGAGGACTTAATAAATGCGGAGTTACTACCTAGTATACCTATTCTATGCTTTAGACATCATTGATGCTTTCTTTTAACATTGTGCTGGCATGGGTTTAGTATGTCAAGCATACCACACTTGAAATAACATTCGAAAAGCATACAAATAGATACAGAAATATACCAAAAATAATATTTTGGTATGCATCCTTCGTGTGTGATTTGTATTGAGCGATTCACAGTATAGCATGTGGCAGCACAACCAAATGTGATAGGTGGAATTCCCACCGTGAACTTGAATAGAAAAGGGAGCATAAGCTATACAATCAGCTACTTACAATGTACTTGCAGCAACTTGTAATCATCATCTACCTGTGCACAGGCTGTGGATGATGTTGAGGTTCGAAACCAATGAAATAAATGTAAGTTTTCTGAATGAGATTTTTTTCAAATGTGATTTTGTGAGATTGACTATCCCATTTGTTTCAAATGTGATTGATTTCCTTTCTGATAATATTTTGACATCTTCATGTTGTAAGTCTGTAGACTGAGATATCGTTCATTGTGAATTTTAGCGACCTTCAATCGCTCTTACTTAGTAAAGAAACATATTGAGCAAGCATAAAACTTTGCCCGATTGTTGTAGATAACGAATTTTAAGGGGAAACGAGAAATACGCGAAAGCGTAGAAAATTTGTTGTTTATTCGCTTATTTTCTCACGAAAATCTCTTTTCCTATTACTATGAGAAATGAATCACCATAAGTCTATCAAAGTAAAATTGTCTTTCAAAGAAACACTTTTTAAAGCTGCTTTCTAATTTCACTTTGTCGCTGGTCAAGTATCGCATCTTATAAAGTTCCAAATACATTAAGACTGTAGAAGTCACAAGATTTTGTACTTGGATATCGCAAGTTTACTCCAGTTTGCTCCAGCATCACCAGATTACTCCCCATATCCTAGTTGAAACCTCTCCACCTTCCATTGAATTACAGATTATAACATCCATCATGCAATTGGGAAGCTTCCTGACAAGCACTGACACTGTAGTCCTTTGAATATTAGACTTCAGAATTTTCCGATTTCTTGACGCTATTCCTGAGAAATCTGCTGAACAACTCCTCATCTTCCAGTTAGTTTCCCCGTCCGTGGAGGAGCATCTCTGTTACTGCAATTCTGAGGAAGGCCAAAAACAATCCAAACGACATTAGCTTATATCAACCCATTACAAATCTCCCAGTTCTCCCTAAGTGAGTTGTTACTATGTAAGTTCAACAGTATCTGGATTATAGCAGTCTTCTTCCAAACTCCCGATCAGCTTTCTGCTCTCACCACTCGACCGAAATGGCCATCCTGAAACCTTCCAGTGATCAGTTTCGCAGCATGGACAGACAGAATGCCCCACTCCAGACACTGTCGATCGAAAATACTGCTGCAGGGACTCGAATTAGCCTTTTTGTCTGCAGGAAGTGTGCTAAGGTGGGTTTCCTCATTTCTATATGGCCATTCTCAATATGTTGAACATCGAGAGTCATCTTCCGCCCCAGCTCCTGTAGCCGCTGGAGTTCCACAAGGCTCCATGTTTGGCTGCTGTATTTTATGTTGTACACCGCTGATCTCTGCAAGCTGATCGAGCAGAATGGCCCATGTATGCGTATGCAGGCTTATGACATCCAGGTGTGCGGCTGCTGTTATCATCGACCAATCTTCTCAACACTTCTATGTCATCCTGTATCGACAACATCGAAAAGTGGCTCTCCACAAACTGCCTGCAACTGCATACAGACAAAGCAAATTTCATGTGGTGCTCCTGTATTAAACAACTAGACCTTTACCAATGAATCCAATACAATTCGTGAATCCCTCTCAGCACCAATGTCTTCTGTGCATTGCTTGCCTCTCTCAAGCCACGTTTCTCGTGCGGCCTCTTCTTGCTTTGTCATTTTTGCCAGATTATATCCATGAAAAGTTCTGTCTCTCGTTCAATTGTCATCATGCTCATCAAGTCCCCTGTCTTAGGTCGGCTCGACTACTGCATCAACCTGACTGCCCCAGTCCTCTCTCCTACGTCTGCAAAGCGTTATTATGCTCCTGTGCGTCTGGTTTTTCGCTTCAGCGTCAATTCTTGCCTGAATTGGAAGCCACTATATTTTCCAAGTGCCGCATTAATCAACCAAGCCCTATCCTACATGTCACTCAATCTATCCTAACCAACTTTCATTCAACCTGTACTATCCTTACCAGGCCGAAACAGACTCCACTGTGCTTCCACTCCTTAACCTAACGCACCATTTTTACGCAGGCGGACTCTTGGAGGTCCTGCATTCCAGGCTGCTGCCTCGATGACTTGAAATGATTTTCCATAGAACTCGGCCGAAATTTCTTATTTGCTATATGCTTAAGCGCCCGCTTGAACGCCATGGTTAAATGGCCTAACAGTCTATCGAGGACATTACGCCATCCATCTGATTATTCAAGTAAATATATAAATATCATAATTGCGATATTTAAAACCAGAAATGGGACACAAAGTCCACGGTTTTTGTTAAGATTAAGATTATGACAAAAGAAAACGCAAGCGCATTTCCGAATGATAATTAATTCATCCTGTTCCTCCACAGAGTTGTAGATGCGAACACATGGTTACATCGGAGAGTTGGGTTGTCATGTTGGACCCTTTGGTAAGTTTTGATGTTGTTTTGTCAGCCCAGAAGAAAGCGTATTGTGTCATTGATTTGGAGGGCAAGTTATCAAGTTTCAACAAGCAACTTGAGTCATTATTCAGTTTTTACTGCAGATATCTGATATCGCAGCCTCGCATAGTCAGTTTTTACGGCTGAAGATATTGTGTTCAAAAAGGTTAGAAACGGCCGCCGGACCTGATCATAAAATTTGAAGACCGACTGGCCAGCCGACCGGTTTTTCTAATTAGGCCCACATGTATATCAACCATTGATGACGTTTATTCTAGAATTAATAGTCTAGTGCAAAGAATTGCAACATTGTAAGACCATGAAAATGTGCCATAGCTTATGTGACGTTGGCTGGAGCCGTCTGTCAATTAGACATACAAAATTGTGGGTAATTAACGATGACAAAATTGTTTAAGTAGGTCCTACCCGTTGCACCTCATTAGGGAACTTTGCAAATTCTTTGATGTGTTCCGCTTTTTTGGGAAGAATGTTCTAAGACGCAATATGGAAGTACGCTGACAACTCTAGATACATGAAATAAGTCTATTGCTGAATTCTGGGCTGTTTTTGTTCGAGGATTCTGATTGTAGGTGAAGTTTTGTTCTTCGGGATTCGTAATGCATAGGCACAATGAAGCTTTCATAGTTGGCTTGGAAGCAGTAAAGGCCCGTCGACACTGATTTCTAACTTAGATGTAGTTTTTGAAAGCCCACTATAGCTCAAATAAGTTTCCAGAATTGTACATTCAAACATTCAATTTCGCAAGAACTGCGTGTTCTTATCCTATCTGTGGCAAAATTATTTCATATCTTAAATAAGCCATCACGCGTATTGCTGTTCAATTTTTGTGAGTGCAAAGTTCTGTCTGGGTCGTCTTCTTGTCGGACAGTATCAAAGGAAAACGCATGCAAATCCAATAGGAAGCAGACCGAGGTTTTCGGAAAAATATGTTTTTGCCGCTTTCTCTGATTGAGTGAAAGTCTAAAGCCATAATCTTTTGGCATGTAATGTCTTCAGGAGCTTTGTCTAAGAAGCTAGTTCATTAAACCGCCATTCAATGTCGAGCACCAGAAAAACTGGCTTTATTCACATAAGCAATTCTGCAATTCGTCAACCATCAGCTGCTCACTAGGGCTACTCACTTGTCTTGAACAGGAGCAACTTAATCCGCAGCAAAGGGTACAACTCCTACCATGCCCATCGAACCAATATGCCTTCACTGCTGAGCAGAATGGTCCGTAATCCGCATTGTAGGTACGAACTGGTCAGTATCCATTGGTCCAGAGATTCATTATAGGGACCATGTGGTCCGTATTTAGCGAGGATTCAGATTGCGGTGAGATTCGCTTTGAGGGTCCAAGGGGGTCCCCTCATAGTGACTTATGACATATGGAAAGGCTAAAGCATGTTGAAAGACTATGTTGCGGTTAAGTGGTCCATCCATTACTCTGTCATACCCTTCAACACGGACCATTTTGCCTAACAGCGTGGATACCAGTATTCTATTTTATGGTTGCGTTCAACGCAGATAGTCCAATAGGAAGCCTTGAAATGTGCAGAGGCTACTAAATATATTTTCTTTTATGTCTATTTATTTATCATTGTGGTATCGCTATTGTTATTTGTTTCATGGTACACGTGGAACCAATTATTGGCTGAAGACTGAATCATGGCTGTTCAGAATTGAACGTGTATTGCACGTTTTCTAATTCCATGCAGCGTTGTGCAATTATAAATTTGTTTAATTGACATAATATCTGTTCATTTATCATCATGCGTGGGTGATTCACAGGCAAGTGTAACTCAACGATAAATTAGCTAATTTTACCTCAGGTCACGTTTACTTTCCAAATTGCCGACAACTTAAGCTCGGAATTTCAAAGATGCCGCTGTTTTACTTCTCTGCTGACTCGCTCGTCAAATTCTTTTCTTTGTATATCTAAGGAGTTAATTTTTATCTCACAATTGTTTCTCTTCTCTACGTCTCCCTCTTCAGACGATGGCAGGGAGAAATCTTCGCGTTGCCATTGGGAGACTAAAGCTTAGTTATTTTCGCGAATCTCATCTCGTCTGGTATTCTTGGATTGACTACGAGTTTCATTCCGCGGTCAAAACTGTCCCAACATGACTCAAAGTCCACTCGAAATGTGCACTGTGAAATTGTAATTTGTTATAATCCTGTTGTTGACAATGGTTTGTGACTGATACTAAAACCTGCTAGCAAGCGTTAAGTAGATTGCACTACTTTCAAACTCAGAAGAGGATTTGTGGTGCTGCTCATCAAAGGCTGTTCCAACGGCCTTCAGCTTCAGTATATTCCACTACTCCTCGGCCAAACAAAATGACAGCTAGCATAAGGAGCTCAAAGCCAAATAAGAAAGCAGTGGTGGTCCGTGATACTGAGTAAGTTGGAGGTCGCTGAATTAGATTTCTTGTCATATATCATGCGCATGAAACAGTGCAACCGATTTGTCGCATATGTCAGATGCTCGATATTGAGCAGTCAGAACATACGACAGTTATTCTAATAATGTTGTCAGCGGAAACATCAGCTGAAATAGCGTTTGCGGATCCATCTGCATTTCCGTTCGCGGAAATAGGAGCGAAGTAGAACTAGAGAGAGGGAGAGGCGGAAATGGAAACTTTTGTTTGCTACGACACTCGGTCAACAATATTTAAGATTAAAGAATCCTGATTGAGGTCCACTCCTTTACCACCCATTCCCCTGCATGATTCTCCGCCAATTATTGAGCCAGCTATCAGTTTAATACTCGTGGTTTAATGCGTCAGTATTTTATGGATGAATGATAGAGCAATTACCGACATTCGAAAATGTTTCTTTGACTTGAGTTAAATGTTCGACTGCTATGTTTCTTTGATCCTCATTAAATATTCTGTGTTTTGTGAAAGTTTAAAGGAACTTCTATTTTGACCACAACAGCTGAAAAATGAAGAATCATTAATCCTTTCTATAAGCGAACAGAACTAAGAAGATCGAAGAAGTCAACAAATATGTATACCTTGGCCAGATGCAGACTAAAGATCACAACCAGTTGATGGAATTGCGGCGAATGATCACTCTTGGGAAGCAGGGCCTTCCGGAAGCAAGGCGATATCATGCGAGATAAGAAAGTTCCCATGAAATTAAAGAGAAAGGCGTTCAACGAATGTATTCTTCCAACTATGACATATGGCAGCGAAACATGGTCGCTAAATGATACACAATTGGAGAAGCTCGTCACAACTCAACAAAAAATGGAGCGTACAATGACGGGTATTACTCTTCGTGACAGGAAGAGAGCCAAACAGGGCGTGACAGGGCGAAATGACAACCGATGGACAACACGGGTTACAGAATGGACTCTGCGCAACTACAAAAGATCACGTGGACGACCAAAAACAAGATGGCGCGACGGTTTGGAACGCAACATCGGACGCACATGGAGCCGCATGGCTAAAGACAAAGTTTTGTGGACGCTGAAGAGAGAGGTGTTCCTCCTAAGAGAGAGAGAGAGAGAGAGAGAGAGAGAGAGAGAGAGAGAGAGAGAGAGAGAGAGAGAGAGAGAGAGAGAGAGAGAGAGAGAGAGAGAGAGAGAGAGAGAGAGAGAGAGAGAGAGAGAGAGAGAGAGAGAGAGAGAGAGAGAGAGAGAGAGAGAGAGAGAGAGAGAGAGAAATACCCTGATGATGATGATGATGATGACAAGCGAACAGAAAAAGTGGCCATTGGATATAAAGTGGTCGCTTATAGAAATCCAAGCATGTGTCCTATCCTCATTTTCATTATTTTGTCAGTGATTGTTATTATCATAGATATAGAATGTACAATTGGAATTTGTAGCATTGCCTCTGAGTAGCCCTGTATAGATGCCGATAAATATGTTTGGGAATTTGAAATATTCAAAGTTGGACAATACGTTGGTAGAAAACAGATGAACAGGTCATTTTACTATATAATTGAGATGTCTTCATCTGCGAGTACATTGTAAACTGAGCGAGTAGAAGCAACGTGACAATTGTAAGGGGACGCCTGCATGAACGACATGGGTTGAAGTATTTTTGCGAAGCGGCCGCATTTCGTCTCCTCTAGGAATCCAAATCTTTTCCATTCTCTGTCTGCTACATCGTCCTATTCAGTGTCTCCTCCTCCCCTCTTTGGCTATCAGTTCGGTCCATTCGATGTCCCATCTGTCCGATGTTTTATCCTCTCTCTACTAGCAGGTTGATCCATTGACTAGCAGTGTCCATCCCCTGGACAGCTATTATCATATTTTCACTATAATCTCCCAAATTTGGTGGAGCATTCTTTAAAAATGAAAGCAAATCAATTGATTTGTGCTTTCTTTTTTATAAAATGAGCGACACACTGTATTTTGTAAGAGAAAACGACATTTGGATATCCACTTTAACCTCAAAGAAAGTACACTAGGTGACATGCCACGCTCAATCACGCGTAATTCACACGTGAACTGCGCGTAATTACACATGACCCTAAATATCCGTGACTATGCGTGACACTTCTGCAACATCTGTCGGCAGTCCTGTCATATAGACTTTGTGTTTCATGTGTCTACAGAGGCTAAACATTGTGATAGGACCTCAATTTCATGCTCAGGGAAGACAGAACATGCTTAGCGGTTCATCCGTGGTTCAAGCGGCAACGCAGACAACCGTAGACTATAAACCGTAAACTATAAACGCTCGCCCGCGCGTATTCGTAAACATTCCCCATGTTTTAACAGTATCAGATCAAGTGATTTCTGACTCTTAGTGCACCACGTATACGTACGCGGGTAGAAGAATAGAAAGTCCTTAACCACGGATGTTTGGGGTGTTCCGCAATTACTCGTGAATTACGCGTGGCATGTCACCTAGTGTAAAGATGCACTTGTGCATATCTTCTTCGCTCGATGCCCATCTCATTGGCAACGGAGACATATAAGCATGTTGGGAATTAAGATACAGGAAAAAAGTGCTGACCATTCATCAAATCAGCTTGATGATAGTTAGGTGGTCTTCTCATGATATTCAATTTGATTGCGAAAAACTGTTGAATCTAAGATGATCTTTCCCACAAGGAAAGGTCTGTAGATCAGTCGCGTAGCCAGGATTTCATTTCCGGGGGCTGCAATAAATGTGGCTTAATTTATATAAGTCTACACTCATTAGAAGAAGCCCTAATATTCATTCATATCTGATTTGATTATGATCTGATTTTGTCTTTTAGTGATCATTCATGATGCACGATTAACATAAAATCATACAGTATAGGAGCCTATGCAAGTTTGTGCTTAATATTTCAGATGTAGCCATTAGATCTTTTTGTAAACATCATGCATTCAAGTATGTTCATGTACAACTACAGTGCGTGTTTTGCATGCCTTCCTTGGTAAAAAGTTACAAAATTGCAAAAGTTAAAAAATGTACATGATATGATTTCGGAAAAGAGACTTATTTGTTGTAAAGTCTTTCTTTATTTGAGCCGCAAACGAGTGTCATGATGCATTGCATAGGGTTGAATTATGTCATCACCATAATCGAGTTTGCAATCTTTCTGAATGGCCATGAGAGCCAGTCCATTCAGTTGATCAGACAGCATCACAGAACGCAAATGAGTCAGTTGATTGAATGATTGCTCTGCTGTTGCAGTAGTTACAGGCATGGTCATGAAAATCATGAACAAATGAAATTAGTTTGGACAGTACAACTAGTATCGGCGCCTGACCGACTATCTGACATAGAAATGAACATCTCTCGCGATCTTTGCGCAACAGGGGACATGCGAAAATTAACCAAGCGCGCTACTGTAGGATTTTAGATTCTCACATTAGCAAATTAGTAATTCGACATAGAATGATGTTAATATACCCCCGTATAGAACACAAAGATTGTCCCCGCTCAGATTTCATTTCGTCTTGGCCACGCCACTGCTGTAGATCTAGGGAACTGCAGACCAAATATTTACACCAATTACTATATCACGTCATAATTTACAAAATAATAAACTTCATTCTTTGATATACCGTGCTTCCTCTAATAAACAACACGATACACGCCGTGCCCTAATAAACGCCGCAGTTGAGTAGTCAATTTTTTAATAAACTCAGTCATCAAATTAAAATAAATAAGCTAAATCATAAAGGAAATATACGCCGTTAGATAACTATTCAAAGGAATGCTTGATGATATTGCACTGTTTGTATAGTCTACCTTATTATAAAATAAGTCATACTCAGCCTCACACTCTAATTAATTAATTAATCTAATTTTACTCATATATCCCCATCGAAATCAGATTCTGAATTAGAACTACATTCGGTAACTTATAAAGCATTCTGTGACGTCGAGCACAGAGTCATGTCATGAGTCATTACGTTCAAGTTTTGTGTGAGCCCCCTCTTCAAGAGACCATGGGAGAGAAGCAAGTAGCCTATTGCACGGTAATTCCAAGAAATTAGTTCCACACTGTGTTCAATCAGCATCGAAACCACTGCCATTGTCGGCAATTAATCAATCGATCAATCGGCAAGAAATAGATTGCTTATCTGAAGTTGACTCAAGGTCGCGGCGCATCCAGGGGAACTAAGTTGGGGCATTGATGACCAATGAAATGCCTAGAATTGCACATGTGAGTGATTCTAATCCAATGATTCAGTCGTTGACAAGTGTATCTAGATGAAAATGCGTGCGATTTTTGCGCCACTATTGTGTTTTGCATTAAGCTAACCTTCCTGGAGGTTTTATTGTTATCAATTTCTATGGTCGACAATGAAATGAGAAGAGAATGCTATAGACGAGTTTCATACTTTTCCATAGAAGTCATATGCCTGTTACTATATATTGCTGTTATTTAATTTGGAGAAACCTCATTAGTGGAAAACCTCAAATGTTCATAAACGCCGCCCTCTAGCAAACGCCTCAGTAAAAAGTAGGCGATTGTAAATAAACGATTGTTGTCTTTCCCTCCTCGGTGGACTAGAAGCTTGAACTCAAGTGCTCACCTATGAGCCAATGTGAAAACGCAATGTCTATGTCATGATTCTGGTGCCGATATCAAAAGATGTGATGTAAAATTCGTTCACACGATATACTGCTTTATATTGATCAAAACGATTATTCGACAATTAAATTATAATTAGGCTATAATATTGAAATAGCATTGGAAATTTGTGTTCTTTAATGGTAGTCTATGAACATAAATGGAAAATAGTAAGCTGACATTAGAACTTCAGCTTGAGTTAGCGTTTGCTGATATTGATTGATTGACACCTTGATGATAGTCATTGATCACTGAATGGTGGTCAATATCCATTTAAAACAGGGATACGGAGTCGGAGTCCCGGAGTCCTAACATTTTTGCTGGACCCGACAAATTATTTATCCTCATGCATAGCCGTCACTGTCTTGATGTCAACTTCTCCGTCAAACAATAGTACAGAGAAACTGCTGCATGCAAGGCTTGTAATAGTTGAGGGAATGAACCATGATAGTGAAATAGGGATTGTGTTTTCACTCGGTGATTTAACAGAGAAGACAAGTCTTCCTAGCCTCGATCACACCTACGCAACAAAGGTCACATCAGAGACAAAAAAGAAATACTAGTTTGTTTGAGAACATTACCTCTTGCCCAAGCGTTAATCTTGTGTAATGGCTCCTCCAAAGCGCATATTAAAGGATGGGGGATTTTCCTTCCTGGTAGAGACTGGAGGCAACACACATTAATAAGATGGGAGAAGCCGAGTCGCATGCATCCAACTTAAAGCGACATTTAATAAACTTTCATCGAAAATGATTGATAATTGATACAGCAATGATCACTAAAGAAAGGTTTAGGTAAGCATATAATGATCTATGACGTAGGTTACCAGCTTTTTAAAAAACTAGGCTATATATACTGGCCACCCGGAGTCGGAGTCCTCCGCATCCCTGATTTGAAATATTGCATCTGTTCATGATTAAAAGATAAAACATCGGGATGGAGGTCGAGGTGAATGTCGTGTTCCATGACGATTCACTTAAAGAATGAAACCGATAGTTCTCCATGAAGATGTTTGAATGAGATGACAAGTTCAGTCTATTTTGAAACCTGACCATCCCTACAATGAATCATTCAATCCCTATCAGGATAACTGAATTAAAGGTACTTTGAGAATGCAAATCTAACTTACTTACTCTTATATATTTTTATATACTTATTGTACTTACAGAGAAACTGCTGCATGCAAGGCTTGTAATAGTTGAGGGAATGAACCATGATAGTGAAATAGGGATTGTGTTTTCACTCGGTGATTTAACAGAGAAGACAAGCCTTCCTAGCCTCGATCACACCTACGCACCAAAGGTCACATCAGAGACAAAAAAGAAATACTAGTTTGTTTGAGAACATTACCTCTTGCCCAAGCGTTAATCTTGTGTAATGGCTCCTCCAAAGCGCATATTAAAGGATGGGGGATTTTCCTTCCTGGTAGAGACTGGAGGCAACACACATTAATAAGATGGGAGAAGCCGAGTCGCATGCATCCAACTTAAAGCGACATTTAATAAACTTTCATCGAAAATGATTGATAATTGATACAGCAATGATCACTAAAGAAAGGTTTAGGTAAGCATATAATGATCTATGACGTAGGTTACCAGCTTTTTTAAAAAACTAGGCTATATATACTGGCCACCCGGAGTCGGAGTCCTCCGCATCCCTGATTTGAAATATTGCATTTGTTCATGATTAAAAGATAAAACATCGGGATGGAGGTCGAGGTGAATGTCGTGTTCCATGACGATTCACTTAAAGAATGAAACCGATAGTTCTCCATGAAGATGTTTGAATGAGATGACAAGTTCAGTCTATTTTGAAACCTGACCATCCCTACAATGAATCATTCAATCCCTATCAGGATAACTGAATTAAAGGTACTTTGAGAATGGAAATCTAACTTCTCATTTTTCAAGTTATTTGCTTGTCATATTACTCTTATTTGATTATTTATTGTTTGAGAAAGCAATGTGTCTGATGAAGTGCCTCGTTAATGTCCGGTCGTCTAGTCGTGTTGTGCTCTTGTGACAATTGAAGTGTGTCACGCTAGATGATCACCAAAAATCATAATTTCTCTCTTTGACGTCTGCAGAAAACTGTCTGCCAGGAATGGTAAATTTAATACCGGTACTAATCAAGGAAACAAGCATCATTTGATTATGAGTCAAAGCAAACAAACAATTGAATTAAGGTTTGAGAGGATTGTAAATGTTTCCAATAAGCGGAGCAAAATTGTTGAAATGAAAAGTCTTGAGAGACGATTGATTTAGTTTTCAACAGAGCAGGCAAACAGGCCTCAAGACGCAACAATCGCATGAAGTAACTATCCACGATTTAGTAGGCATCTTAAGCATGTCATGACGCTATACTTCATCTTATGTGAATTAATCTATTTTAAATTAATTAATTAATTAATTGATCTTTTATGACATGTCACATTTTGTTATATTTTTAGGGTAAGGTAATATTTTCATATTTTGGTCATTTTTTCTGTAGTATTAGACTGGTAGAATTGCTGGGAAGAGGAAACAGAAAATGACTGATGCTTGCAGAATGACGCAATATTGGTCTTCTCAGCAGCGTGATACAGTCTGAGGACAGTTCCAGTGCATGCATTGCCCACAGACATGAATGTTTCCGGCGGCGCCAGGATTGGCTCGTCTGTCGTCTGCCCCTCCTTGCCAGCCAACCGCTGCTTCGGTAGAGCGTTCTTCTCCACGTTGAAGAAGATGCTATGCAAAGACAGAACTTTTTAACATCATATGTAGTAATTTTACAGTACTGTTTTGTACAACGATCTGCAAATGGGCATACTGTGATAGACGTTTGAAATGAATCACTTTATATGTCGTCAATTAAACTTTCACTTTTTGCCTAAAGCATAATTTTTGTTAAATCACAAGATTTTCAAATCCTGCTAGATTACAATTTAATATTATTAGGTCGTACATTGGTCACATTTTGAGCTTTTTTAAATTCATTTTTGTCATATTTTAAGCTTTTCAGTTCATATCTTTTCGATTTTTAGTTCATCTCATAGTCCGGCTATCAGAACGAGTTTCTGCAAGGAACAAGGACGAAAATGAGACTTTCGGAGAATGATGTAGACGCCATGCCTACTACCAACATGTGGCTCCTTTTCTTGTCAGACGGGATCCAAGGAAAACACATGCAGATCCAATGGGAGGCAGATTGAAGTTTTCGGCAAAAATGAGGTTTTCTATGTTTTCTCTTATTGAGTGAATTTCTGACATGGAATTTCTTCAAGTCGTGGACTTAAATGTGAATAAAATTGGCCAAAATGTTGCGGTGTTTGTCGCTATGAGAAGACTTGCTAGAATGTTTTCAGCGTCGTAGACAAAAAGTGCATAAGCATGATTGGAAATGACCTGAAGAAATTCCTTGTCAAAATTTATGATTCTAGGCTTTATGCCTTTCCAATAATTAGAGAAAACATAAAAAATCCCATTTTTAGCAAAGCTTCAACGTGTTTTTTATCCTGTTTTACAGGAATAGGAAGTAGAAAGAACTCGGCAAATGGCAGATTCGTAGTAGGCGTATGGTGTGCATCATGCCGTGAAAGTCTCATTTTCGGCCTCGTTCCCTGCAGAAACTCGCTGTGACTGACAAATTATGATGTGCATGTGACACATTTTCCCCTCATTTTTGGCCCATGCACTTGAACTGCTTTTAACTTGAGTGACGTTTTTCGGAGTTGCATTTCGATTGAAAGCTAGGCCAAAGAGAGGTAGTGGGAAGGCTCAGTTGTCAAAGGAGGTGCAGAATGTTCACGATTCAAGTCTGTCCCTCTCGGAATCACCATCACTCTCTCCCTCTCTCTCTCTCTCTCTCACTGCATGGGTGACAAAATCCTGGTTTGGTGAGATTTGATAGTGTTCACAGGTATCCCATCTCAAACCTGCTAGTATAGCTTCGTGTCTGAAGGAGGGCATGAGCAGAGATGGAGACACAAAAAGGACAGCATATGGGGATTTTCTAAGTCGCTCTTTTCAATAACTGCATATTCAAGTGTTAAAATCTTATTTCTTTTGTCATATTCAGAATCACGCATGCGACGTAAATAATGATTTGTTGAAATCTTCAAACACCGCAATTTGTGATTATGTGTTTGTCAAGTGAAGTGCTGTGAAAAATATATCAAGATGTTATTAGCAAATAATTAATTGACAAAAGTAATTATGAAAGAAAATGAAATTAAAGTTACACATTGCATCACTACGATAGCACGAATTCACATGAGAATCAGGCTTTAAGCTTCTTAAGACTGCATGAAGAATTCTATGCTCATGAGAATCGGAAGATTCAAAACAAGCAGTACAGTCCTTCCAGTGTCAGCGAAGTTCATCCTCATTCTAACCTCTTGAAATCATTGACTTGAATGTCTTTAAAGATTTTCTTTTCATGTCTTCAAGTTCGGATATCAGTGTTAAAGTCCCAATTGTGCAGTCGACATTATTTCCTGGTATTGTTGTGCATTCCTTAAATTCCATCTGATCACGACGATGAGATTCATTCATTTGGATCTACATTCCTTCGTCTTCCTCTGTTCTCCGTCATTGTGCACGACAGTTCGACATTTCGAGAGTCCCTCAAACATTGTAACGGTAGAATATGTTGGTTTTCATACTAGTCTATTTAGGTGGTAAATAACAAGGTGAGGGATCTAGACTCGGACCAGGAACCGCTTTATTTTGACAGGACGTGGACTCAGAATCCTGCTACTTTATTATTCAAGGCTTTTTCAAGTTAGCTGATGTTAGCAATAATAGACCATGATATATCAGTTCCAGTTTATCATATCTCAACAGTCGTAACTACCACGAGGTATGTTTCGGCCTGTCGGGCCTCATCACTTGTGCGCA
This sequence comes from Prostheceraeus crozeri, assembly GCA_907163375.1. Lineage (NCBI taxonomy): Eukaryota > Metazoa > Platyhelminthes > Polycladida > Euryleptidae > Prostheceraeus > Prostheceraeus crozeri. Next base: position 545,641 of record CAJQUW010008068.1, on the reverse strand, counting down.
GGTTAGAACAGAGACGTTGGGGCTCCATGACGTCTAACCATACCCTCTAACCACAAGGCCATCGAACCATCTGTCGAAACACTCGTTACATGTTTTTAACATGACTGATTCACGCTCTCAACCAATAGAGCGGTGGCCTTGTGGTTAGGGGTCATGCTTGCACGTCCTGTAGCTCCAACGTCCCTGGTTCGAACCTACCCACGACTGATGAGGCCCAACAGGCCGAAACTTGAATTAATTTATCAATTGGCAGGTTGAAAATATGATATGCCACTTTTATAATAAATATGTCAGCAGCGTACATTTATGAAGATTATCTTCGAGTTAATATCACAATTGTGTGCGGTAACGATGTCGATGGCTGGCGTCATCGAAGTAGATAGTGCTACAGAAAGCGGGACGACATTAGAGAGACATTGAGTGTGCATGTATAGAAAAATGTTCCCTGACGCCTCTTCTTCGCTGTGAATGTACGCTGCACCAATAGCTCGTTGTTCGTGATCGCCATGAATGCTAGTAATATTGAGATTATTACAAGCAAAATGGTGATAATCATCTTTTATAGATTGGAGTTGAATTGGCACAGTTTGATTTCTTCGCTTTATCGGAATCAGTGAGAGTGGCATGCGGACAGGAACAACCACTGAAGTAGAATCATCTGCGCGCGCTTCGGTTTCCTAGAAAGGAAGAGTTATATGCAACCTTAATATCGAAATGGCACCTCACAGAATTAGACAACTTACTCCTTCTCTAATGGATAATTCATGTATCGCTTGCTATTGGAAATGGCAAACAATAAGCTGTCAGCAGAGGGCACCAGACCCAGTGAGAGATGCGTGCGTGCTGTGATATCACTTCGCACACACCAAAACACACATCCGTGTCTTGGTTAACATTCGATTGTATGGGATTCGATACAGGGAGAAATCGGATTGTACGAAAACGTCGCAATTCCAACTTCGTCGCATCCGATAAGGTCGCGTCCGAAAACGTCGCATGTCCGTTTTCGTCGTGCTATATTGAGAGCTAATTGCTATATAGAGTGCAAGTTTAGTTTTCAGTCATTCAAATGAAGGAAATAGCACAGCATGTTATGCAACATAGCACAGACTAACTACAACTGTCATTCATAAGCACAAGAAGTAGCGAGACACTCTCTTGTCACATAATGACATCAGTCTTCATGAAATGCTCATAACGTGAAATTTGGAACTTAAAAGGGAGTGACATCCTAGACCTTAAATTTAAAAACTAGAACTCTAAATGTCAATATTCTACTAAATATCGACCTATTAGCCTGTGAACTTTTATACGCAAGTTACACAAGTGTTCGACATTCATAGCATACAATACCAGTCATGCATGTACTCTGAAATATGTTTCCGTTACTGTGTGCTTTTTTCCTTAACAAATGATAAAGTAGAAATTTGGAATTTTAAGTGTGTATTTGGAATGGTAAATTTTTCTCGTCGATATATATATATATATATATATATGCTAAAGAAAAAACACAAATGCTCCTTCAACCGCACATGTTTCGGAATGCTTTATTCCATCTTCATCGGAGGTCATCAAATTAACAATAAGGAAAAATGGTTTATATACAAATTAAAAGATAGAAGCAAGCGGTTTGTAATTACAGCTCAAGATAAAATCAATATAATCAGTTCGACGGCAAAGTTCATAGGTTCAGGTATAGAGGTACTGATCTGTTCCGTTCATTAGACAGAAAGTTATTGTTTTCTTTAATTAAAATAGATTCCAAAATAACGGATACTTTGACTGACCAACGACAGTGAAATTTCTGGCTGAGATTTTCTGATTATTTAATTATACTATTTATTATGTTATATTAAATGTTATTTTGATATTTAAAATTTTATAGGAATGATCTGTAAATACAGATTGTTTCATAAAAAATGGATCACCCTTAAACATCGCCTTGACTTCAACTTTGTCTAACTCCGCCAAACTTGAACGAATTTCTCTGAAATTTGGAAGATATGTCAGTTGTGCTTACTAATATCATTGTTGGAAATTTCAAGCATGAATATTGAGTTGTTTTCCTGTTATAGATAAAAAAGTAGTAGATAATTTGATCTTCATTTAGCAATGTTACACAAAATCATACCTCACTCTTATAAAATTACATTTGTTTCCTTTGTTATGTAATATGTTGTTCTACAAGCCAAAAGATATCAAGCAAAAGAAAAATAAAGAAAATCGGTCAATCAGAGCCAGTATAGCACCATTTTTCATCAACAATAATGTATCTGCTACATGTGATTAACTGGACTTCATGTTCCATAGCTTCCTGACTTCGTTGTGGTGGTGTTGGCAGCACTCCTGATTGCTTTCAGCTAGAAATCTATCTCTTACCGGTTGAAAACAATACAAAGCACAAATGAACAATAACGAGATCGCATTCACAAAAGGCAAAGTGTCAGCCTTGCTAGAACTAGGTTTTTCTTTGCGAGCTACAAGCAAGCGACTAAATGTCCCTTACACAAATGTGCATCGATGGCATAATGATGATTTTCGACTCTGTCGCAAAGAGGGCTCTGGCCGTCCACGCAAAACATCCAAAAGTAGAGACCGCCTAATTTTGAGATTTGTTAAAGTTGATCCAAGTCTCTCGTTGACTGAGATGGTTGCACTAGACTCGTCTATTTCTAAGTCCACTTTTCGTAGAAGACTTATTGAGTCGACTCTACTGATTTGGGCTGGCATTTGGACCAATGGCCGCTCTGAACTTCACATACAGCAAGGAACCATGAATTCTGAACGCTATGTGAATGTTTTACGAATGAACATTGGCCAAATGACAGATCAACTTGGTGATCCATCGACTTGGTTATTTATGGATGATAATGCTACGTGTCACAGGAGTAGTAGAGTCAACTTATGCAAGTCTCAATTAGGGCTTAGGACATTATCTTGGCCAGCTCGTTCTCCTGATTAGGGCTAGATTATCTAATTATTATTAGATTTCTAATTATTATAAAATTTTTATTATAAAATTATTATTATAAAAGACACAAATTATTAGCTTCTTAAGAACCGTTACTGTATCATAGCTTATCAGATTATATAAGGACATTTAAATATATTAGGGACATGAAATAACATGAAAAATGCTTTCTGTATCATACTTATGTTTTATTTAGTCAAATTTTTAGGATGATCCACTTTTTATGAAACGGACTGTAGTTTAATCCACACAAGCTACTTACCCTGAAGATGGATGATGTTTGCATCCGAAGCGCCGGTCAGAATTGTATTAAAATGGTTCTCAAAAATAGCATTTAAGTTTTCAAATCAAAAGAGAAAAATTATCTAAAATTATCGAAAATTGATTGCGATTTACTTTTTTGTCAACCTTGTCTAACAAATGATTTGCTGCCAAATTTTACCAATGTATAAATATATATATATATATATATACATATACTTCCAACTATTATTCGGCATTCTACTTTATCATATGTCAAACCAATGCATCTCTTTATGATCCATCAAAAAAATTGTTGTTAATTTCGAAGTTTCCAAAAATGAAATAATGTAAAGGTTCCTCGCAAATTCTTGAACACTGATGTTGCATTATTTATGCTTTTATAGTGTCGTTTTCATTCCCTCCAACTCGATCTGGAAATCGCTCGCAGATACACTATCAGTAACTATGCGCACCATAGCATCAGAATATATACTTACAAGTCATATTCTCGTTTAGATTCTTGAATTGTAGATAGCGGACTGATGCATTTTGTAGCGATCAAAGATGTGTTACTTCCAACCATAGAAATTGATAAAACCTCTAGAATGGAAGTTTAGCTTCATGCAATACACAATAGTGGCACATAAATCGCACGCATTTTCACTTAGATACACTTGTCAACGGATGTATCACTGGGTTATAATCAGTTACATGTGCAAATCTACGCTTTTGATTGGTCATTCATGCCCCAACTTATACCCGGATGTGCCGCGACGTTGAGTCAATTTCCGTTCTAGTGAATTTCAGATAAACAGTTTATTGTCATGTTTAATGGTGGTCAAAGACTTGTGCCTGAATAGATTATTGCTTGTGATAGTGGCTCACATATTTCGCCTTTCCCTATTTTTCTAGTGGTAATTACAGATTGTTTCATAAAAAATGGATCACCCTTAAACATCGCCTTAACTTCAACTTTGTCTAACTCCGCCAAACTTGAACGAATTTCTTTGAAATTTGGAAGATATGTCAGTTGTGCTTACTAATATCATTGTTGGAAATTTCAAGCATGAATATTGAGTTGTTTTCCTGTTATAGATAAAAAAGTAGTAGATAATTTGATCTTCATTTAGCAATGTTACACAAAATCATACCTCACTCTTATAAAATTACATTTGTTTCCTTTGTTATGTAATAGGTTGTTCTACAAGCCAAAAGCTATCAAGCAAAACAAAAATAAAGAAAATCGGTCAATCAGAGCCAGTATAGCACCATTATTCATCAACAATAATGTAACTGCTACATGTGATTAACTGGACTTCATGTTCCATAGCTTCCTGACTTCGTTGCGGTGGTGTTGGCAGCACTCCTGATTGCTTTCAGCTAGAAATCTATCTCTTACCGGTTGAAAACAATACAAAGCACAAATGATCAATAACGAGATCGCATTCACAAAAGGCAAAGTGTCAGGGTTTTCTTTGCGAGCTACAAGCAAGCGACTAAATGTCCCTTACACAAATGTGCATCGATGGCATAATGATGATTTTCGACTCTATCGTAAAGAGGGCTCTGGCCGTCCACGCAAAACATCCAAACGTATAGACCGCCTAATTTTGAGATTTGTTAAAGTTGATCCAAGTCTCTCGTTAACTGAGATGGCTGCACTATACTCGTCTATTTCTAAGTCCACTATTCGTAGAAGACTTCACATACAGCAAGGAACCATGAATTCTGAACGCTATGTGAATGTTTTACGAATGAACATTGGCCAAATGACAGATCAACTTAGTGATCCATCGACTTGGTTATTTATGGATGATAATGCTACGTGTCACAGGAGTAGTAGAGTCAACTTATGCAAGTCTCAATTAGGGCTTAGGACATTATCTTGGCCAGCTCGTTCTCCTGATCTGAATCCCATAGAAAATGTATGGAGCATTCTAAAACGCAACGTTCGTCGTTCACTGCTACCTACAGATGGCGCATCACAACTTACGTCACTGTTAAAAAGAGAGTGGAGAAAGTTAGATCAGTCAAAAATCAACGATATCATCGAATCAATGCCTAGACGAATTGGTAATGTCATTGACAAAAGGGTAGGGCCACAAAATATTAGCTTCTTAAGAACCGTTACTTATCATAGGTTATCAGATTATATAAGGACATTTAAATATATTAGGGACATGAAATAACATGAAAAATGCTTTCTGTATCATACTTGCGTTTTATTTAGTCAAATTTTAGGATGATCCACTTTTTATGAAACGGACTGTATTATTCATGCTCCGTGTACAGTTAACTGCCAAATATCTATGTCTACTTTGGCGAATTTACGTTAAGAAACATGTTCGCCAGTGTATCAACGGCGATTGAATAACAGCAAATTCTACCTTTGGCGAAAATTCCAAGTCAAAAGTAGAATTTTCCTGCATCACTTGATTGTAGTTATTGTAAAAGTACAGTGCATTCCGAATAAGAGTCACGGCTTGAGAGCAAGATTTCTCTCCCGCTTATCCGAAGCTCCCGCCTAAGCGGAGCAATAATTTTCAGCTCATTTTGGCCTAAATCATTGTATCTACGCCAGAATTTCTTCTTCTATTGATGGTAGCGCTTCTACATAGGCCTACAGGTACCCACTACAATCCCGTTCTAAAGTTTAAGATAGAAAAGCATATTTCAAGAGAATTTTGCTAAAGAGGGAGACATATGTGAGAGGGGGAATATGTACATGTTATGTCTTTTCCTTCTTTATATGTACAGTAATAGGCAAAACAGCAATAATTTTAGCGTAGTTTGAGCTCGGATAAATCAGATAAGGATCGTTTAACAAGATAATTATCATTCGGATATACATTAATGGCATTGTGAATTAACTAATGATATGAATTCCGGATCAGGAGGTAAATATTTCGAGTAGTCTGACTGCAAACAGAAATGGTCATTAAGATGGAAAGGCCCTTGGCCACGCCTTAAGACGTAACAGCTCAAAAGAATATATTTGCTCTATCCAAGCTTGAAATCATGCAGGACCCAAAAAATGATCTTTTTGATGTTTACAGGAATTTCACTCTGTTCCGTCAACTTTTACTTCAATTCAATTTACATTTTTTCACCTTCAAAGGTGTTCCGATGTTTTCTTGAATTTTACAATTTATGCAGACAACAAGCACTTTCATTATATCAAATTGCTCTCCTGTCCTACTCCGGATAGCGATTTGTCGTACTCCACCATAGAGTCATATTCCTCAAAAATCCAAGTGACAGCACAGTTTTTTCCTTTACCGCCTTATTTGATGCGCCTCTACAGAGAAAAATGAATCTTTTCTGCATCAGGATTTCTTAAATTGTTGTGCTGTCACTATGGCTAACTAACGAATATACTCGTATATTCTATTTCATGACAGCTGTCGGTAATTTTGGCGAGCTTCAAAGTGCAAAATGTGAAAGACAAGTTTTGACCAAAACTTAAAAGTTTTCATTGGATTTACCAAGCTATATTTTCCATCACGATATCATCATCTGAAGATAATGTCAATTACATGTATGTTACAGTGTTTACAATGCATTTTACAAACAATCAAAACATGTCAGAGTACGGCAGTGGAAGTTCATGATTTCATTCTACCTTTCTTCTGATTCATAGTACAGGTGCATGTAGATGACACCTTCAGATTTGTATTGCTTGTTTATGTCCCTGCTAAAATTCTATACAAATATGGGCTGCGAGGATTCTTGACGTTTACAACTGCAATGCATTTGACTTTATTTGATGATTGAAAAACTGACACTGACATATTAATCCGTGTGCCCATTCCGTAAATACTTCTCACCTTTGAATTACGTGCAAATATCAGTACCTGCCTCACGTTTCATTATTTAGATTAGCTGACATGCTCGTGCATCTACCAGTGTAATAAGTTATGATCCAGTGATTTTTAACGGTAAAAACTACTTGACTAATGAGCCCTGTCTTTACTTAAGGGCAATAGTGTGGTATTGTATGTTGTCTAGCGGCATGTTATTTGCATGAAGCTACGCCTGATCAATGCAGCTGAGTGCAGTCAGCAGTATAGGCTGCACCAGATGTTATCGCTGTAATAATCATATTTGCTTTATTATCAAATATGTAAATGCCGTAATTGAATATCTACATGTAGATATATCTTGACGGCCTATCATTAATGTCTGGCGGAATCAAAATCGGTAGGATTGATAGTATTTTCTGCATCAACAGTATTTACTATCAGTATCACACTAAGAATTTTAATTTCCTATCCAACACAACAAATATATTTAAATATCCAGAACTCTTCTGCAATTTTCAGTCCGCACTTCTCAAATTCAAATCCCGTTCCGCTCCACCAACTTTTAGTCGTTCGTTGACATATTCGCTGCATTCCAGCTTCTCGTCGTTCAATAACACAAGAATTCAGCAATAAATTGCACTGCTATCAACATTTGGTATTCTGTTTTTAATTTGTTGACATTGTTGGCATCTTCATCTTTGTGTTGGCTGACGATAGAGTGATAAAGCAGAAATTGTCCATATGAAAAGAAAACATTTGAATCAGACATGACAACCTACCGGTACTGAATATCTAGAGAGAATGACAAATATTTAGTATATAAAAGTCACCAATATTTTTGATTCCCCGACCGCACTCACCTGATCTGGGAATCGAACCGAAGTGCACCGTGGAGAGGGGCTCACACGTTCCTCACTAAGCCAAGCCGACAGTACAAAAGAATGCGAGTGAAATCAGAAGTCGTGCTCATACAGTAAGCATGTTAGGTAGAGTGGTAACTCCGCATTTATTAAATCCTCAATGTGTATACACTTTCGATTTTATTAAATGAACTTAAAGGAGATACAGTTGGAAGCGTTTCCAAATGTGAGATATACACATTTATGCAGTTTTGAAGAAATTACACCGGAATTGACTGATGATGATAGCAAAGCAGAAGGAACTGATATTATTTATAGATTGTCCGTGTCATGATAGCCTTGGAGAGGTAATATTTGTTAAATTAGCAACTCGATGAGCTGCTATTGCTTTCATGAATTAGAAATATGAAATTTCAGCCAAAAAATCACAATAAGATGTCGACTTTTTCATGAAGACTTCCATTATAAAACGGATCATGAAACTCCCTTGATGATCAGGTTAATTTCCGCTTAGTTAGGATGCCTATTATCAAATATTCATTCCTTTTGATATCCAACTTGTTTCATACTACTTATATAGGAGAGTCATCTCGGTAGTATATAAATTGGCAAAGTTTTGAATTTCTAAACTGCCGAAACAATTTTTTGGACCACGGGAACATATTCTTCACAAGAAACTGAATCGTTTCATAAAAAAATCACTGTATACATGTATTGATAATGAAGATAAGACAAAACGATGTCATTAGTTGCGAGGCCTTTCGCCGATTCTTTTCGGGCAACACTTCGGAACGCGTACAATAAAAGAAAAATCAAGTCATTATATACAGTTAAAATGAAAGAAAGGACGGAGTTGAAGTCACTGCCACGGAATAGCGAGCGTTAATACAGTTTGCTTCTGGACACATAAAACCGGCCGCAATGATGCTATCATTGTCGCTTCGAGAAATGGTAGCAACATTGGGTGGCGAGCGCAAACCAGCTGCTTGAAGTAGGAGATCTTCTCGTTGGCGCGATCGAACGATGTACACGGACGCCGCTTGTCGGTGCTGCTGAAGATCGCCTGCACTTGTCCTTCATCAGCCATTGTGGAAGGTGTTCATCAGCTCGCTTGGCCAACCACCTCTTCGTGCGTCCGACGTATATACATGTACTTTTTTGAATCGACACTCTACCTATATATTCCTACTCTATGGTCGTGTTGAAGTGATATCGCCAGCTTATTTTTATTTCCACAATGCTAGCAATATTCATGCTGTAGCGAGACAGAATGCAGTAGAATGTCATTCGATTTTGATTTCGACTACGACTCACAGCATAGATTGACATCAAAACTTCGGTCTTTATATTTGAATATTTTAAGAGAATGGCAACGATTAAGTCAATTGCTTGATCACACTTGCCTGACACAGGCATCGAACAGAAGTGCGCGGTGGAGTCGAGCCCGTGCTTTTTTCTTTTTACTGCGGCAGCTCGCCTCCACTGTAGACTTCGGAATGATTCGATTTTGCTTCAATGCCTACATGCATGTATTGTCGGTTGCTGCTCCCATCATTTTTCAAGCGAATCGCAGTCGAAAACAACACAAGTTTTCCATTAATTGCTTTAGAAATAATTTCTGTGATCTATCTATCTTATACTTAGAAAGCATTCACAATTTATCATTGCTTTCATCGATTTTTCGACAAAATTCCTTCTCTGAGAAGTAGATAAACTAGCTACATAAATAAAACAGTGGAGCTTTAGATCGCACTGAAATTCCGAATGCTTAGTTTTGTTGTACCACCTATCATGATATGAGATTACATGATTGAATAGTTAATAAATTGTAAAGCGCTCAAAATAGTCGCAAGTCACAACGGCTCTCGTACAAGATGGGCGTGATAAATGTGGACAAAAATAGCGAATACAAGTATTGTTTCTGGTCTTCGGCTATATTTGGATATAAATAAATGATTGAAATTAACCAAAAACAAGGAATAGACTAATTAAATATTCAGTTGCATCCTCAGTTGAAAATTGAGAACAGACCTGAAAAGCTGCTATTTCATTCAATATCAAGAATCATCAGCAGGCCTAGTCCACATCTCTCAACACCGACACAACTCCCTATTTAAAGTTGCAGCCATACCCGAATGAATTTGAGATTTGCAATTAGGCAGCAAGTTAGTGAAATTTCGACGGGAATTCATTAAATAATTAAACGTCACTTTAAACGCATCATGTATTTTACGATTTGCAATGTGTTTGAAAAAATCAGAATTTATTAATTATTACAAACGTGTTGACTGAAGTGATTTACCAGCCGTGTGTTTAAAGTGACATTTAATGAATGTTAGTTGAAATTTACCAACTTGCCAATTTTCAGACTTGTGGCTGATGGTTGGTAAAACCCGACGAATGAATCGAGCTTCACAAGCCTTGCATCAACAGGATCCTCGCATGTCCAACATTTCGAATTTGAATTCTTTAATAGTACGCACAATTCAGATTTCTATGATTGCTTTTGCCTTTTTCAGAACGATTTCCATTGATTCGAAAATAAACTGCATCGATGTTCATTTTAACAGCGGTTATGGAGCCGTTTCATGCTTTGACCAATGCACTTTTTAAAGCGCCTTGCAGTGTTCAGAGAGAACTTTGTAAACTAAATAGCGATTCTCACAGCATTAAATTGTTGATTTTAGGTTCCAAAAGATCGGAAAAGACTCAGACTGTCAAGTTTGTAGTTCTTTATAGAAACGTTGGGCCTTGTATTTTGGTTTAAAATGCATCATTCATCCGCCGCCAGTTGTAGACAAAAGGAGGAACATATCTTGCATTTGCTAGAAATCATGAAATTCCCGCTAGTGGCACTGGGTCAAATGATGTCCCAGGGAACTATTTTTTAAAGATCTACTCGTATCATGAGCGCTCTCAATAATATTTGAAACCCATGCTTCTGTTGAAATTTTAGTCAGGAGATTGACAGCATCTTCCAGTTTGAAAGTAGACTCACCGGCATAAAAAATGCTAACAGAAACTGAGCTATTATATGTTGCTGAGAATGTACCTGTTATTCAAATTTGATTTCGAGGTTGTTCATTGGAAAGAGTATTTAAAAGTCAAGGCTAAGAACCATCATGTAAAAAGGTCGTCCTTAAATCAGGAAGCCACCAGCAAGACCAAGAGAACATTCAAGGAAAATGAAAGACAACCTCGTAACCAATGCAATGAAAGCTCCATAGTTGTCGATGTTTCGAAGGAGCTGAGTAATTATATATTAGTGTTAATGAATTTTATGTACAATTGTGCATGTGTGCAGCATGCGCTGTCTGTTTCTGTTTAACAATGACAGATAAACAAAATATTCTATGATTGAAATATTGCTACAGTCATTCATATATATTGATTGCACGTTATAGACTCACTTTATCCAGGTCTTGGATCCTCCCGTCAATATTACATGGGACAGTATTTCCTATTTAATATTGCCTGCTTTACATGCTTTAAGTGATTTACATGATTTGTTCAAGTGAATTTGTGATGCAAAAGCACGCAGGGTTGATTTAGACCTAGTTATCTGTCTCCCCGACTACTTCTGAAAGGAATCTTATCACCCATCATATCGAAATCTGGTCTGTCACAGGCAAGCGACTTGAAAAAAATGAGGGACCTACGAGCTTTCATGGTCGTTGCCAATCATCAGAGGAAACTCTAAAAAGTTAACTCTCTCTAAAAATCATCTTTAAGTAAATCTTGAATGTGTCATTTTCTTTTTGTGATGCTTCATTTTGCATCTCAGTAGTTATTGATATTTGAATTATCGAATCATTTATCATGCATTATTTTGTGAGCATTTTTGGCATGTCAATATATTATTTCATACACGTATAATCTCCTAAGTATATCTCATTTTGAAGGATCCACGCTATAAAATGTATCTCAACTTTCACTTATTTGTACCCATAAACATGCAATATCACAGTCTGAGTGATGACGTAATTATTCTTATCTAAACAAATGATACAACTTGCACCTGTATCCAAAGTTAAAACAATGAAAACGATTTCAATTACATGATTGCGATGACGAAAATTGCTCCAAAGAAGATGATGTAACATGATTGTCATTGTAAAACCACGAACGCGAAAACGTGGTCTTTGATTAGATGTTCTATTCTGATGGAATTCAACGGATATGAATTATTAGTAACTCTGCCTATCGTTGGTTATCATTTTTTAATTCCGGCTCTCTTAAGACTTTAGTTTTGATCAACTACATGTTTCTATCAGTCTTGTATCAATTGGAATTTATTTGCTTGTCGAAGAGAAAAATAATTACCGTATACCATTAATCACTAGATGACATGACATGCATTTAGATTTGAAAGCATGACCATTTTCACAACGCTTTTAAAAAGGAAAAGACAAATTCATTTATAGGTTCACAAGTACGGTGAACGCATTACATCACGCAAACATGCAAGTAGCAGTGAGTAATGCGATTGAAATGAATTTGAAGACAGATAAATGCATCGAACCAATCTGCGTCAGAGTCCATATTTAACAATAGAATTCGCAAATCTACAAGTTGCCGCAAACGATGGTCTTATGGGAGTAGAATTTCTCGGCGTAACCCATCTTAAATCAAACAGGCAATGTATGGAATGTTGCTTACTGCCAGAAATCTTTTTAAACATGAGGTGGCATAAGCGGTCAGCAGTCACAGACAAAGAATCAAATTCAGCATTTCGAAAAAGCGGGAAGCTTTACGTTCAACACAATTAAGTTTTTCAAATACTTCGACATGTTGCAGAAAGCGGGAAAACCAAAAAGCAAGAAAGAACGAATAAAGATGAAGTAGCATTTGTGTAAAAAATCAGGTGGGCTGCAAGTATTTTTCAAGTTAATCAAGCAAAACATATTTTTCGCAAAAATGTTAAAAGTTTGAATAGTGAAAATCAATCATATCTATAGCTCATTTATTTCCAGCAGGGATGCGGAGTCCTATCATTTTGATAGGACTCCGACTCTGAGTGGCAATTATATAAAGCCTAGCTTTTTTTGAAAAGCTATTTTTAAAAATTTTTTTAAGATATATTTAAAACTATTTTTTATTCTCACCTGAAGCTATTTTTAAGTGATCCTTGCTGTATCAAATATCAATTATTTCCGATGAAAGTTTATCAAATGTCGCTTTAAGTTGGATGCATACAACTGTGCTCCTCCCATCTTGCTGATGCGCGCTTCACACGGTTTTTCTTCAGTCTCTACCAGGCAAGAAAATCCCCATCCTTCTCCAAAAATTATGAGTACACTGTCGATTTTAATATGCGCTTTGGAGGACCCATCACACACGATTAACGTGAGGGTAAGAGGTAATGTTCTCAAGCAAACTAATATTTTACTTTTATCTCTGATTTGACCTCTGGTGCGGAGGTGTGATCGACGCTATGAAGGCTTGTCTTCTCTACTAAATCACCGAGTGAAGCGAAAATCCTTTTTTACTATCACGGTTCATTCCCTCAACTATTACAAGCTTTGCATGCACTGCTTTCTCGACTGTACTTTTGTTTGACGGAGAAAGGTGACATCAAAACAGTGACAGCTATATGCACGAGGATAAATAATTTGCCTGTATCATATTTCGGGCCGGAGTCGGATTTGATAGGACTCCGACTCCGATCTCAGCAAAAATGATAGGACTCCGGGACTCCAACTCCGCATACCTGATTTCCAGCGCTTCGTCCGCTCCTTACAATATTCAGCTTATGCAGCGGAACTATAGAGTGACAAGAACGTAGTTGCATGTCATGGCAGTTATTGGTCAAGCAAATGGCGCGGCGCTGTGGCCCTGTGGCAGTGTTCGTTCTGCGTTTGGGAGACCTTGGTTCAAATCTTGGTCGGGTCAAATCTCAGACTTTTAAAATAGGTACACTCTGCATTCTTGCTAAACACTCAGCACAAAGGGAATGAGAGTGGATAAATGACAACTCGCCACATGGAAGAAAGGTTCTGTGCGCAATGTGCTTCCGAGTATAAACGGCTCATTTATTCAATTCAAACGAACAATAACATGTGACATCGATAAAGCAAATAGCACTACCTATACGATTTCAAAGTAGGAAGTATATATAATATTGCGTATGTATTATAAGTATATATAGCAGCTAGTAGGTGTAATTAAGAGTTGCCAACTTTGAGGAGAACCGAAGGCTGAACATGTTGGAGAAGCGTCACCAACCACAGCGCAACGCCGCCTCAAACCGCCATCCTTCCAAGCAAACGAATTTCCTTGTACTCACTGTCCCCGGATACTCAAGGCAAGGATCAGACTTTACAGCCATCTCAAACATTGACACTAACAAGCAGGGATGCGGAGTCCTATAATTTTGATAGGACTCCGATTCCAACTCCTTGTGGCCTAGTTTTTTGAAAAACTAACTGGTAGCCTACATCATAGATCATTATAGGCTTACCTGAAACTATTTTTAGGGATCATTGCTGTATCAATTATCAATCATTTTCGATGAAAGTTCATCGAATGTCGCTTTCAGTTGAATGCATACGACTCGGCTCCTCCCATCTTCTTGATGTGTGCTTTACACGGTTTTTCTCCAGTTTTTCTCCGGTTTTTCTAGGCAGGAAAATTCCCTCCTTCTCAAAAAAATATGAGTACACTTTCGATTTTAATATGCTCTTTAGAGGACCCACCACACACGATTAGCGTGAGGGTATGAGGTAATGTTCTCAAACAAACTAGTATTTCATTTTTGTCTCTGATGTGACCTTTGGCGCGTAGGTGTGATCGAGACTATGAAGGCTTGTCTTCTCTACTGAATCACTGAGTGAAAAGACAATCCGTCTTCACTATCACGGTTCATTCCCTCAACTATTTCAAGCTTTGCATGCACTGCTTTCTCGACTGTACTTTTCTTTGACTGAGAAGTTGACATCAAAACAGTGACGGCTATGCATGAGGATAATTTGTTTGTGTTATACTTCGGGTCCAGTTAAAGACCGGAGTCCGGAGTCCTATCAAATGATAGGGACTCCGACTCCATCAAAAATGATAGGACTCCGGGACTCCGACTCCAGCAAAAATGATAGGACCCCGGCACTCCGACTCCAGCAAAAATGATAGGACCCCGGCACTCCGACTCCAGCAAAAATGATAGGACTCCGGGACTCCGACTCCGCATCCCTGCTAACAAGGAGAGCGTCGTCGTCAACAATTGATGGACAGCCATAAGCAGTAAGTGTGATTAATAAAACAGTGAAAAATATGAGAAATGGGGAGAAATGTAAATGAAATAGCTAAAGCAAATAAGGAGCATAAAGAAGGGGCAAGCAGACCATAGATAAAGTCACAAAATTGTCAACATTAGCTTGACAATGTTGCTTTTGAACACAGGCTGGGACGATATCATTTAAGTACCACACCTTCAGTAATAAACAGTTCATGAAGCTATTCTACATTTCCTAACTCTATTTTTTTATGAAAGTCTTTGATGTCATCGGTAGTTGCAGTCTTGGAGATGTTGAGTGATGCTTGAAGCAGAAGGTTGTCTACACCTTTTCCATTCATTAATGCAACTTCTAGATTAACCGCAATCTCAAGTCAATAATAAATCTCAGGTCGTTAGTACGAGCAAATCAAGTCAGCAATGCGCGTCTCTCAAATCATGAGTGCAAAACACAGATCAGATAATGTTCCGATGTCTTGGATCAAATAGAACATTTTTTATTCATGAATCTCCGCAGTCTAAACTCATTAATAAAAACTTTTCGAGTGAAGGAAGATGTCGAGAAACAAGATTAGTCCTTTTGGACGAAAGGTGCCTGATCGATGCCCGCCTCAAAGGCAGAGATTATTATGAGGCAGCACATGCACTAGGAATTGCACCTGGTACGGCCTATCACATAATCAGGCGCTTTCAAATAAATAGTGAGATTGGACGCCGAAGAGGTCCAAACAATGACGAGATGATTGAAACAGTAGTGCGAATAACCGAAGAACATCATGAGTTCATTTTTTCCAAAATAAACGATGAATTACGATTGCAGTTACCCAACAAACCACATGTCTCAGGACGGCAGCTACTGACACTTTCTTCCTAAATTCGCGCACAACGGTCTTCATAGTATGGATTTGTAGATCTTCAAACGCTGAATACAAAAATCAAATTCTTAATTAGTTGATGGCAGCTGACGGAAGGTTATTCAATTTCATAGTGAATCTCGCTTCCGTTTGTGTAATCTCCCCAAGAAAAGATTAGCTGCCAAAAAATATGTACAGTCTATTTGCTAAAAGATATTTACAATTCCGAGCTTTCGCGAGCCGTCTCGCATTGTCAAGGTTTGGCAGGAGTGAGGCCACGCTGAACGTCTGGTCATTTCATGTCTTCGATTGAATGCTGGTCTTTGTTCTTCAATATGATTGGCTTCTGACAGTCTCGTCTGTATCGGTGATCCGCATCAGTCAATAATCTCTAGCTGGAAGTCTGTGATCGCCAGATGTCCATGATGGTATTGTCTTGTGTGCTCTGTCAATGCGCTATCCATGCTGTTATTTGATAGCCTGCGCGTGTGTTCATTATATCGGAAATTGAAAGGTCTTGACGTCTGACCTATGTACAGTCCGTTTCATAAAAAGTGGATCATCCTAAAATTTGACTAAATAAAACATAAGTATGATACAGAAAGCATTTTTCATGCTATTTCATGTCCCTTATATATTTAAATGTCCTTATATAATCTGATAAGCTATGTAACAGTAACGGTTCTTAAGAAGCTAATATTTTGTGGCCCTACCCTTTTGTCAATGACATCACCAATTCGTCTAGGCATTGATTCAATGATATCGTTGATTTTCGACTTATCTAACTTTCTCCACTCTCTGTTTAACAGTGACGTAAGTTGTGATACGCCATCTGTAGGTAGTAGTGAACGGCGAACGTTACGTTTTAGAATACTCCATACATTTTCTATGGGATTCAGATCAGGAGAACGAGCTGGCCAAGATAATGTCCTAAGCCCTAATTGAGACTTGCATAAGTTGACTCTACTACTCTTGTGACACGTAGCATTATCATCCATAAATAACCAAGTCGATGGATCACCAAGTTGATCTGTCATTTGGCCAATGTTCATTCGTAAAACATTCACATAGCGTTCAGAATTCATGGTTCCTTGCTGTATTTGAAGTTCAGAGCGGCCATTGGTCCAAATGCCAGCCCAAATCAGTAGAGTCGCACCACCTTGTACCCGGGGACGATGTAAATGTCTCGGAATTTCCTGATCAGATTTTATCCATAATCTCAATCGACCATCACTATCCTTCAGACGGACTGATGCCTCATCAGACCAGACAACCCCAATCCCATTGATTTCGCCAGTGACAATGACTCATTGCCCATCTGAGACGTCTTTTTGTATGCTGATCTGATAATTCGAGCTGAGAGGGCCTCTTACAGCTCTTGAAATTCGACTCAATAAGTCTTCTACGAATAGTGGACTTAGAAATAGACGAGACTAGTGCAGCCATCTCAGTTAAGGAGAGACTTGAATCAACTTTAACAAATCTCAAAATTAGGCGGTCTCTACGTTTGGATGTTTTGCGTGGACGGCCAGAGCCCTCTTTACGACAGAGTCGAAAATCATCATTATGCCATCGATGCACATTTGTGTAAGGAACATTTAGTCGCTTGCTTGTAGCTCGCAAAGAAAACCCTAGTTCTAGCAAGGCTGACACTTTGCCTTTTGTGAATGCGATCTCGTTATTGTTCATTTGTGCTTTGTATTGTTTTCAACCGGTAAGAGATAGATTTCTAGCTAAAAGCAATCAGGAGTGCTGCCAACACCACCGCAACGAAGTCAGGAAGCTATGGAACATGAAGTCCAGTTAATCACATGTACACTGTAAATCGCTCAATACCAATCACATACGAAGGATGCATACCAAAATACTTTTTTGGTATATTTCTGTATTCTCTTGGTACATATTTGTATGCTTTACATACTAAAGCCATACCAGCACAATGTTAAAAGAAAGCATAAATCATTTCCAAAGTATGTTGAGTTAAGGCCCTTTGTCAATAAAGATCACACTAATGTTACTACTGTTCTGTAAGTCGTAAGGTAATGACATCCAAATGTCATACTTTCCATAATGAATTCGATTTTAGTACACGTAAGTCTAAGGTATTTCATGAATAATCAATAAGTATTCAACCATCAACAATTATGCATTATGTAATTTTGAAATTAAGCATATTATCAATCCGAAATAAAAACACATTATAATTCATGGACGCAAAAAATAGTTATGTTTGAGATATATAAGTCAACATGATTGCACGAACGATATTATTTGAATGAACTGATGTATATCAACTTGGCTTATAAAGGAGAGCTAACTAAACGTCCTGTAAATGTTGCTAGACAAGTAGCAACGACGGCAATCTCGTGGAGCATCAAATTCACAATAAATTTAATCTAGTTAAATGTCACATTATCAAAAAGAAATATTCACGACTGGTATTACTGAAAAAAGTTATTTGACAGTAGTATGTAATACATATATTTTTGCTATGTGACTTAAAGCTGCACATACCAAATGCATGCTACGAATAAAATGAATTTGCAGAGACATACGAATAAGGATGAATTTGCATCGGGTCTCGTATATAAAACATACCAACAACTCGCATTTCAGTGTAAAACAGCCAATCACAGATGGAATAGTTCGTATCGCTACATACCAATCACATACGAAAGTAAGTGAGATGTGGTATGAAAAATATACCAGATCTCTGCAAACATACGAGAATCTCGTATCAGATGTTAGTTTCAAATTGTATGTGATTTTGGTATATGTTTGTATGGAATTTTCGTATCGAGCGATTTACAGTGATAGCAGTTACATTATTGTTGATGAATAATGGTGCTATACTGGCTCTGATTGACCGATTTTCTTTATTTTTGTTTTGCTTGATAGTTTTTGGCTTGTAGAACAACATATTGCATAACAAAGGAAACAAATGTAATTTTGTAAGAGTGAGGTATGATTTCGTGTAACATTGCTAAATGAAGATCAAATTATCTACTACTTTTTTATCTATAACAGGAAAACAACTCAATATTCATGCTTGAAATTTCCAACAATGATGTTAGTAAGCACAACTGACATATCTTCCAAATTTCAGAGAAATTCGTTCAAGTTTGGCGGAGTTAGACAAAGTTGAAGTTAAGGCGATGTTTAAGGGTGATCCATTTTTTATGAAACAATCTGTAGCTGCCATGACACAACTTGCAAGTAAATCGATGTACTAGATGCTTATCAGAGCAAACGAAACTACACCCCAACTTCTTGGCTCTTTCCATAGCCGCCTCTTCGATTCTCTTGCTCGAGAATCTATTTTTCACATTGTCGATATAATGATTTACAAAATTAGCTGTTACATGACGAGGAAGCCAGCTGTCTCTTCTCAAAGTGATGTCACAGTGACAAGGTTTGGAATACCATCCGTAGTCAAAACTATTTTCAATTATCCTTATCTGCAGGTCAAGGAAAATCAGGCAAGCACCACGCTCCGGTATCTCGATAGTAAATTTAATGCTCTCATTGATGGCATTAAAGACTTGCAAAATATTCTGAAACATCCATTCGTCTCGTTCGACTGGACCGATCAGAATACCGTCGATGTACTTTTTGTAAATGTCGGGGTTAAAACCAAACCGTTGAGACAGGGTATTTAAGGCCATGGATTTAACTTTGTGCATGGTAATACTTGCAAACGCCGGAGCAAAGTGCGCAAAGGGCAGCTCTTGATCTACAGATAGACTCGAGACCAGTCGCTTTCGGTTATAGGTACACTGTAAACTGTAGACATCCAAAAATCAGAGAAAATAACAGCCAAAATGATCAGACAATTGCAACAGACAACATGAGACAATGAACAACCAAAAGTGGCTGTTCAGAGCAGACAAGATGAGACAATTATTCGCCAGAATATCAGACAATTCTGTCTACTTTTCTAAAAGTATTGTCTCTCAAACTCAAAGTGCTTAAATATGATCGAACTATTCAACATTAGCTAATGGCAACTAGTCACTCATAATCACATAGGTTCTAACTCTGCTCCACTCATTCACACTCGCATTATGAATAACTCTGATACTTTATAAGGCCGTTGTGTCATTGTCAACTTTAGGGAAGTATATAGACCCTTAAAAATGTAAAAAAACATTGTAAAAACAGAATTAAAAGATGGCATCAATACGTCAAATATCCAGACCTGTTATTGCCATGCCTCAAAGTGTATACAAAGAACCCTACTTATTTACAACATTGTATATTCTATAATTGAAAATTATCAAGGATACCATCCAATTTCAACAAAAGTGTATATATTAGTCATAAGTAGTATGATAGGCAGTAAACGCAATAATGTAAATTAGTTCGTGCGATGAGACAAAAATTGTCTGACAAGCAGGAAATCTGTCTGATAATACGCAGTAAGTGCCAAAATACTGATGTACTTCACAAATTGTCCGATAAGTGGCTGTTTACAGTTTACAGTGTAAGGTTAAAGGATTCCCAAAAAATCGAAGTTGATGTTCTGAACTCAATCATGTTTCAAATTGCATTGCATACTGATAAATAGTTTCTTTTCTGCAAAAGACCCGTTTTGGCTGCCGGACTAGTATCTTCCTTGTGATCATCCAGTTCAACATTAAGACAATCCAATTATTATTCCTTGTAAATTTTGACTCTCCAGTCATCTTTCTTTAAAAATTCCATTTTCAAGGAATATGATATTAGTTTAAGAATCAGGATTTTCCCATTCTTAGGTAAAACACTGATTTAAGAACTTCTAAATTCTACAACAACTGCATTTCTGTGTGTTCCTGGTTTTTGACTCTTGTCTCATACCCAAAAATTAAATTTTGAACATGCCTGCTTCAGCCCTCACTTTGCAAATATTCCTGTATTATGCAAAAGAGGAATCAAGTTAGAAAATTGACAACTGAGCAAACAAGTCAGAAGATATTTTATTGAGTAACGGAGACTGGTGCGTCGACAGAAGTTGTGTTGATGTCAAGACAATGAGCTTCGTGTCAAAATAAGATCTCTGTGCGAAAATTTCTTGATATTGTTTCGTGCAGTTGATCCTGTAGTTGCAGAAGTGAAATGTCTTTAAATATTTATACAGGTGTTGTTTGCAATTTGTTTGCAAAATCAGCCTGCTTTTTCCTGCAAGGAAATATTTTGGAAAAATGCTTCTCATTTTGGTAAGTTCCTTGTTCTAATTAATGACCATAGTTACTAGTTATTCTTTCATAGGAAATAAAATAATAAATTTCTTTAATTTCATAGTTTTACTATGAATGTGTGAAAATAATTGAAACAGTGAAAATAACTGACTGAAATGCTCATTTGTAAGAATTGTTCAGTCATTTTCACAATTGGTGCTAGAACATGCTCCATGGCAATATCACTGTTGGTTCGATTCATTAACTTTAAAAAAAAGGTGATATATACCATACCAGAACAGTTGATGCTACTTCGATTATGACACATTACTACGCAGCGTTGAAAACACGATAGAATACTTTCATTCTCCATTTGGTTTTCATTTGTCCATTACCCACCTTCTTCTTCACTATTCATCGGTCTACCATTAGAAGAAGCCAGTTTCTGAATTTTCGGATTTGAGTATTAAGTTGTCCAGTTAATTTTACAAAGGATGCCTTCCAAAAGAAAATTTTGCAAGAGTCATAAATGGAATACAATAATAATAATAGAAGAATATAATAATGCAGCATAATAATATGCAATATGCAATATAATAATACAATAATAGAATACAATTAAGAATTTTTGTTGCAGTTTTCTTGCTGAATATGGGTACACTAGCTTATTATGTTTACAGGTCATTAATTGCTTCATCAGTGTTTCCTACAAATTCAATAATGATACTAGTATTGTCTTCTTCATTGAAATTCCTCCTGTTCTAAACCTTCGTCATTCATTGCACATGTTGAGATGCAAAATTTGAATTGGCGTTGGCGTAGCACCAAACTGCTTTCTTCGACCTCTTTTATTATCTCCTTGGTGTGTGGTTATGTCTTCAATTATGCCTGGTGCTTTATCGTGCTTTAGCTCTGTTAATTTCTGTCATTCATACGTCAATGTCATAATTATCAAATTGAACACAGCAAAATTGCAACATGGACTAACTGCTCCCATAGCTGAATTGAAAACTGTGAAAGTAACTGACTTTTGAATATCAAGGTCAAATCATAGAGCCATGATTTATCATTGTCTTGCCCTGATTCGATAACTATGGTACAAAATAGTTATACCATAGACGAGTGTGATGCATGGAGATTTTCATAGTTTCAAAACATGAGTATTCTGCATAGAGCACGAGCTTTAGCGAGAATAAATCTCCACACACCGCATTTGTCTATGGCATAACTACTACTACTTAGTTGAAGAATTTTATGAGGGTTCTGTATGTTAGAAAAAATTGAGAAGCACCGTAGGTAGTGCTTCACCATTTTCTTGAAACAAATATTTTATTCAATCTGACAGCGCTTTGTCAAGCATATAGAGCTTGCTATGGACAAATTCAAGTGTAACCTGTAGGGCAATCAAGTTTTGATTTATTCTTCTTT
This sequence comes from Prostheceraeus crozeri, assembly GCA_907163375.1. Lineage (NCBI taxonomy): Eukaryota > Metazoa > Platyhelminthes > Polycladida > Euryleptidae > Prostheceraeus > Prostheceraeus crozeri. The sequence continues at coordinate 523,098 of CAJQUW010008068.1, read as the reverse complement.
GTACTAAGAAAGCGGCAGGACTGCGCTGGAGATGCCTATCATAAGCTGTATTTAAAAACTTGAATCTGTAATCCCTGATTTAGATGAGCCATTTCTAATTAGAATTTGGGTAGCATCACCAGAAGAGAAAGGGTTGTAGAAAGAAGAGGCTGCATGAAGGAGTTTCTTTTGGATGTAAAGTGGGTAAAAAATCCAGCAATACTTATGTTTTCAGCGGCTTATATTTATATCGGCTAGAGGTACAGAGAGGGTAGCACAGACCCGTCCCTATATAACAAAACCATATAGTCGGCTAGATAATACATATTCATTGATGTACTTTACCTACGCATACAATTGACATTGTAGGATTTCTCTTCTACATTTCCATAACATTTTCTTTTGACCGCTCCCAATTATGGGTCAGCTAAGATGTTCTTTGGTGACATCTTCGCCCACAAAAATAGACAGGTCGTCTCTTCTTCTGTTTGACTAGGAACATATAAGAAAACCAGGACAAGACGATACATCAAGGAGATACAGACTATGTCAAGTTCTACAGAGAAGTTTGTGAACGTTTTTCGTGCTCCTGCTATATTTTTTGATAATGACCGTAAGGACCAACAGTACCGGGAAAACTTTTGCGTAATGATCTGAATTCTTCGAATCTGAAGGAATCGCGGCGTTTGGATCATTTTGGAGAAATTCACAGCAATCCACAAGCGACTATTTTTCCTCTAAGGCATGAACAATTTCTTTTTGCCCACTTTGCAAGTTCATGCATGTGCCATTACTTTGAATCAGATTGCATTTCTATCAAAGTGATGCGCTTAAACAATACATCAATGCGCTTAAAATATACATCAATGTATATTTATCGAATTCGTCTTCACCATTTCGCTTTGTTGCACCTCTCTTGATCTGAAACCGCTTTCACATACTCAAACAAAACGTCCACAGACCTTCGCTTCGACTTTCCTTATCCGCTCTTGTCGAATGATTACATGTTCAGCACTAAACTACAATGAAGTTAGCCTCTCGTCGAGCCACCTGAGTCATTTCACATCTCAACCTCAAACCTCCCAGAATGAGCAGTTTACATGACTTGTTCTCACTTATCAATCCAAGGAAAACGAATCTTCAAGTCTGCCACATCAAGCTTCGATTCTCGTCTATGCTGCTTCTGATCCCCAGATCATGCATGAAATTCACAATTCCGCATTTTGGTGTGTGAACTATCTAAAGGTGATTATCGCATCCTCGTATTATGAACAGCAATTCCATGACAGGTTTTTCAAATTTTGCAATTTTGCCAAATTTGGCCTGTAGGCTATATCAACTTGATATTAGCTGCTGTATTTGCAGTATCAAACTGGTTAGATGTACAGAAGCGTTTCTTATAAATGCATGTACATAAATGGATTGATGCGATTGATTTGTGCAAGGCATTAAACTAAATTATACTTATATGAAGTAGGAATGCGGAGTCCTATCACTTTGATTGGACTCCGACTCCGGCTCCGGGTGGCAAGTATATAAAGCCTAGTTTTTTGACAAATTAACTGGTAACATACATCATAGATCATTATAGGCTCATCTTTAGTGATCATTGCTGTATCAATTATCAATCTTTTTCGATGAAAGTTGATCAAATGTCGCTTTAAGTTGGATGCATGCGACTCGGCTCCTCCCATCTTGTTGATGTGTGCTTCACACGGTATTTCTCCAGTCTCTACTAGGCAGGAAAATCCCCATCCTTCTCAAAAAAATGAGTACACTTTCGATTTTAATATGCACTTTAGAGGAGCCATCATACTAATTCATTTTTGTCTCTGATGTGACCTTTGGTGCACATGTGTGACCGCGGCTAGGAAGGCTTGTCTTCTCTACTAAAGCAACGAGTTGAAAGACAATCCTTTTTCACTATCACGGTTCATTCCCTCAACTATTACAAGCTTTGCATGCATTGCTGTCTCTGTACTTTTGTTTGACGGAGAAAGTTGACATCAAACCAGTGACGGCTATGCACGAGGATAAATAATTTGTTTGTGTTATACTTCGGGTCTAGTTATAGGCCGGACTCCGACTCTGACTCCGACTCTGACTCCGCCTCCCTGATATGAAGTGTGGAACACTTTTCTTCAGAAGTAGCCATTCCAATACAGCAAATCTGTGAAATGGCATTCTACAGTTCTAATCAACTCCAAATTACATTACAAGGCAGACTTAGAAGGGCGACTTAGAAAGGCAAAAGTGAGTACTGAAGAATTAGTCTTCTACTAAACATTTTGATAAGTAGTATTTGCATAATATTTAAATTTCCAATACTACAGAAGATATTGTATAACTGATGATCAGGAAAAAAATCATAGACTCATATTTAGCAAAATACTGTACTCACATTAAAAATCGAAGCGCTTCGTTGAGTGGCATTGCGCAAAATGCTTACAATAGGCCTAAGTGACAAAAATCACCTTCCAGTGAATCAAATCAAATGATTTTTGGTAAGATGCTTGAAATCACACTACAACTGGCAGTCTGAAAAAAGCGGTGGTTGGTTGGCTTCGTCCTAAATAGACTTGAGAAACATATAGAATATGGGCCGAATTTCCAACGCCCATCCGGCATAGATAGCGCTAATGCAGATTACTGTCTATATAACATGCGAAAGCATTCGCTTTTATGGAAATTGAACACTTAATGCGAAAAGTAAGAGCGAAAGCGCAAATTATTGAGATAAGTATTGAAAATGCGAATCTCTAGCTACAGATTCACTCTTATTTTGCTTGCCAAATGCCCATGTGTTGTAACTTTTGTTAGCGATTTAATCAGCTTGGAAAAAGAAAAATTGTATGAGGAAATTCCATGAGGAATCTCCATATTAATTTACTTCCATAAGCCGTCAGGCGTCAGCCGCGAGACTTCTAAGAATAGAACACCGTGAAGTGACGTTTGAGGGAAGATTTAGGAAACTGTGATTTGCAAATAGAAGCAATCTAGACAGTAGTCATAGCAACGAACGGTAAATAGTGAAAAATAGCTGACTGTATCGGAAATGGATTTCCCTAGTGTGACTGCGGTAGGTGGAAGATGGAAGATGGAAGACGGCAGATGAAAATCGTCTCATCACGCCTTATGGAAAACGCCTTATGAAGAATGTGCAAAGAGGCGAGTGACATGAAAGATGGAAGACGCCTTACTTTTCCAATAAATAATATCTGTTTCTTTAAAGTTGAACTTTATTTGGATTAAATCTGACTAGAATCAATCAATGTTAAATCTAGAGCAGCACATTATCATGAGACATTGTAGACGCATTTAGACGAAAAACATTGTTATGACTTCTGTTTTTTATTCAGTTCATTGAAGAATGGTACAAAGTTAGATGATGGGTTCCCCAATCGATAATGAGCTTGAAAATCGATACTGACTATTCTGAAATGATGCATCAAACATTATATGCATCTCAATATTCTCTCTGTTACGATTCATACTAAGAATTACCTGTGTTTATGGAGTTAAAATGTAACTTTGATCTGACATTCACAGCACTTTTGAATTGTTTATTTATCAAATTTCAGCTGGTCAAGTTCGTGATACAAATTCATTAAGTCAATAGTTTTGTGCATTATGAAAGGCAGATTTATTTATCTGGTCAACAACAGACAATGCTCATTCTTGTATCTAATCCACCCATGCGAGGAATTTCCAGACTTGTGACATTAAAGCGAATAATGTCAGTGAAAATGGCATTCATGACACAACATTTGAGCTTCATGTAATTAAGATATTCTATGAAAACTAATTTTCAAAGAAATACAGGATATTTGCAGTTAATCTAATATTTGTCTATCTACATGTGCCTATAGGATTTCGACAACATCATGATATTTTGAAATCCTCAAAAATGGTTTTAATTAGCGCAAAGATTGTATGAGTACAGATGTAGGTATCACTTTATCGATGACACAGATTACTAGGGCTAGGTGACAGTTTCATTTTATTCAATCTTGATTATTGAGAATGTGAGCACAGATAAGCCATACCTTGGGATTTGAAGACATATCAAAAACAAAAATTTTTTTATTTAACTCTTGTTGTGATGAACAAAAACATAAATTTTTCAGTCGGCTGATCAACACTTTTGTCACATAGTAAAAGGCAATGAAATACACAATGTATCCACCGACTGCTATTAAAATATCTTCTTTGAACAAATCAAATGGCTTGTTCAAAGGTTGGATCAACCCAAAAATTCAAATCAAAAGTTCAAAATCAAGGTTTGAAAACAATTCGAATCTAAGTGCAAAATATGCCAACTTAGGGAATCCCTCAACTCACCCACTTTTCTTTAAAACACTGTTTTTATAATTGATCTAAAGAAATCATGAAAAATAAATTACGAATAATAGCGAATATACTTTGACACAATGAGTTTATCAATGCTAAACAATTTAACGTTAAACTCATGCTGCATGCAATAATTAAATAACGTCAAGTCTTGTTCCCAGTATAGCTATTTCTGTGTATGACGAGATAGGTCGACAGTTGTTATAACAGCAATAGTGGAGAATTCTATGAAGATAATAGCATCAATTTCTTTCTTAACCCAACTTTTGAGACTTAATTCTATACCTTTCTATCTGTTAGATTTTATATTAGCTTTTATCATACCGCGCTAAGTCATTTGTCGTTTACTGTATCTTGTCCAACGTTGATAATGTTATTATGGCGAAATATGTTTACTAATTTTCGGATTTTCATGATTTCTTAACTTCAACCATAACAATTGCAACATAACATACAATTTCAAGTACGTTGGAGGATTTTCTCATTTAGCTTATCCTATAACACTTAAATTGCAATTATGGCAAAAAATGGTCTACTTTTTGTCGCTTGAAAATTGCAAATCTTTTTCAATTACAGAGTTGTTGACAATAGTCGGCGACAACAAAAACCTAATATCTTTAAAATGTGCTCCTGTTTGATGACTGTCTTGGTTGATGAGATGAATTAGTGAGGCTGGTTGTCTCATAATGGTCCTATGTTGTCTTACACACTAAAAAAATAACGGGAATATAACGGTAGTTACCGTTATCTGCCGTTATATATCACTTTTATCCGTTACTTACCCGTTATATGTGTCATGGCAATTGAATTTGCCGTTATAAAAAAATCCCGTGATAATATAACGGCTACAGCCGTTATGATATAACGATAATTTAACTGATGCTTGACAGTTATATTTGAGTCGTAACACATTATGTACTTTTGGCAAAATGATCGAATACAATAGAAACACCCATACCAAATTCTAAATATTTTCAGTATTTGACGAAGACAGTCAATGCCATAATCTGATAACGTTGTAGTTACGGTACACTTATTACTATGTTAGTTAATAACTTATGTGCATCTATATAGGTCTATTTGCGTGTTATTGAAGCAATACTGATATACAAAGCATATTGCATGAAGAATGTTGCATTTATTATTTGTTAAGTTTATGTAATAGATTGTTATTGAGTTGCATGTTCTTCAAAGATTAAGATTTATTTGTTGCGGATTTACTTATTCTTGTACTCTTATATTTGTGTGAATATATTTTTGAACAAAATATTGTTTCTATTATTTGCTAAGAATGAATCATAGATTTGTAAATTTTTGTATTTTCTTCAACGATTTAGGTTTTGTGGATATATTTTTGAACTTCTATTATATGTTAAAGATAGTTAATAGATTGGTGTGCCCTAAAATAATAGGTTTGTGTGAATGTATTTTTAGAGTGAATAGTTTTTTATTTCTGTGAATATTGTTTGTTATTAAGGATAAATGAAAAAAATGTATTTCTTCAACAAAATTTCTGAATATATTTTTGAACAGAATATTGATGACATATTGTTTCTATCATTTGTTAAGGATAGCTAAAACATTATTCTGTATAATAGTCAATTTTTTCAAAGATCTAGGTTTCTGTGAAACTGTGAATATCTTTTTGTAAAGGCGTATTATGCTTGAAATTTACAGACTTGCTACATTTTGTAATACAAAATTTTTGAAATATGTTTTGATAATATTTTCCATTGAAATGTTCTTATATAATTAATTGTCTGCATGTAAGAAGCATTTGTTTTAGATTACATGTTTTGTTATAGGTAATTTAAGCATATCTAAAAAAGAAATTATATCAATATAACGGATAAGATAACGGTATTTTCCCGTTATTCAGAAACACGATTATAACGCGAAAATAACGGGAGATTTCCTTCATATAACGGATAATTTTTATAACGGGAAATATAACGGCATTATAACGGCAAATGTAACGGGAAAATACGCGTTATATCTTGGAAATCTGCAATTACATAATAACGGAAATTTTTTTTAGTGTGTAGAAGGTGCACCTGTGTCCAGATTTGTCGTCAAATCCCAAAGCTGTGGCACCCCATTCAAACGGTCAACTTGTTGATGTTGATGCTTTCTCTTGCCTGCACTGTTCACACCTGAGCTGGAAATTTGCAATCACCGGCCAAATAGGTCATCATTTTCTGTAGCGCTGTTTTGATAATGAATTATTAGAAGCAAGAACACAGCATTATTCATGAATACACATTGCAAGTGCATGTTTTTGGATTATTCATCTATTTGTAGTATTTAAATGTACGCCTGCCATCTTATGTAGGCTGGAGATGGGTCTACAGACGCCAAGTCGGCTTTACCAGTAATGACGATCCTGTATAATCTTTGTGCATGAAATGTTTATATTTCATTTAATTATGTTTTTATATGGTCATTATAGGGAGGGATTCAAATTGGAATATTAGTAATGACGTTGATATGAGATGTCCTTCATGAAGTTATGAAAAATGAAACAATCAACTAACTTCACTCGCTAATCAATGTGTTTAACCCTCAGAGACCTGGGTCCAGTGGACCCCGAAGCCATATTTTTCCATTTTACTTTTTCTGAGGATATTGCAACCGCTCATGCCCAAGTAAAATCATCATTTTTGACAATGAATCGGCATGTCTTATTTCATTTATATTGAATCAGCAGAAGTATGGTAGATAGGCCAAGGGGATCCACTGAACCCCCTCGGGTCTCAGAGGGTGTAGAAATCCCCATAACAAAATTTTTACTGTCAGATGAAAAATAATTTTGTGCATGCATACGATGGTCCACAATGAGTGAAATTCATTTGTTCAATGTTTACATCATGCTCGTGCATGTGCGTTATGCTAGAAGATCGCAAACTGTGAATATTCTGTTTTCGCACACGATCGTGCATGACTAGTTGGCCTACCCGAACAAATCAGCATAAATAATTGTTCAAAATGAAAGTTATCATTATATTTTTAGTTCAAAGCAGTGTTGACAAAATTTTCACATCAGTAATTGATGAGTTTGAGATCTCCACACAGCTGTTTCGAGGGTCTTGAAATGCAGCAATTTTGGCTCAGTTTAGGCGTATTTCCGATTGGTATGGACAAATTTGAAAAAAATGGCCAGAAGTACGGGTTGTGCTGCATGGAAGTAATCAATTTCATTAGAACCAACTATATGAGGTTATATAGAGACAACAAACATAGTAAAACCGACTCCTAGTACAACTGATACTGTGCTAAATGTCGCTGAATTACAAAAACACCACATTTTCGTATGTGTTTACTGAGACGGCTGAAGGACACTCAAATGATTAGTTATATCGACTTGCTATACGCAAACATCATTGTTTTACTTAAAATCGACCTTCTTAGTAATTTTGTAACGATTTAAGCATGTAAACTAAGATTTCTAAAATGGGTCCAATTGACCCCCCTCAGGTCTCAGATGGTGTGAAAAAGCTCAGGTGTCTGAGGGTAAAAAAAAACTAGCATCCTTTCTTATGTGAAAACTACTGCACCGACCGTGAGAAAACATTTTTCATAGGCTCACCGGGCATCAAATGAACTGATTGCCACTTCTTAAATGATAAATAATAGTATGGCCTATAGCTAGTTCGGAAATATAACTTTTATAATATAATTAATTCCTACATATCAATAAATGTATGGCCTATTGGCTCTAAATGACAAAATCACAACAAGGTTGAGAAAGCTTCACATTTTGAAAGCAATATTTCGAATAAAATCTTCCGAATCAACTTTTGGAAGTCGTCCCTGCATTTTGCGGAACCCTGCAAATAGCAGGCTACATTCTATTCTCACTGATGATCTCCTCTGTTGATTCAAATGCCACGATGTAGCAAAATATTTAACTCTTTATCATTGTGTTATCAACTGAGGAAGTTATAGTCTGTCATGCAGGATATTCATAATATAGCTAATGTTTTCCTGATATGTATTATTAACGTTCCATTTCGGTTTTTCATTACATGTCTTCTCTTAAATTTTGCTGAATGGAGTTTTCTCTGCAAAATATTAGCTCAACGGAAACGAAGCGTTGAATGTTCTGAGGGAACTGATGAATGTAGATTGTATAATTAGATGTTGATATTTTAGAGCAAAACATAAAACTTGTTTGTTAGACCATTTGTTGCTCAAGTGGCACTCTTGTTTTTACGCGGCCTAATGCAATGCTTGAATCCTATGCATTTTGACCTTGGAAGGACATTAGTATCAATGATTTTCAGCTATCTTTGTCTGCACTTTGTGATCCTATTGTTTGGGAGGGCTTGGATGTCAATGAGATGGTGCCTTTGTACAATTCTACAATAAACAGGATCCTGTAAGAACTTATTCCATTGAAGATCTCAAGACTATCCCAAGCGCCCATCAGTCCCATGGTTTGATCAGGAGTACCGTCAGGCAGGCGTGACAAAATTTCGTCAAATTGCAAAGACTGGGGCATGCGGAACTGCTTTTGATGCCTTAATAGCAAGGAGTCAAAAATGTCCTCATGTTTCTTTTAATGCTGAGGACTTTCTTGATTTCTTCGTCAAGACAGACTTCTGGTCTCTCAACTGAAGTTGCAATGCCTCAGGATTTTCAGACAGCTACTAACTTGTGCTTCTCAGAACTTCAGTTACTCGAAGCAGCATCAGCATCGTCTGCACTCAAAAAACTTTGCAACAAATTCTTTACTTCTGATCCCATGGTGACGCGTCTGTTGAAAGACTTCTGCATACCATTTCTCGTCAAAATGTTCAACTGCTGCTTAACTGAGTGCCTGTTTCCGGCTGCATGAAAGAGAAGTTGCTTGAGGCCTACACCAAAGTCAGGATCGGCTGATCTACGCAACTGCTCATCGCATCGGTGATCACAACACTTCTAGCACTTCTAAATTATTTGAGAAGCCCTTTGCATCCAAATTGTGGACTCACATTAATGCCAATGACCTACCACTGAATCATCAATCAGTTTATGTGTGGACATTCAACGAAAACTGCACTTTTGACTGTATTATTTGACCTTCTGACCTTCTGAGATAATCTTCTGTAATCGGAGTGTGAACACTGTTTCCACCTCTCGATCCTGTCTGTTAGGCGTGCCACAGGGATCAATACTTGACCCATTGCTATTCCTCATAGACACTCGGAATAGTTAAATGATTGTGGATGACTGTGACCTCCGTGAGAAAAATATCATTCATCATCGACATTTTCATCTATGGCTCAGGTCCTGTGCTGACAGTCTAAGGGAGTGCTAGTGGGCGTCCTCTTGTATTGATTAGCTCAACTCTTGACTTCTATCGAACCGCCTAGTCCTTAATTCACTAATATAAAAATTGGTCTGCTTCAGTGTCGTAACAGTGTTCCAGCTAATTCTCTGAGAGTATGCAATCTCATGATAGCTCCTGTGTCAAATCTTCGATGACTGAGTGTTATCATAGATTCCGAACTCAGCATGAAATTATCTGCTGCTTAAGCTTGTTTCGCAATTATGAAGCGCATTCGATCTTTACGCGGCTATCTGAATCTTTCATCGACAAATACTCTGATCTGCTCACTTGTTCTTTCCAGAGTAGATTATTGCACTTCTTGCTGATGTGGCTTTCCATCATCCGCGTGTGTCGTATTAATGGATGTGTTATCCATTGAAGGTCGAAGAAGACTTCCGCAGAATCGAGGATGTCACAAGTCCCTCGAAGACACACTCTAGGAGGGCGATCAATCCCGATTATGGCTTCTCAATGGCTCAGCGATATGGAAGAACAACTGTCTTCCCATAATATAGAGTCGGAGACTATACATGCAGAACCAATTAAATGGCCCTCGGCCTCAATCCGTCTGAAGCTACCACTGTACGATTTGGGATATATTACGGAATAAATCCAATCAGGACCTCAATTTTATTGATGAGAGATCGAAATTCTTCTCCACTTAGGCGCACGATGAGAAACGTCACAAGGCGTCTCCTCTGATCTATTGAAGTTGAAAGTGACATCTCTGAGAAAATATTTCAGGATTTGTCAATGGCATACTTGTTTATAATTACATAAAGAGTTTGTCCTGCTAGCCTTTCTGATTGCTACCATTGTCAAGAATATTAATCTTTCATCAAAGTCTTTCTTCAAGCGCCCAACCTTTCCCACTTGCCTAGCACATTATAAATTTGAAAAACTTAGCCAAAACTATTCATTCATGCAATTTGTTAGCATTTGTTCAATATGCCACATCTGTTTCTGTACTGAATAACATCTGTAAATGACATCAGATGACGTAATTCTATAATAATCAACGCGATTATCAATACCGATAAGGACTGCTTGCAGTGTTGTTTACCTTGGTGAAGTTAACAAGTTATCTAAATGCAATATTCATGTATGAATGCTAACTTTCAAAGCAGAAGTTGAATAGTTTTGCTTTCAATTTCCTTTATGCAATGGAATAAATAAGTACCAATCGGAGTGCAATGTTGGGTTAAATTAGTGCAATTCAAGATGAGCGTTTGTTTATCCGCGCGAGTATTCAATTTTTCAATGCATTATTCTCTCGTTCTCTCGACACATCTCGTTGGTTGCCTGCAAATTAAGTATTAAATAAAAGCACTGTGATTCTCATATTCTTCTCAGTTTAGATTGAAGTCGTCCGTCAACATATGGGAAAGGCTTTATTATTTGAATGCTTTATTAGTCACTAAATAGCAAAGGAAGAGAAAATTTTTAGAAATAGATTTGACTTTCAGAACGTTTCAAAAATCTGTGAAATAAGATTTCGATTAGGTTCGAGTATAGTAGCTCTTCTCGTAGTAATCTGTCTTGAAAATTATGCTCTGTCTAATGAACAAATGACAATAACCAGTCAGTTTTGATACGATCAAGCAATGTTTCACAGCAAGCATAATTTAAGATCTGAGATTCGTAACTAGCAAGTTAGTGAAATTTTGATGGACTTTCATTAAATATTACTTTCAACATACTCCTGGCAAATCGCCAAAAGTTTGTGCGGCAATTAATAAATCTTGCTTTTTGCAAACACAATGTAAATATAGCAATTAAATTTAATTAGTTTAGGATTGTAGCTCATCACGTACGTCATCCTCAATGAGGATACTTACGCAATTCTATACTTACGCAGTTAACCAGCCGACGGAAGATCGTAGTCTTAAGCGCAATATGCAAACGTCAAGTTCCCTTGCTTTTTATGTAGCTTTCTGCTAGAGCCGCCCGTCGAATTGTGTTCAGAATACATCACAATTTTGATTTTCTAACAGAATTATGTCGCAAATTCAAAACCAAAATGTATAGTGCTAGGCACGATTCATCAATTATTCAGTACACAATCGTGTGATTACACGTAAGTCACACTGTTTCAAGTCACAATGTGACAAAAAGGTCAAGGTCAAGTGATCAACTGAGTTTTTTAAAAATGCGACTGCAAGAATTTTTTTATAATTTGAGAATGTCTTTGTATCGAGAAAGGATAGACTTCAGACATTGGGTTTAATCATGATCTCACGTGTCCTTTCGTATGGTACCCAATGTACCCAATGTTTTCAAATTATGGGGCACACACCTAAATTTCAGAAAATTCCAAAAAGACATATTTCTTCGAAAAACAATATTCACAGTATACATGTAGATATGTGTGCTTTTGAAGGTGAGAATTATTATCTTGGCAAGCCCATGTTGTCATTATAATTCCTATAGCCTAATAGTACCTAAATCCTATATCCCAAAATCTAATGGGCCTATTTTCGAATTTTCACCAGGAAAAATTTTCAAATAAAAGTATGAATAGATTCAGAATTCACTTTCTGATCTAAAAATTTGTAAAATGAATTGTTGACCATATAATTAATTATGCCGTAATGTATGATCTTCAATTCTAACAAGTACAATTATCCAGGCACCACACTTCATGAACATCTGTTCTATACAAAACTCTGTATTGTACAGTATAAGCGTACACGTAATGGAGATTTCAAGAACGAGTATATCACAGACAAATTATATCGCGATCATTCCGTTCCCACATGTGCCATGATGATGGATCCAAGACAGTGACAGTTGTTGATTGAAAAACATGACCACTTCGCATCTCACGAAGCATTAATTGTGAGGAATAGTATACAGCGAGAGTTCCCGATGTGATTGCTTTAATGCCCAATGCTCTGTACATTTTGCAAACAATTTACCAATTTTCCGAGCAGAGATTTCCACTTTTCCACATTTGAAGACAAAGACATTTGCATTTTGTCGTTGTTCATGCATAGTTCATTCTTCTCGAGAACCTAGACAATTATTCCCGCAGAAACTTCTTCTAAGACAAAAGTTCACATCAATAATTTCATTTACGAGCTTTCAGACGATTCAACCATTCTCAGTCACAGCAAGTCGAGAGCTTTTGTCTTAGAAGAATTTTCTTTGGGAATAATTTGTCGATGTTATCAATATACACGCATCCATTGCAAACATTTTTAATAATTGAAAATACATAGACAATGTGCAAAACAGCAACTTAAGAATCGGATCAAAACATTTAGGTGAATGTATACATGTTTATTATGTTCACTTGCTTGACAATGAATGCCTTTGAGACTGAAGAACATTTTTTATTTAGCTGAATGATCTGTCTGCGTCAGTCGATGTATTCAAAGACAATAAGTGTAAATTTTGCACGCCAATGGGTGCAAGCGCGGCAACTTTCCTTTGAAAGAGAGTCAAAAACTCAGGAACACGATGAATGACTGTGTTGGCTTCTCAAGGCGATATGAAATATATTGAATAATGCATTGAATAAGTTATATACTTAAATTCATGAACTGCATCAACATTTTCTTACAATTTGTGACATAAACGTTGCAATCTGTTTCTTAAACGATGAATTTTTAGCTTGCATATGTAGTTTCAAACTCTGCTTTATTTCAAGTGAGTTTCCAGAATTCTAGTTAGTGTGGCGTTCGGTGCAGCAAAAATTTGAATTTTGAGTTTAAGCACATTGAAGCACTTACTTACTAGATAAAGTTAGGCCGAAATATGACAATTACGCACTATCATATTCGAAAGCAAAATATTCGCATTTACGGTCTCCTAACTACACGGGCAACAATAAATGTCAACATTAATGTCAACAATAAATAAATGAGATTGCGCACATAAAGTGCCATCATGGATAGGATATGCCAAAAGATCATTTTTCATTTAAAATGAAAAGTTTTGAAATGAATTAGACTTTTTAAGAATTATAAGGATTTCTGAAAAGTTTCAAAAAAGACTTTCTGAAACCCGCAAGGGTCTAATGGAATTGGTCTATCTACACTACCTACTTCTCCAATGTGAGCAAGCTTATCCTAGCTACAGCAATATATGTATTGCTCCTCATTACATGCATGACTGTAAACCTATCAAGTTGAACTCGGTTGTTTATCAACGCAGTGTAGACGATATGTCAGGTTTTATAGGATGTCAAGAAATTATCTTAAAAATCATCGATCGTGGCCCGGGTCCGTCGCTCTTTAGGCAACGGCCTAGTCCCCACTCTGCTTCTAATGACTGCTTCGGTGTAGGATCAACGAAGGACTCTGAGAATCTTGATATCAACTGAGGTTGCTCTGCGAGGTAAAACTTTTACTTACATTCTTTTAATTTGTTATGTATAACTGCTGCTAACTATTGATCAGATCGTATTTTATCTTCACTCATTAATAAGGGTCAAGACATACATATATATCAAGTTAATTATCAAGAAATGTATGCACATCGTTAACCAAAATCAATTATCCCCTGCATTTCAAAATTAGAAGTTACATCCCGGTTCCATGGCACTGCGACATTGTAAATCTGCGCTGGCAGCCTATTCTCAGCTATTTTCATTCTCAGAAATGTAGCTACACTTCCATCTGATATGCAGCAATAACCGCGAAAAACCTTTGCATAAATTATTCTTCATAACTCATTTGATTGATGCTGAGTCATCTATTGTGATCGGGTCGGTAGATAAGCGATTAATCCCCTTCTTCGTTGTGATAGTAATGCACTTTAAGCATTTTACAACAAGAATTGAAATTCCAGAAAACGGAAATTAAACTAATGCCTTGCTGTCACTTAAATTCAATATTTGCGTAAACTTAAAAAGCTATTTGTAAGTAAAATTCATAAGGCTTACTTGGGCAAGAAAGTGGATCGCAGGAGATGCATTCACATACATGTAATCATGATAGGAAGTGATTGTGAATTTCTAAAACTTTAAATTGAAGACTTTGAAAATGAATGCACAGCTGCTCAATTTCTGCAATATTGAGAATACTTTTGTGAGTTTCTTTAAGATTTGTCAGCATGTGAGCGTCATGAGATTCCGCAAATCCTTAGAAGTAATGCAATGTTATTTCCCCGTTGTCATCGTTTCTTCGTTTCCCGTTTTTTCGTTATAATGCGATATTCGACACAGAGATAGAACTCGGTCGAGATTTCGGCGCCCGCTTTCAACAAAATCATGTAACATCCATAGAGTAGGGATATATAGGTAGAGTGTCGACTCAAAAAAGTATCTGTATACAGTGAAAAATTTTATTTGAAAAGGTTCAGTTTTTTGTGAAGATAACGTTCCTGTGGTCCAAAAAATTATTTGAGCACTTTTGAAAAAAGTCAAAATTTGCCTATTTTTATACTACCGAGATGACTCTCCTATATAAGTAGTATGAAACAAGTTGAATATCAAAAGGAATGAATATTTGATAATAAGCATCCTAACTAAGCGGAAATCAAGCTGATTTTCAAGGAAATTTCAGGAATAGTATTATAATGAAAGTCTTCATGAAAAAGTCGCGATATTATTCATGCTTTCTTGGCTGAAATTTCAAGTTTTTAATTCAATTTTAACCGGCATGATTTTATGAGTCGATCACTAAATTCATGTTTCATTTCTTGAATCTGAATAGTCATATGGAACCATTTACATCTTTCAAAGTTGAATGAAGTCATTGTCTTTGATTATGTGATTTTGATGTGCCAGTGGCAGGTGCCTGTGATATGATGACGCTTAAGAAAATGCTCTTGAGGTTGAGCATGAAAGTTATAGGAACATATCGAACTGCTAATTTAAATAGCATTAAATCTCCAAGGCTGTCATGAGAATCTGTGAGATACAATCATTCCTTCTGCATTACAATCATGCATGATCAGTCGATTCCGTTGTAATTTCTTCAAAACTGCATAAGTGTGCATATCTCACATTTGGTGACAATACCACCTGTATGCCCCTTGAGTTCATTTGATAAAATCGAAAGTGTATATCGAAAGTGTGGATTTAACAAATGCGGAGTTACCACTCTACCTAGTATACTTACTCATTTGGTTTCAATTTTTCATTATCATATAGAAATGTTTGAACCTACTATGTATGCCTTTTGTTTGCATGTTTATCGACAAAATGTGTCCAGTGTCCCCACCATGTCAAGGCAGTTGCAAAAAAAGATGATCAACATACTTCATTTTGCATATGTTCATCATATAGCAACTTTAATTCTATTTTGGAAATGGAAAAAGCAAATATTTTTATCGATGAATTTTAAGATGTTGATGGATGAACGCACCAAATAATAACGCGCAAATAGAAATTAGTGATAATTTAGTTACATTTTGATTAGTAAACTGGTTGGTCTCTTCAAATTTTTCTGAAAAGATTGAATGTATAGCCAATAGGAAGAGTCGCACATGAATGATTAGACCAATGTGACCTGACGTCCCAGCTTTACAGAAACAGTCCGAACAGTACCGGGTTGGGTGCATTTGCCCTGACAAAAGTGTCTTTCGGGACAAAGTCCCGGTTTTACAGCATCTCAGTGTTGAAATTCATTTTAAGTTACATTTCAGTTAATTTAGTTTAAGATCAGTCATTATTTCATATAAAGAATGTATGTATATGAAAATCTTTCCTCAAAGAAAATATTATAGTCAGAAAATTCCATTACGACGTACTAGGGGTCCTTAATATGAACTAGGGAAACATCCTTGTAGATAAAGAAAATATTTGATTCGATTGCGTTTAGAATAGCTTACATATGGAAAGGAATTATTTGAAACACTAAAAATGGCAAAAACATTCCGCAAAAAATCACAATTTTGAATAATAAAAGCAAAAATTGGAAGATTTCCTCATTTCATGTTGAGAGCCCAGCTAAACATCGTAAAATTCGTTGCTTGTGTTAACAACGACAGTGTTTTGTAAAAAATTGTAGATGAAAGGAGCAGACTCCTTTCTCCTATCTTAGCATGGTGTCCCGACTTTGTTTGAAAAAATCTGGTCACCTTGACTTTTCTATGTAACTTTTCTTGACAGATGCTACGACGCAACAAATGTTGCTAAACAAATACTGGAGAATAGGTAATACCCATAGAAATAGATTTTTATCTGAAGTTGACTTGAATGGAAATTGACTCAAGATCGCGGCACGCCCGAGGGAGCTAATTTGAGGCATGGATGACCAATGAAATGCTTAGAATTGCAAATGTGACTGATTCCAATTGAATGATTCAACCGCTAACAAGTGCATCTAAGTGAAAATGCATGCGGTTTTTGTGCCACTATTGTGCATTGCATAAAGCTTTGCTTTCATTCTATATAGAAGTTTTATTGCTATCAATTTCTATGGTGATGCCACAGAAACCAACTTTTCGTTTTTTTAATTAGCGGGACTATGCACAGTAGCTGTTTGTTGATAACAATTTTAGCCGCTTGTCTTTGCGCCGATTGCTAGATCTTTACAAGTCAACTTGGAAGGTCAACATTTTGACAGTAATCGGATTCGTGCAGTATCTCTGTGATGTGACAGTGTCAAAGAGATGCTAAAGAGATTTCGGACGGAATCTCTGGTCACTGGAATGCCAAAAATGGCCTATATCTTAACAAGAGGACTGGGTACAGGGGTGAGTAGCCTATTACCGGAATTCGGCATTCTTCGGCAAGGGCTTACTTCGCAGTAGCACTGATTATCATACATGTAGTGAAGGAAGCCTTTTTTGTCAAAGACGGGTTACTGGCATATGCTGGCCACGTCAAAAATAAGGGTTCGGGTGGTTTTCTGAAGTGTTGCATATAAAAATGGCAGGGCTAATTTCACACACGTCACAAGCTAGCACTTTCTTCAAGAAATTAATTAATTCAAAGTTTCAATTAATTAATAATGATAAAATGATTAATTGATCAATAATAATAAATTTAATAATATAATTAATGAATAAATACAAATAATACAAATTTTAATTAATTAATTCAAAATTCTCCCACCGATTAATATAGTTTGCTTGCTAGAGTTGATAAGAAGAAAAAACTTTATTAGTGTAGCTCGCTGAACGCTCACTTGCAAGTCAAACTCATAAAACCCGATTGCAGACAGCGTGTACAGTTCACTCAATCATGCTAGACCTCATCATAGAGCAGACGACAAGATTTTGAATTTCTAAATATAAATGAGAGGGATGAGATCATAATTTTTTGAAAGAAATGCTAATTACTATACTTGAATTGGTTAGCTGCCATGATCACAGAATCAGTTTGTTTAAGTGCGTCTGATAAAGTCAGCAAGCTGAATCTACTCTTCCGATTGTGCTCGATTTTTCCCATAGGAATATAACTTTTGCAAATTCTCATGGAAATTTAATCATGATGCATTCTCATATGATCAATATATGCTTCAGGTGAGACAAAATGCAATGATAAAGAAAATCAAAGCAATCCTTGTTTGAACTCTCAAAATATCTGCGAAATCCGAATATGCAACTCTTTTACATGGAAAACTGGAAGATCAATTTATGTATTAACCTGTTTGATGTGTGAGAACATGATATAGAATTTCAATTGAAACGACAATAAAAATCGAAATTTCATATCATGAGTTGCATTACTGCAGCAGAATTGACACCGAAATTCTGACAAATATTAAAGGATTCCATTTCATAAGCGATGTTGAACGCTTTGTGGATTGCGCAGAATTCGCCATGACTTGCGGTCTGAATTTGTCAAACATAACCGGTGGGGAAAATTCATGACATATATACACAGTGAAGGTGTGAAAATGACAGAACTTCATGTACGTGCAAGTAGAAATAAAAAACAGCAAAGAGGTATGTAAATGCAAAATTTGAGAGCGAGCGAATTTGACTATTGTATTTACACGAAAATCAACCCACAAGAGTTGTGGTGGTTTCCAAATCTATCGAAGCACTGCACCTGAATTTTGTTGGGCCAATCGAGACATAAAATGCTAAATAAGAACTTTTATGGAATTCGAGGAGAAGGCAAAAGCAGTAGCTGTAATGTACATGTATGTACATGTACTTGGCTTCGCTCAGCTTCAATGCTCAATTCACATGAAGTAGTATGACTTGTAGATGTTCTTCCACTTGAAGTTACAGTGAATAGCTATAAAATCGTGTTTAAATCCAATATTTTACCGCTACTCCCTTGAAAAACATCGGTTTTGTCAACCCAAGCTATTTATGGGAGAGAAATCATCTGATCCGGCAAGCGAGCAGTTGCGTGCACTGTAAACGGAAGTACACTGAACGGAAGCTGACTGAATTTGACTGCGAAACCGATGTACAAAACGAGAATAACAAAATGTACGAAAGCACTATTGTTCGTGGTCATAAACTACGAAAGCAATTGTCTTTCCTGTTGGATTATTTTTATCATCCAATAGGAAAGCTAATCCCTCTCTTAGTGTGTAAGCACGAACAATAGGGCTTTCGTACATTTTGTTATTCTCGTTTTGTACACCGGTTTCGTAAGTAGCTTTGGTATTGCACAGTTTACACTGTAGACTACATGTGCGACCTCATTCTCTGCACAACTTCGTACTAGCTCCTAGACTAATAGATTTACACAACGATTTACCGGATAAGAAAACAACAAAATGCCCTGCCTGTAATGGTTGCTGTATCTTATCTAAGAAACATCGCGGCGTCTGTCTACTATCACCCCACTTTTAAATGCGGCGATTATTAGAGGGCGACGTTCATCAAAATGTGCGATTTTCCACATCTATTCTAAACATTTATGCGCGAGTTTTTTTCAACATTGAATTCTAAATTGAATAACAGAATAACTACTTTTATGACCTGTTCGAATAGGTGTCAATAACAGTTGAAAGCTCATCAAGTATTCTTCCCACTGCATTGCCGACAAAGCGTGGCGGCACGATACTGATTGAACACAGGGTGGGACTAATTTCTTTGAATTACCGGTATAGTGTTTCTATTTTCTATTTCTTTCCCACGGTCTTTTGAAGGCGAGACTAATACAAAACTTGAGCATGATGGGTCATGACATGACTCAGCGCTCGCCGTTACAGGCAGCTGTAATATGTTGCCGAATTTGAATCTAAATCAGAATCTGATGTCGATGGCCAGTGTGAGCCTTTTATAATGTGACTTCTTTTATCATCACAATACAGACTAAAATCTGAGCAATATCATAAAGTATTGCGGTGACGTTTGTAAACTATATCTTTGTTTTTCTGCTAAATGGACGAAATGAACTTCACACTTAGACACTATACTTAGTTATCCTCTTCTTATTTTCCTAATATCAGAGGTGCGGCGTCTATTAGAGGATTTAATGAGAGTAGCATGACAACCTAGCGACTTGAAAAATGATGAATTGCGTAAGCACGCTCTTAAGGTCGTTGCCAATCATCAGAAGTAGCTATCCACGATTATTTCTCTGAACGGTATGCTACGCCGGTGTCTAAAGAAGTGGAGGACTTATAGTGCTGCCCATAGAGTAGGTATATTAGGTAGAGTGGTAACTCCGCATTTATTAAATCCCTAATGTGTATACACTTTCGATTTCATTAAATGAACTCGAGGGAGATACAAGTGTTATTGTCACTAAATGTGAGATATGCAATTTTATGCAGTTTTGAAGAAATTACAGCGGAATTGACTGATCATGTTTGCAATGCAGAAGGAATGATGGTATTTTACAAATTCTCATGACAGCCTTGGAGATTTAATGCTTACTAAATTAGGAATTCGATTGGTTCTTATTACTTTCATGATCAAAGAGCATTTTCTTAAGCGTGATCACATAACGGCACGGCAAAATCACATAATAAAAGACAATGACCTCATTCATCTTTGAAAGATGCACATGGGTCCACATCATCTATTTAGATTCAAGAAATAAAACATTAATTCAGTGAATCATAAAATCATGCCGGTGAAAATTGAATTAAAAACTTGAAATTTCAGCCAAGAAAGCATGAATAATATCGCGACTTTTTCATGAAGACTTTCATTATAATACTATTCCTGAAATTTCCTTGAAAATCAGCTTGATTTCCGCTTAGTTAGGATGCTTATTATCAAATATTCATTCCTTTTGATATTCAACTTGTTTCATACTACTTATATAGGAGAGTCATCTCGGTAGTATATAAATAGGCAAATTTTGACTTTTTTCAAAAGTGCTCAAATAATTTTTTGGAACACGGGAACGTTATCTTCACAAAAAACTGAACCTTTTCAAATAAAATTTTTCACTGTATACAGATACTTTTTTGAGTCGACACTCAACCTATATATCCCTACTCTATGGTGCTGCCCACATTTGAGCTGTGCAATAACATGAAAATTGCAATTCCTGCTCAAGCATCGTCAAACTGTGTTTTCAACCAAGTCATGTCTGTCACGAGTGGTCTCTTGAGGAGAATCTTCTGCGTACAGTAACATGTCATGTTCGAGTAAGTGTTTTACTCGATTTTCATTACGTTACTTTCGTAAATGGAATCTATAGACGGCATGCATTATGTGATATGAAAGAGTTAGCATGAATTATAATGTATTTTGGTGATTTTGTTCTCTTTCATTCAGCGCTTTGTACACTAAAATGATTGTCCTGTAAATGGATTGACATCTCATCGATAATCAACGTTTATATTGTACGAACTATATCGCTTCAGAATTCTCATTTTTCCCGAAAGTAATTGTCATAACGGACGAACATAAAATATGCAAAGAATAGGGAAATATTGATAAAGTGTTGTCAATATTCAAATTTATGTTCATGAAATACAATTATTTGAAACTTACGGTTTTTGTGAAAAATATTCTTTGAATAATCATTTAGAAGAAGTTCTGCACTCACCGCCATTTAATACTCATCAAGAAAATGATGCGATTATTAAACAAAACTTTTTAATAATGAATATTCCTATCCTTAATGCATTTCCATTACTTGAGCTAACTTGCAGACTACTAAGCGCATTTCAAAAATGAATTACTTTTGCGAGTTACTTTTGCAAAGGGATATTCAACTTATTAAAGAACATCACAGACCTATCCCAACACGGCCGCACTGCATCTTCAACGAATTCGTGCATATCACGAGTCTTCCCTCACGAACATTTTTCATGAGAACTCATGAAATTTAATGCGAATTCATGAGATTTTTATGAGAGCTCATGAGATTATGATGAGTCTCATGATATTCTCATTTGAAAATATTTAACTCATGATGTTCTCATGATGCTTTGATGAGAACATAATGAGTGGCAATGAGGACATTGATGAGGATAATATCTCATGATCGCGTTCATGAGAAAATCATGAGTATTTATGAGGTTCTTGTGAAAATTAGCTTATAAGTAGTAAGTTATGCATGCTAGCCGCAAAAGGAAAGAATCATAAGAAAGCTGATTCGATCGATCAAAATCTTCAAGGTTAGTATACAAAAGATAAAAATCAAAATACATAGGATGTATCATGGCGATGTGCAACAGCGTTTTCGAAATGAAGCTTATATTTGACTTCACAATTACCATTACTATGCAAGATGTTGAAAATAGACATATATACAATCACAGTTAGACATAAGATCATGATAAATAGTGGTCGATTTTTGCGAATACTGAAATAGTATTGTGGACATGGCGTGGGAATGCTTTTGGGGCAACATGGCTGGGCTAAGAAAATCTTCAATAACTATATGCGAGAAAAATATATTCAGACGTATGAAAACGCAACTGTTAATTAATTAATGAGATTTTCATGAGAAAGCTCATGAAATTTGATAAGATATCTCATGCGAAAACGTTCCAAATCCGCATGAAATTTCTTGAGATATATATGAGAAAAATCTCATAAAAATCATGAGGAATTTTCGTGAGGGTTCTCTTGATGCGAATTCCTTGGGAAATGTGGTTTTCTATGTAATGTTTGAGTAAATTAATAATGCTATATCCGCCTATCTTAGCGCTATTCATGGTCCAGTGCTGTTTGTGTGGGTTCTGTTTAATGCGAAAAGCATCTACGAGTAGTTATTAGTCATTTTTTATGTGTTTGAGGCATTTTGCTAAAGTTCATCAAGTGCACTTTTCTTGGCTCCTGAGAAAACATAAAATACTAAATTTCAAATCATTTATAAATCCGAATTCATTCGCACTGAAAGTCCTCATTCACATTGGAAGCTGTCATTGAGACAGGATAGGAGCCGAATGACTGCTTTTCAACTTAACTGGCTGTTCATCGGAGTCGAAAATCCTAACCCGATCGGCCGGTGGAAAGGCAATTTTGATATAATGTTCACAATCATCCTACAAATATTCTACAACACGCACCAGCATCACGCTTGCAATAAATTATGTAAACTATGAGTATATACAGCTTATGGAGAAAGAAAATACATGGCTGTAAGCCAACCCAAAAAGACTTCGGTTATCTATAACTGGTGTTCTCCTTTATAATGCAGATGTATTTGTTTGACAAAAAAACTTTTTTATTTGAAGTAGCAAAAAATAATCAAGGCCAGTCAGGCAATCACCAAGCATCTTCCTCCCAAAAGGGCTTCACCATATTAATGCTGTACTAATACTAATGCTTCAGTAATGCTGAATCAATTTAACAAGCCAAAGAGAAACGAATATCTATGTCAATTTCAGTCGCTTGCTACTATTGAATACAATGGCTAGCTGGGATAGGATTGTGTTTTCTTTAGACTAACCCAAATTCAAATGAATCTACCTCAATGGTAGACATGCGAGCCATGATTTAATTGATAGACAAATGCTACCGCCGTGTCTATAGAATTTCAGGCAATTTTCATCAAAGTCATGTGCGAGATATACAAATGATGCATACTACTGATGAAAGACACTGTCCAGTGTCCATAGCCTAATTAAATGTGGTTGATAGGCATTAAATTATGCATTGCAGTATTTTCTGAGTTATATTCTAATTCCACATTATGACTGCTCTGACATGTAAGCCCTGAGACCTTGAATATAAGCAGCCAGAACTCTTCACTAACTTAGCCAGAAGCTGGGCTAAAACTGGTCTGAATCTTGTACACATTCGACCTGAAGTCGGCCTGCTAGCTACTTAAGCCGGGTACCGGACCGGCCCAAAAATCTCTATCTCTGGTGCTGAGATTTCAATGGATTTGGAAAAATATTAAGTTTTGAACGTATTTTATCATTTCATTAGTAATCCACAGTCCAGGTTTGCCGTGGGACGAGATTTCTTTGTCACATTCCCACAGGATTCCAGTGAGAATCCCCATGGAAATTCCATTCCCACAGATTTTATCAAAATTCACACATTTCCCATAACTTGATTCCACCTTATTCCCATAAGCCAAATCTTTTTTTGATTACCTGAGCCGACTGAGGACCCATTGCAGCTATGTAGGTTAGGGAAATTCTGCTCCACTGTAGGTCAGCCGTAGTGTAGAATAGTACATGCATGATAGTCCAACGCATGCATCCAGTCTTAATGCATTCATGGAGCTTGCCACCCATTGACTGTTTCGTGTGTCATTACATAACACTCTACACTTTTATGGCCATACAGACAAATCTACTATCCACGATTTCAGACTACCATGTAAACTTGCATTTCGAATATACAAGCTAGCTTCCATGACATGCCTCTTCATGAGTAGACCTGCATGTTTTAACTACATGCATATAGGCCAGGGGTGCGCAACCTGCGGCCGTAGCAGAGGCAAAGTGCGGCCATGACAATGAGAAGTAAATGAAAAAGAATATTGCAAATATTTATGGAGTTCAAGGCAATCGAAAAACAATCGTCACTATAGTAGCATGCTAGTCAACTTGTAACTGTCGAACACCCTCATGCCCCTGATGCTTGGAAAAATACGCGCCCGCAGGCGCGATGAAGGCGTTCAAGCAGTTCGATAACTCATGAATAGAATATTTTAGGGAAGTTACATTCATGTGCATTCATGGCTAGAGTCATCAGCTAAAAGAAACAAAAGGAACAATTGTAGTGTGCTCGAATTGTTCGCGCGCGTTAGCTTGAAGTCCACGACCTGAATAAGGATGCCTGCTGCTATATCAGTTTCTGCAGCGGTAGTGTCGTGTTTGTGTGTAACAACTGATTGAATCGAAAGATACTGTGATTTCTTTACGGGATATTCTATTTCTACCTAGTTAGATTTTGTGTATTTTTATAAATAAAATATGTTAAAATTTCAGTTATGTCTTTATTTCACATTTATCATTAAATGTAAGGCTCACGTTTTGGGTTGCGAAAGAGCTGTATGATTAATTAGAAGATACCTTATAGCTTCAATAATAACGCAAGGTAGGCAGACTTATATGCGAGGTTCTAGAAATGCGAAGACCTATATACGAGTGAATGCCTATAGACCGGCTCTGTGATGAATGAATGAATTCTGCATAGCTCGTGATTCCTTTATGAACTATTACAATAGCCTAGTAAAGTGTTTTCTCCTTCAGTTGCCTTTAGAAAAACATCTTTCTACTTTTCAATTGCTGATAACACCTTAAGCTTAAAATCTTTTCGGGTCTAAAATGACCGGCGGTCATATATGGGTTAACTTACTAACTCATTCTTTACGAAGTAGGCCTTTATGAGATTTTCACTGCGTCATTCATCAGGGAAAGCTAATTTGAGTGGTGAAATATATATAGGATTGCCTATTGACCTAGTTGTTTGCACACATATTACGTGCGGCCGTGATTCTTTCGGCCTTCGAAATGGCGGCCGAAAAATAGAAAAGGTTGCTCACCCCTGATTAGTGGTGAAAATTTTCCGAGGAAACTTATGGAAAAAATTGGAAAATTTTTAAAGTTTTGATTTTTTTTGATAGGCCTTATAATTTGAGCGCTTCCACTACCGAGGCAGCTACGTACCAATAAATTGGGTCTAAAACTCTTAATTTCATCATTATTTCGATTAAAGCAATCGTAGCAATGCGAGTTCTGTCCGCGGATTTTTGAACATTCTTTTGCCACCAGTGGCTTGTGCCATTTCGTTAGCATTTTTAATTTTCACACAGACACCGTTTGGGATAACGTGAATCTTGCTTTACAATAAGGGTATAATTTCATGCAATGTGAAAGATGTGGAGCAAAAATAATGTACTTCATTTTGGAGTTTGCTTATTAGCTTGAAAGTTAAACTTTATTATGCAGCGTTGATGAGTGAAAGAAATTCTTCATGTGTTGATGAACAAGTGAAGCATAAGCACACAGTCCACGCAGCATTCATGAGCGACCATTTTGGAAGATATAAAGACTGTAAACTCGTTAGATATTTGGTCACTAAAGATATCTGTGATGAGTAAAAGAATATCTATGATAGCCTCTAACTTCCGACCTACTGTCCGACATCTTCTTTGAGGATACACATCCTCCATTTCTAGTTTAGATGGTTCAGATAGTTCCAATTCGATTTCATGTCTGCCCAAATGAATTTCAGATATGATCAACATGAATCTCCAGTTGAATTTAAGATCTTTTCAAAGTTGAGCTTCTGACAGATATCTGAAATTCAGCTAGAGAAATCTGAAATCCATCTAATGTCTGAAATTCATTTGGAAAGATCTGAAATAGACATGGAAAAGGTGCAGTTGGTTACAAAAGTTGACATACAGGGATGATAGAGAAGTTTTCGGTCTTTGAATATTACATAGTCTTTTCGAACGACTATAATAAATCTCCAAAACAAAGGCAAAAACGTCAATCACCAAAAAATAAATTTCAAAATTTTCTGGAAAATTTTCCATGTGCATCACTACCCCTGATATAGGCCCTAATAGGCCTTATTGATGCATCAATCCTAAAATAAAGATGATGGACCTAATGCAGATACATCCCCACTCCAAATATTCCTACCACCCGCTGCGAGTGGAAGACCTTATGTCTACTTGTATCTATTGCATGCAGCGCTATTAAGTGGATCGTAAGAAGATCAGTCTTTACTCTATGCATCTTGGTGCATGTATAATTCTACTGTATATGTGCGTGTGAGGGTCAAATATGAAAATTTCAATACGACATACTTCATTTTATTGACATGTGCATCAAGTTGCGCATATAGTCTGCTGTTTTCTATTACTCAATTTTATTTAAACAATCAATATCCCCATTGCAGCAACGCGTTAGTAAAGATAAAAATAATGTGATGCGCATGTTGTAATCAACTCATGCCACAATCTTCTTTAGAAACGAAATATCATATTGCTATCGTACCTCCGAAAACGTGCAACAGAACTATGAAAATATTGTTCAGTTATTCTGGAGCTTCTTACTTTTTAGAGGAATTCCCACAACTGCAGTTACTACTCCCATCCCATGAGAAATCTGGCTCCCATGGCAAGCCTAGTAATCCATCATTATAAATAGCACATAAAGCACATTCCTATGACGAATACTCTCTTGTCATTATCATTTTCTCGTCTGATTTCTATTGCAGGCGTCACGAACAGCTTCTGAGTGTAAAATCAGGTCCTAGTTTATTTTAGCGATTACACCAACCATGCCCATGATATAATCAAATTTCTCATAAATCAACTGTTGCTGACAGCTTAGAGAAATCTTTTTTACGATACTTTCGCAACTTATCAGCTCAGGTGCATTAATGCACGAGCATATGTGAATATGAGAAAACACGCATTCATACGTCCAGAATCTATCGCTTCAAGCTTCAAAGAAATAATGGAATAAGTTATATAAACAATGAAATAAGCACGTAGCGATTATTTAAGTTTGTATTTGCATTCACAATTTCTCATTTTTTGATTGTTGAAAAGAGTCAATTGTTTTTGATGTCGTCAAATGCTATCAGAAATGTTGTCAGAAGATGGTCTATAAAGCTTGACCTAGCGATGTGGAAAATAAAATGATCAAATGAGAAACAAAAGAGCAAAATGTTAGAAGTGAAATATACATATAAATCCACATAGGCATATCATTCATGTGTGGTCCATGAATCTGACTAACCACAGTTTAAAACCGTAAGTAACACTTTACACATTATGATTTTTGTATTAAATTCTTGTGCCTAATAGTCCGGCAGCCAGAGCGAGTTTCTGCAGGGAACGAGGCCGAAAATGAGACCTTCACATAATGATATACACCCTATGCCTATTGCGAATCGGCACGCCTGCCGAGTTCTAGTGAGTTCCTCTTCTTGTCAGACAGAATAAAAAAAATACACATGTAAATCCAATGGGACCCAGATTGTAGTTTTTGGCTGAAATAAAACTTTCTATGTTTTCTCTGATTAAACGAAAAGTACTAAGCCCAGAGTCATATTTTCTGGCATGTAATGTCTTCAGGTCATTTCGTTTCATTTTCATGCACCCCGGTCTATATAGCTAAACGCATTTAGATTTGGCGAGCCTCTTAATATCAGCAAACACAAATATTTTCAGCTACTTTATCCACATTCAACCACATTCTCACATACATTACCGATTAGATGCATGATAAAAGCACATGCACATCATAGGAAATGACCTGAAGACATTCCATGCCAAAAATTATGACTCTGGGCTTAGTATTTTTCGTTTGATCAGAGGAAACATACATGTACAATATTTCATTTTAGCCAAAAACTGCAATCTGTGTCCCATGTGTTTTTCTTTGATCCTGTCTGACAAGAAGAGGAACTCACTAGAACTCGGCAGGCGTGCCGATTCGTAGTAGGCATAGGGCGTACATCATTCTGTGAAAGTCTCCTTTTCGGCCTCGTTCCCTGCAGAAACTCGCTCTGGCTGCCGGACTATAAGAATAACAGGCAAATTTCTCTTTTTGTCTCGATTCAATAAACCATCATACTTCAAGGATTTCTGAAGATCAATGGACATTGAAAGCTTCTTCTTTGAGTTAAATAATTACATTTGTGAACCAAATCTGTAGACATCTTACTTTTTTGCATTTATTTTTCTATTTAATTGATATTCCCTCGAGGATAAAGTGGTGCTTTCGATGCAGAAGCTACTTCTGAACATTATTGGTACCGTATATTATCCTGTATCAGTGCATTCGAACGTTTGAGTGAGTGAGCGAACGAAGATTCCTACCGCTCACTAATTCAGTTCACTGAACGAACGGAGCATTCTAGCAATTGCCACTGAAAAGAAATGAACTGCGATTTTGCCGTTAATGAACTCAAAAATGAAATGAACTAATGTTCTCAAATTCCCGCAGATTTTTTCAATCTTGTAACTTTTCACTATTCGGGCGATGCTTGAATGAGATTGAGGAGTCAATTCAAGTCTTCTCCATTATGCTAACGAGGGATTTGTGATCATTCGTCAATCACACATAATTTTATTAAGAACTTTTTCGTTCGTGAATACCCGAATGTAGGCGATGTTATATTTAACAGTTACAGGAGAAATATTCACCCAAATCGTTCTTAATGTTGCTCTGTTGGCAATGTAGGCCTACATCCTTTAAGAACCGGAGTATCGTTTTGCTAATAACAATGACCAGCCTTCCATGTATACCCCTGAAGGCCAATTACCACTGCGAATCATGCAAAATACTAAGACGTGACCGTATGTGGGTTCTCTCAAACCAGAGAGAGAATCAATGACGTAGCTACATGCATAGGCCTATTCACAGGTCCCAACCCCTTAAGCTGAAATCGCGGCTATTCCTATATCCTGTAATAGTGACAACTCTAACGTTTACTTTCAAGTTAGTTACTTTCATATGACAGTGAAATAGAAACAAACATTTTTGAACGTGACAGAATGAAGAAGCACGCTATAATAAGCAGCAATGATTGATAATATGAAGCATTTGATTTTAATTAGATACTTAACCCGCGGATTATGCTTGGGGTAGCTCTCAAACGATGTTCTTTCTTGCATACACTAATTGTAGTTAGATTTGGACGCCGACTTTTTTTGAATTGTGATTTGAATTTACGAAAGCTTGCCTGATTTTACCTTCGTTTATGTTAGGGGTAACTGAGTTACCTCAAGAGATAGGAAATTTTAAATAAATTAATAATTAATAAAATTAATTAATTAATTAAATTAATTTTAACTTAATTTTCTTCGACTGATGAAATTTTGGTGCAGATTGAGTGCAGATTTCTTCACGCAGTTCGTACATGATTTGGTTTGGTAGATCGCATTCATCGATATGCTTCTCACGTAAAGAAATATTCATTTGCAGGAAGCAAAAAGACCGTGACATAGATGAGGTAAAGAGGGAGACGTTGCTCTCATTTTCATTCTATCGTGCTGCTATGACTGACAGACATCAACCAATTGTCGCTTCGTAGATGCAGTTGCTTTGAAGATTTCGAGAATCGCCTATCGAACATATGGCTGATGTTTTTGAATTCAAAGTTCCTGAGTTATTCTAAATAGACTCACAATCATTCACACAACGGCAAAGGATGTTGCAGGTGGTTTGACAGAGATAATTGATGATTCCTTGCAATCATGCAAAATTTGGTGTGGCCAGGGGTATTAAAAATTGATTGCATTGCAATTAGTTGTAATTAAATGACTGATGATAGAAAATAATTGCGATTAATTGATTAGTATAACTGATAATTGCGATTAATTGATTGGTATCACCCAATAGGTGCAATTAATTGATAGAATAGTTTGTATCACAAAATACAAAACAATTCAAGTCAATGGATTCGTCGGTTTACTCACTCAAATACCCATTGCTGAACCGTGGAATGGGATGTTTATGAACACATTAGAATGCTATTAAAGATAAATTTTACACAAGATTTTATACAAGATACTGATGCGACCAATTATTCTTCAAATTAATATGAATAAAAGCATAACTTGACATCGCTTGCGCGCACCTATTTAACGACAGGCCTAAGTATAATCGAACATTTATTACCTTCAGGACTCTGGAGCTTTGGTATGGTGCGGTAGGCAATTATCTTCACTTTATAACGTGCAGTATATTTCTAAATATTTCATATTATTTGAGTGTACTACTTGTTTAACTTTCAATTGGCCTAAAACAGGAACTAACTGTTGTAGTAAGTATAATGTTGTGTATATGCACGGTATGTAAGCATTCAAAGAACGTTGTACTTAGGTGGCAGTGGCTATTATTACCACTCAGTGATAATAATAAGACGGCCACAGGCTATTATTACCACTTAAAAATTTCAAAATACACACTGTCACGACGATTCGGATTCTTGAGCTGTTGACTCTCACTGCATGATTCATTCGCAAAACTTTTCTAGCGGAATTTCTTCTCAGAATTAATCAAATTTTTGGATAATTACATTCGAACAAAATACGTTCAGCGATCAGTTTATTAACGTACATCTTCATTCAAAAGAAATTCACTTCTGATAAAGATGCATTTTCTTCTCAATTGCATAATTATAATTCACGGGATCATTCAAATATCATCATCATCAGTGCTTGTGAGATCATCCAATAATCTAATTATTTCTGAGAAGAAATTCGTCCAAATTGTAAATTTCATGTAGTCAATTATTTGGATATACATGTATTGTATGAATTATGCATAAAAATCAACAACTTAGCAATCAGAATCGTTGTGACAACGCATACTTTGAATTCTTTTAGGTGGTAACAAAGCCTGTGTGCGTCTTATTGCTACCACTCAGTGGTAACAATAGCCACTACATTGTACATAATGTCTAATGCCTGCACATGTTGGTATACTCACCATTCATTTCCATGGTTAACAAGCCATAATATTGACACATACAGAGGCAGACTAACGTACTGATATAGAATTATGAAAGTCTAAAATGAAAATAACCAATGAAAAACAATTGCAAAAGTAGCATATGTGGAAAAAATTGATAAATAATTGCAATTAATAGATTGATTTTACCGAATCATTTCAATTAATTGATTGCTTTCGGATGAAATTAAAATCAATTGATTGCTCGGCCCAAAAATGCTGTTGGTCGTGTCTTGCTGTGTCTCTCGCATTGATTATTTCCGAGTTATTTCTCCGGTTTTCCTGAACCAATTTTTATGTTTTTTGCATCGTTCAAATGCTCTTTTTCTCGTCGTCTTGATCCTTCGTTTTGGTGAATCCTTGTCATCGGCGTCTCAACGTCGTATTGGAATTTATCATTTATTGTGTCCTCATCATATTCTGCGGTGAATAGTGTTTATCGGTGCCTCTTCTTCTCTTGTTTGCTGCGTTTGTGTGTTGGCCAATGTGACGTGATTTTCTGCATTCCGGATACAGTCCAACTTCTACACATCCTATATCGAACGTGCAAGAGTGGTCTAGGGGCATAGCGTTCGAAGGGTTTGAATTTACTGGTTTTATGGTCCGAGTTCGAATCCTTACAATAGAATGTTTTTCACTTTTAATACAGTGATTTGGAAATGATGAAGGACAAACTGAAGATTTTAAGTTTCAACGCTACAAGTATTCGTGGCAAATTACATGAGTTCAATAGCTCCTTTGATATAGGATCTACATCTGAATATGACGTTATCTCTGTGAATGAAACATGGTTGAACGATGGTGTTTTTGATTGAGAGATTTTATGTAATTCTCGCTACTCAATATATCGAAGGGATCGAGATCAAAACACGAGCACTAAGAAAGATGGCGGAGGAGTTCTTGCTGCTGTCGACTCAACATTATCTTCTTTTCGTCGACAAGACTTTGAAACAGATATTGAGGTGCTTTGGATCGAAATCAAGGCAGATAAATCCCGAAGTGTATTCATTGGGACAGTTTATCTTCTTCCAGATGCAAAATCAATGTCCGTTACAGAGCTTGAGCATTCTTTAGAAAAAGTGCGTATGGTTGCGAAACAGCATGATTCAATTATACTTCTTGGTGACTTTAACATCTCAGATGCCATTTGGAGTATGAAACCAAACTGCGGCTATGCGACATGCGTTAATTTTTCCGATGTATCCCAGAAGTCATCAGCAGCTGTGAACTTCGACAACACAATGTGCCTCCCACCTGTAATAATAAATCTCTCGATCTTGTGCTCAGCAATAACATGCATGTGACAGTTGATCTTGGGAACAATCCTTGCTCTTCTACGCATCAAGCACTGGATGTTGAAGTATTGCTTCCTTTTTCTACGAAACCGTCTACTGTTCGCAGGTCTTGCTATAACTTCAAGAAAGCTGATTTTGATGTTATTCAGAAACTTTTGTCTTTCGTGTGTTCGAGTTCTTTACTGACTCTTGATAGTACCAATGATTCCCTGGCATATTTTTATGACATCATTTTTGCCGTTATAGCTGACTGTGTGCCGATTGTGAAATTCAATGCGACGAAATTTCCTCATTGGTATGATTATGACCTAATGAAACTGGTGAAAGAGAAAGAAAAAGCTCATAAACGTTACATCAAAGATGGTCGTGATAAGAACTCTGACTCTTACAAGGATTTCTGCCGTCTACGCACTGAAGTAAAAATTATGCAGAAATCTCGTCATGCTGATTACGTTCATAAGGTTGGGGAAGATATTAAAATTAACCCTAAAAGGTTCTGGTCGTTTGTGAAATCTCAAAAAGACTCATTTTCCTTACCGAATGTAATCAAATATAAAGATGAGTTACACATAAGTAAATGATTAAATAAAAGTCCTGAACAACATGGTGTCGGTGATGCAAGCTGAAGTCAAGTGTGTATACGATCGGCACTCCCGAAAGTGGTCCACTTTATGTGACTTTCGCTATCCTCTGTCTTTTGAGTTTTATAAATGTGATTCGCAGCCTCGCTTTCCCTCAAAAATCAACATAACACCTCAAAACACGAATACGCATGCACCTAATGTACAGAAGTTTACCAATGAGACCTACCTGAGGGTCTCCGAGGTAGTCTGTGACTTATTAAACAAAGGTCCTAAGTACCGGTTACCACACACAATCAATAAGAACTACTGGAATAAAATTTCTCTCAATTTCGATAATTTAGTGTATGACATGCGATGGAAGCATAAATTTTCAAACGATTGTGTCAGTGTCAGTGATAATAAGATTATGGTTATCTTAAAATAATTGTTATCTTCCCCCTAAAATGAGCGAAGATTTAGAAAGTAGAATTAACTGTTTCGGTAGCGAAGTAAAAAGTATATTAGATAGTGAAACAAAAAAGTTAAAGAAATCCCAAACCTACCGTAAAATTGACAGTCAACGTAAAATTGCGAAAGAGTTTATTAACGAAAATGAACTTAAGTGCATCAGTTCAGATAAAACTAATAGGTTTGTGATCTGTAATGCTGATAATTATAACCAAAAGAATGAACAAGTGCTGCAAGACTTAGACACGTATTTACCACTGAATAAAAGTCGTAATGATGCCATTGAAAAGCAGGCCAATACTTTGATTAGAACGTGTACGCGTAATTCTCGTCTAGAATCTCAAGCTAAGCGATTAATAAGTACTGGTGGAAACCCAGCTAATTTCTTTTCCTTTATTAAAGATCACAAAAATGATAATAAAAATGATTATCCGGTCGCCAATTGCCTCTGTCCGGAACACTCCGATAGAAAAAGTAGATTGGATAGTGGCTAGTATTCTAACTAATGTTCTTCCACGAATTAAATCTCATTTACCAAATAGCGATTCTTTAATAAAATCAATTAATGAATTAGAAATTCCTAACAAAAATAACCTTGTCTTTCTGTCATTAGATGTCGTGAAACTTTATCCTAGCATTCCACTCCATTTAGGAATACAGTACTGCATGGAGAGTCTAGCAGAATATTGGAGTGATATTGACTGTTTTGGTATCACAATTGATAATATAGAAAAAATGCTGAAATTCATTTGCTACAACTACGAAATTAAATACGAAGATAAAGTTTATAAGCAAATACGTGGAGTTCCTATGGGTGCTCATTTTGCACCAGCGTTCGCGGTTATTTTTATGAGCCATATAGAGATCGATGCTTTAAATAAACTGAACTTTTCACCATTAATATTTCAGCGATACATAGATGATATCATCTTTGGTCCAGTAGAATTCAACGAAACTTTATTTGAATACGTGTTGGATACCTTTAATTCCATTAATCAAAACATAAAAATTTTCTATAGAAGTTCATCAGCCTGAGGAATGGCTACCGTTCCTAGATCTAAAAATAAAAATTGTAGACCAACGAGTCAAATACTCTTGGCACCATAAGTCTAGTCATTCCAATATCACTCTTAGAAAGGATTCCTTCGTTCCGACGCATGTTAAGACTAACTTCATTACAAATACAGTCCCTAACAAAAGTTTAAGACCATGCTCAAATTTTTATGCTATTCCGAATTTGTGATGTTTTTATGTATGTAATTTGTTTCTCGTGCTTACTGATGAGTCATGTGACGAATGCGCTTACGAAGTTCCCTAATTGAACAATCAAAGTTTCATTTCGAGGTGATATCCATGTTTTAAAATTTGAATTTTTGAATGAACGTACAAACAAATCAACAATTTTCCCTCCCACCTACACCACATATCTCAGCACGATGGGTCCGTGCGACAGACACTGGACACACCGAAATGCGAGTACACAACATTGCATAGAAAACTGTGTGGGAACTGAAAATGCCTCATTGCAGGTCACTTGATTTCAAAGACTGCAGTTCATAATAACGCATATTAAAATATTCGTCAAAAAAATTCGTGAATGATAAGAAGCGCACCGGACGACCTAGGGAGGCTTCAAGGCATGACGACCTAATAATTCGTCGAATGGCTGTCCAGAACCCTGAATGCACAACCGGCGATATCTCTACTGAACTTGCGTCGAGGGGAATCCATGTAAGCAAAATGTTTACTTCACGTCGTTTGGCCAAAGACTTTGGTTTGAGATCATTTCGTTCCGCCAGAAAACCGTTTTCGACTACAAGAATGAGAATGAAGAGGTTATCCTTCGCTCGACGGCATATCAACTGGACAGCCGACATGTGGAGGAAGGTGCTACGGTCCGATGAGAGTGCAATACAATCGTTTGGGAGCAGAGTTCTTAGAATTCGACGTCCTTCTAGCCAAAGGTGCAATCCCCGTTATGTTGTCTCCACCATGAAACACCCTCAATCCGTGATGGTGTGGGGTTGTCTGTCGTCTCAAGGTAGGAGCGCACTGTCATTTGTTCCTCCAAAAGTGACACTTAATGGTGAGAGGTAACTGAACATCTTAAAAGAGAAGCTTACGACTCACATGAATATCTCCGGTTGTACGATATTCATGCAAGATGGAGCCCCGTGCCATCGGAGTCGGATGGTCACCAAGTGGTTGCAAAACAAAAGGATTCAACTTCTTGAATGGCCTGGTAACAGCCCGGACTTAAATCCGCTGGAGAATGCATGGTGCATACTGAAAAACAAAGTGTCTGTGCGTTGTCCCTCAAGCCTTGAAAGCCTTAAAGCAACCATTCGAGAGGTCTGGTGCACTGAAATACGCCCAGACATGTGCAAACGGCTTGTGGACTCTATGCCTGAAAGATTGTGGGCAGTTATTCAAAACCGTGGTGGCCCGACTAAATTTTGATGTGATTGACAACATTTCATATATTCATGACATTTTTATAGATGATACGAACATTTGTTCATGATAAATACACGAGATGGAAGATACAATAGTTTTAACTTCGAATTTGTAAAAAAATGATGGGTGGTCTTAAACTTTTGTTAGGGACTGTAGAATATCTAGCATAGAAAAACGCTGCAGCGATGACTCTACAACTCTAGAGAGTTTAACACCTTTTTCTAAGATACTAAAAGAAAATGGCTACAAAGAGGGTGATTGTAAGAGAAAAAGGAAAAACAAGAGAAATAAAAACAAAAATAGTAATACTGAGAAGAGTACACTTAAAGTACCATACATTAGCGACAAATGCAATAACTTAATAAAGAAAGCCATTAAGAAGTATGACTTGCCAATTAAAATTACTAACGACTATGGAAAACAGTCAGTTAAGTATCTTAATAACAGAAAATATAGAAACAATTGTAACTGTGACATCTGTTTGCAATTAATTAAATACTCCTGCAATGATAGTTTGTAGTTTACAAGTACACTTGTCAACGCTGCAATGAATTTTATATTGGTAAAACCGCTCGTAAGTTTATAACTAGGCAAACACAAAACAAACACAAAAGAGCCATTAAGAATAAATCAATTAGCAGTGCCTTGTATGAGCATATTAGAAATAAGCACAACGACATAGGCGACATCGGGGATTTTCAGGTCGGTTTCATTGCTAAACTCGATAACACTCGCGACACAACATTTACCGAATCAAAAGCAATCACACAGCTTCAGCCGAAAATCAATAGAAAACATGAACTACCGCAGTACAGTCTGTCTTCACACTTCAATCACCTCACACTTGACGCACAACACACTTATTAATATCACTCAACTCTTTATAAACCTTCACACAGGCTGCCGACTTTACCAATTACATCGACCGAGAGAAGGCGCTTGACGCCGAAGGCCCTGTCAAAGCCATTTTAACTTATTACTTTCTAACTCTGACCATAAAAAGTATCTCGAGAGAACTGCTATTTTTGCTACCATTTTGGACAAACGATAAGTAAACTTGAAATTGCCAAAGCATTTTGTAAATACTTTGAAAGCGTTTTCTGTGTACATCAAAGCCCAACCATCCCAGACTGTAGTGTTCATAATGTTCCATGTTTTGAGCTTCCTATTATTTCCCCAGATGAAATGAAAGCTGAAATAAAAAAATTGAACCCAAACTGTACTAGCGGTTATGATAACGTGTCTGCCATTTTTCTCATTCGTTGTCCTGATCATGTGTGCCAACCTCTGGCTGTCATTTTTAATCTGTCAGTAAGGCGAGGAGAATACCCATCTGCTTTGAAGTATAATCTCATTGTGCCCATTTACAAGCGAAAGGGTGATAAGAGTTGTGTTGAATCGTACCGACCGATCTCGATTCAGCCTGTTATAAGTAAATTGTTTGAACGGATTGTAAATAACTCCTTGCGTAATCATTTGAAATATCTTGTATGTGACGAGCAACATAGTTTTTATCCAAAGAGATCAACCACTACCAATTTAACATGTTACAAGGATTTTATCACATCATCCTCAGATGATGGATATCAAATGCATTCTTTGTACACTGATTTCCAAAAAGCGTTTGATTCTGTATGTCATGAATATCTATTGATTAAAATGAGTAATCAGTTTGGAATTGTTGGAGATAATCTCTCATGGTTTCGCAGCTATCTTTCTGATCGCTTCCAGCGCGTTGTTATTAGTGGTATTGAGTCTGACTGGGCCCCTGTTACAACCGGTGTACCTCAAGGTTCAATTTTAGGTCCGTCACTATTTTTGATGTTTGTGAATGATATTCCGCCGTCTCTCTCATCGTGTGAAAGTCTCATGTTCGCGGATGATTTGAAAATTTTTAGAAGAATTTCATCTGTAAATGACTGTGTTGATCTACAGTTTGCTCTCAACTGTTTGTTTTCGTGGTGCTCAAAATGGAAGATGACTCTGAATACAGAAAAATGCTTTTATATAAACTTCTCTTTTAAACGAGCACATAATATTGAATTTGATTACATGATTGACAATTGTATTTTACAACCGGTAAAACCGATCAAAGATCTTGGTGTACATTTTTCGTACAATATGTGTTTCAGTCTTCACATAGCGTCTATTGTGAAAAAGTCTTCCGTATGTTAGGTTTTGTGAGGAGAGTTTTGAAGCCGTTTAAAGATGTAAATGTCTTGAAAATTATGTATAACTCATATGTTCGGGCAAACCTTGATTATTGCTCTTCAGTGTGGTCACCTCAATCGAAATACTTAATTGACAAGATTGAGCGTGTTCAAAAAGTTTTTGTAAAAGAACTGTGTTTTCATGAGAAGATGGTCTATGACAGTGGTTTGTACAACAAATTGTGTATACATTTTGGTCTTTCGACACTGGTGAAGCGCCGTAATTCAACAGATTTATTGCTATATCATAAAATTTTACATAATCGCGTCGACTGTCCGTACCTAGTATCAAAAATTTTATTAAATCTGCCTGAAAGACGAACGAGGCATACTAGTGTGTTCACAAGTGTTATGAGTCGCGGTCTGCGAATTCGCAAGCATGAATTTTTCCCGCGCATATCTTCTTTCGCTAACACTTTTAAGAATGTTGACCTTTTTGACCGTGATCACAGATCCCTCAAGTGTGAATTGAAAGCACTTGTGAACGTCTGAGTTTTGTCTACTGATATAATATTGTCTATTGTCAACTTTTTTGGTTTTTAACAGAATATTTTTTGCTTAATTTTGTAATTTCGTTTGTGGTGACTATAATTGGCGCAAGCTGTTGTCATCGTATCAATAAAGAATAAAGAATTTAATTGCAATAAATTTTTGATACCTTCTGTGTGGATATGATGGACAGACAGATTTATTATTGTTGTCAGAATATCAGAATATCAGAATATCAGAACGTTTATTTTTTCAATTGAAAAACACGTATATGTATACAAAAGAGAATGAGATGATTGATGACAAGGCGATTGAGAAATTTACAGAATGATAAAATGGAGGTGAGATTAAGTAATGACACTGAAATACGAGATGACTCTGTCTGGAAGGAGAGGACATTTTCATTCATATTTAATATGTTTAAGCAAGTCATGATTTCATCTTTTAAAGTTATGCATCATCATACTTTTGCAATGAAAAATGTTAAAGTTTGATAAAAACGGCATATCAAAGCAGATCGGAATATGTATTCAAAATTAATAACGCACGCCAGCATTCGTCTTGCCTAATTATTAAGTCCTACTTATTAAGAGGTCCGGAACGATAGGTGATATACATGCATGAAACAAGAACATCATATTGTGATCATAAGAAAATTCAGTAATTCGCATCATCTTACCTGTAATAGAATCGATTAATGAGAAACGTAAAGTTGTTAGATACGTTCCGGACCTCGGTTTTCTGTTCGTCTCACTAATTCGCATTGAACGATATGTTGCGCTATCAGAACCTTTAATACATCTGAATACTTATCACGATGTCATTGGTCGCTGACGCAATTTATCTGCTCTGATACTATTTGCACTGTTTATGTACTTGGTTAATGTCACAATTTTACCTATTTCCAAAGTTTCTAGCATTACATAGAAATGTTGCTTCGAGATATCTACAAAGAATGGTGTGAAGTGCAGCCTGATATCATTGTACAATGCACATTTACAAATGAAATGGTATACAGTTTCAACTGTTCTATCATCGCATAAACTGCACAATCTTTCGTCATAGCTCAATCGATTTCTATAACATCCAGTTTTAACTGCTAGGTCATGATTCCTACATCGCAATTTCAACAAAGGTGCCATAATATTTAATTTTAGATTCAGAGTCAAATAACTTTTCATGCTGCAATCGAATTGACTTAACTCCAAGTAGTCTATTCCGGTTCTACTTTTCTTGGTATCATTTATCCAAATGGCTCTAAAATGCTCCATTAGTCTGGTTTTTACTATAATTTTACATTTGCGCTTATTTATCTCTAAGCTGTTTTGATCTAACCAAAGATGTGTCACATATTTTCAATGTGAATTCTGTTTCTTCTCGAACTTGTTTTGACATCTCGCTCTCGAACTTGTTTGACATCTCGTTCTCGAACTAAACCGCACAGGTTATCTTCAAATAGGCCCACTGATTGCCATTCCTTCGTGGTCACCTTTTTTTTGAATTGTGGTTATCAGCAAAGTCGCATGACTCAAAATCTGAGTATTGAAATTGTTGGTGCAATATCATGCAGAATCAATCATGCTCAAATAAACAGGAATTTGACGAAGCGAGGCAGGTATGGATTTTGCGAAAGAAGCAATGATGTGAAATCTGTTCAACATGAGGAAAATTCAAATACACGAAACGCAGTTAAATTAGTCAACTGATCAATTTGCTCCGAGGTTGTCATGTAGAATGGTAGAGAATCAGAACACCTCCATATATGCCAGTTTGTGCTACACTGTAAATCGCTCAATACCAATCACATACGAAGGATGCATACCAAAATATTTTTTGGTATATTTCTGTATTCTCTTGGTATATATTTGTATGCTTTTCGTATGTTATTTCAAATGTGGTATGCTTTACATACTAAAGCCATACCAGCACAATGTTAAAAGAAATCATCAATCATCTCCAAAGTATCTTGATTTCAGGACTTTTGTCAATAAAGATCACACTAATGTTACTACTGTTCTGCAAGTAGTGAGATAATGACATTCAAGAGTCATTCTTTCAATACTGAATTCGATTTTAATACACGTAAGTCTAAGGCATTTCATGAATAATCAATAAGATTTCAACCATCAACAATTGTGCATCATGTAATTTTGAATTAAGGCATATTATCAATCCGAAATAAAAACACATTATAATTCATTAAGCGCAAAAATAGTTATGTTTGAGATATATAAGTCAACATGATTGCACGAAAGATATCGCGTGTATGAATTGACGTTTATCAACTTGGCTCATAAAGTAGAGTTAAATAAACGTCCTGTTGATGTTGCTAGAGCAACAACGACAATCTCGCGGGCATATAATTCACAATAAATCTAATCTAGTTAAATATCACTCAATCAAACAAAAAATATTCGAAACAGGTGTTACTGAAAAAAGTTATTTGACAGTAGTTTGTAATACATGCATTTTTTTGCTATGTAACTTAAAGCTGCACATACCAAATGGATACCAGATACATACGAATAAGGATGAATTTCCATCGGGTCTCGTATATAAAACATACCAACAATTCGTATTTCAGTGTAAAACATCCAATCACAGATAGAATAGTTCGTATCGCTACATACCAATCACATACCAATCACATACGAAGGTAAATGAGATTTGGTATGAAAAATATACCAGATCTCTGTTAACATACGAGAATCTCGTATCAGATGTTAGTTTCAAATTGTATGTAATTTTCGTATCCAGCGATTTACAGTGTACATATTGTTCTGAAAATTCTTTACACTTATTACGTAAGTTTTGAATACTGACACCACTAGGTGACATGCCACGCGTAATTACGGAGCACCCCAAACATTCGTGGTCAAGGGCAATTTATATTTCTACGCGCGCACATGTGCGCTGCACTTAGAGTCAGCAATCACGTGATCTGATCATGTCAAAACATGGGGAATGTTTATGAATGCGCGGGGGCAAGCTTCTGTAGTTTACGTGTCGTCTACGGTTGTCCGTGTTGCCGCTTGAACCACGGATGAACCACATAGCATATTCTGTCTTCCCTGAGCATGAAATTCAGGTTCTATCACATTGTTTAGCCTCTGATACATGCAGACA
The DNA here is from genome assembly GCA_907163375.1 of Prostheceraeus crozeri. Lineage (NCBI taxonomy): Eukaryota > Metazoa > Platyhelminthes > Polycladida > Euryleptidae > Prostheceraeus > Prostheceraeus crozeri. The sequence continues at coordinate 481,137 of CAJQUW010008068.1, read as the reverse complement.
CATGAGACGTAAAGTCTATATGACAGGACTGCCGACAGATGCTGCAGAAGTGTCGCGCATAGCCACGGATGTTTAGGGTCATGTGCAATTACGCATAATTTACGCGTGAATTACCCGTAATCGAGCGTGGCATGTCACCCAGTGACAAGGCAGTCATTTAGCTTCTTTTCTCTCAGAGCTTGATTTCTATGGTCCATTGATGCATCAAACCACAACTTCAAATTATGACTAATCACGAACATCGTGAAATCAATAGCACGTCAATATGAATATTGGATTTTCTAGATTTGAGTCATTTATTCATTATCTGCGATAGACTTTTGAAATGGACGACCGACGTGAAAAGCGCATTACAATTATTACTCTATCAGAGAGCACAGACAAGATCGCAAATGACTGAAATCGCAAATATTGTTGGTATGTGCAAAGCCAGTGTGAGTTTTATTTTGAAATAACATCACGAAACTGGAAATGCAGATTTAAAATATTAAAACTGTGGTGGTTCAAATATAAAGCTATCAGACCGAGATGTCCGTCGAATGTGTATCATTAGTGGACACAATCCGAGATTGACGGCTAAAGATATTCAAGAAGAAATGGGTGACCGAGCAGATTCCGTTAGCCTAAGGACAATACAAGGAGGATTGAATGACATCGGTTGTCGAACTGAGCGTCCAAAAATTAAACCCTTTTTGACTGCGGCTCAGACAAAACATTTTCAGTGGCATTGCAGCACTGCAATTGGGGAGAAGATCAGTTGAATAAAGTGATCTGGAGTGACGAAGATGTGATTGAGTTGAGAGATAATTGTCGACAAGTTGTCAGAGTTGTCGATGGTTTTCCTCTTACTTCTGAGCATTATTGTGTAACGACAAAGCACCAGACCAGAGTAGTTATTTGGTGCTGCTTCTCTGACACAATTTTAGACTTTAATATCAAAAAATCATTGAAATGTTGCATGTTTATATCTTGCTGTCGCGTACTGTACATCATAAGACCTTGGGAATTTCATTCAAACCGAGCTATACCACGTGAAATGGACGTAGGCTAACTGAGTTACCCCAAACGCAACCGAAGGTGAAATTTGTTATGACATAATCCGCGGGATAATGTGGTCGATAAGCAAAAACACCTCATCTGTGCAAAATTCGACAGTCACATTACCATAAACATTCCGTACTGCAAGGTGACCGGAAACTGAAACCGGAAGAACGGCTCAGCGCAAAATTAAAGTGAACGGTGAACTGATTGAAATGGAAAAATAACTTCGCTCGAATGCACTGACATATTGGCAAACGTGATAGTCAAGTATGATGAGGCTTTAACACCAATGTAGGCACCGAATAGGCACTGAAGCATGCAACCACAGAATTAAATATTTTGTTTATCTGCTTCGGTTTGCTAGAAGTGTGATTAATACGAGATTGACGGCACATAAAGGAACCTATTAAGTGGGCAAGAAAATTCCTAATACCTTACAGAGATAGGAAAAAAAGTCGTGCGTCGCTTGCGGATTAATGTGAGTTCCAGCAAAGTGCTTCGATTGTCAAAATTCCTTCAGATTCGAAGAATTCAGATCATTGCCCACAAGTTTTCCCCATAATGTTGGCCCTTCCGATCATTATTAAAGAAAGTAGCAGGCGTACGAGAATTAGTTCACTTGATGTTTTCACATCCTCTCCTCGGCATTGCTCACTGTATACTGCATGCATTGAATCGAAGCCAAGACAGGGATGTGTGTTTTGGTGTGTACGAAGTGATATCACAGCACGCACGCATCTCTCACTGGCTCTGGTGTCCTCTGCTGACAGCTTATTGTTTGCCATTTCCAATAGCAAGCGATGCACGAATTATCCATTCGAGAAGGAGCAAAATTGTATAATTCTGTGATGTGCCATTTCGACATTAAGGTTGCATACAATTCTTCCTTTCTAGGAAACCGAAGCGCGCGCACATGAATCTAATTCTGTGGGCTAAACTGTAAAGCTTCGATGATTAGTACATCTGCTCCATTGTAATCCCTCTAACGATTTAGAAGTGGATTTTTGAAAAACGGAAAGCGCTAAATAAAGTTCAAATCCGCTGTCAATGCATCGATATAAAAGTTGCAATACTCCAAACAGTTTCCGAAACTCCGTCGTTGTGGTTTTCAGCAACGGTGTGACCCTGGTCAGATAAATTCACTTATGCACTTATTTCAATGCAATTACAGGCTTGTCATTTGTCTTCTTCTGCAACATCGCACAGTCGTACATGCAAATATATTTATAAAAGACTATTGTCGCCATTAATTGCTTTATTTCGCACATGAAAGTCGTTATTAACAAATGAGGGCAAAATCTGAATTGAGACGAAACATGGAAATTAATTTTAATGAAATATTGGTATGAAACTGTAAACTTTCTTTGACATTACGATCGATGATTTTGTAGTATTTGATTGATCAAAAACAGCGATATAATTAACGATTTTCTAAACAGATGAATTGATTGTTTATGAATTTACTAATTGTATCAAGACCCTTTTTCATCACCGAATCTCATCGTGTCTGCGTTAATTGCAAGGAATGTGTCGCAAATCACATGTACATGTAGACAAGCGTGAGGCATATTTACGCAAACATTTCGAATAGTTTGATCTCGTACGAAGTCAGTTATACAAAGAAATCCTTTTAATCACTCTGTATTGGAGAGAAATGGAAAAGAAGCATTTCAGTTTCATCAAGATCCTTATCACTCCTTTGAAGTAACTATTCAAATACACTGTAAACCGTAGACCGACAATTATCCTACAAAATTACTGATAAAATCAACCGATGATTGTCACCTCCAATATCCTGCGATATCCTACGAATTTGTAGGTTCTCCACTGACATCAAAGCAGATGCTTTGTATGCAAATTGACCAAACAAAAACTGTTGAATCTTGATTGATTTTTCGATTAGTGATTGCTTGACTTTTGGGCAATCTGTATTATTGTGTGGCAAAACCATAATTTATCTTGACAATTAAATTAATTACCTACATTTTTGATCAAATTTAAGCTATAATTCATTGCTATTCACTTTGTCGCTTTTTTATCAGATATTGTAGGTGTTCAGTGGCAATCATCCTATAAGAACTAATATTGACCGACAAAATAGATTTTGTAGGATAAATGTCTGTCAATTGTCAGTCAATGGTTTACAGTGTATAGTATAATCATGTTGATCAGTATATTATGAGCTGTACAGCCATTTTTTATGACCAAGGACAAGAATTTTCTTTCCTGACATTTGAAAATCTAAATAGAATCTTCGGTTTTGTGACTGGATATGTGTTCCGCACTGTTTAATTTATCAAGATCCATTTAGACCGCGCCTCTTTGGTATCGAGGAACGGGGATAGGGCACTCTGTTCCAGTAACTCAACCTTAACTGGCTGTGCAACACATTTTGTGGCATACCGCATTCCTCTACGCGTATTGCAACCCGCGCTTCTGATATAAGTTGGGGTGCTCTGTTTTTGCTGTAGCTCCTCAAATGTTAAGGATCGCCTATTAAGTGATAACCCTGTTTTAAAGCTATTATCCACATCTAATACCCTAGTATTTCAGCATAATAAAATGATTGTCAAAAATGACAATTTTTCACAATTTAAATAATTTCTGACATGAAAATATAGAAATGGTTTTACTGGCAAGTTAACACAGTCCGTACACTGTAAATCGCTCGATACGAAAATTCCATACAAACATATACCAAAACTACATACAATTTGAAACTAACATCCGATACGACATTCTCGCATGTTTACAGAGATCTGGTATGTTTTTCATGCCAAATCTCATTTACCTTCGTATGTGATTGGTATGTGATTGGTATGTAGCGATACGAACTATTCTATCTGTGATTGGATGTTTTACACTGAAATACGAATTGTTGGTATGTTTAATATACGAGACCCGATGCAAATTCATCCTTATTCGTATGCATCTGGTATCCATTTGGTATGTGCAGCTTTAAGTTACGTAGCAAAAAAATGCATGTATTACATACTACTGTCAAAAAACTTTTTTCAGTAACACCTGTTTCGAATATTTTTTGTTTGATAGAGTGATATTTAACTAGATTAGATTTATTGTGAATTATATGCCCGCGAGCTTGTCGTTGTTGCTACTTGTCTAGCAACATCAACAGGACGTTTATTTAACTCTACCTTATGAGCCAAGTTGATAAACGTCAATTCATACAAACGATATCTTTCGAGCAATCATGTTGACTTATATATCTCAAACATAACTATTTTTGCGTTTAATGAATTATAATGTGTTTTTACTTCGGATTGATAATATGCCTTATTTCAAAACTACATGATACATAATTGTTGATGGTTGAATATTTATTGACTATTCATGAAAAGCCTTAGACTCACGTGCATTAAAATCGAATTCAGCATTAAAAGTATCACTCTTGAATGTCATTATCTAACTACTTACAGAACAGTAGTAACATTAGTGTGATCTTTATTGACAAAAGTCCTTAAATCAACATACTTTGGACATGATTTATGCTTTCTTTTAACATTGTGCTGGTGTGGCTTTAGTATGTAAAGCATACCACATTTGAAATAGCATACGAAAAGCATACAAATATATACCAAGAGAATACAGAAATATACAAAAAAATATTTTGGTATGCTTCCTTCGTATGTGATTGGTATTGAACGATTTACAGTGTACCTCCAATAGAGTCGGGGAAATTGTGTTAGAAGAAATACGGGTATGCTTTTTAAAGTTGCTCCTTTTGGTTTTGACCAACTCGTTTATTTTCTATCTTTTGCAATATTTTGAAATCTGGAAAACTTTATGATAAAATTTCGGCCAACCGATGTTCTTGCTAAAAAAAGTCACATGCACTAAGGTGAAACTTTTTACAAATTTTTCTTCATTTAAAATTTCATTTGGAATGGCTGAATTCATCTCTAAATTCCTCTTTTTAATTGTAAACATTGATGCACAGAATATTTGTACTTCCCTGTTATTACTTATAAAATTGATAGAAACCTAGTTTGATAGAATTTTGTACAGCTTGCATTATTTTGTACATTGAATTCATAAGATTCTATATGATGTCGTCATGAGGAGAATTTTAACAAATTAGCAGCAGAAAGCGGATTACTGACCTTTCTTTATAGAGGTCTGATGCTTAACCCCTAACACTGCGTTCGGCAGTAATATGGATCCATTTTCCCTTTAAAATATTGTAGTAATAATACATTGTTTGTCCTACCAATGGTGTCCTATTGGACATTCGTGATCCATCCCGTCTTAGCAATTAGTGATGCTCACCATGAAATGTCTCCTTGATATTATTTTCATTTTTCGACAAAGATAAAACTAGTAAGATGATGCGATCATGCGTGGTATACATAATTTTGAATGTCCGGTTTAGATCCTGATACCCAAACAGAACGCAGATTACATCAAAGAATAAAACAACACATATTGGGTGACTCCGCCGGTAGGTAGACATCTAAACACATGTGCAAATTGTAGTAATGACATCAATAATTTTTTTTCGGTCAAATACACAGGAAGCATAGCGAATTTGAAACTGGTATAGTTAATAAATCGCCTTGTCAATAACTCTTAGAATAAATCAATTCCTATGTCTCAACGGTGTATTTTTTAGAAGTATTTGAATAGTTACTCTTGATCTCTTTTTATAGTAAATAGAAGGATGGTGTAGTCATGAGTAGTCCATTGGGCCCTATATTAGTCGACATATCCATGCATAAATTATTTTGAAAATTAAAGTTTTTTTGAAAAAAAATCTTTTTGCGTGCTTGATATGGGAGCTAAGTTATATAGTCAATTTTCCATCGAATATCTTGAGGCAAGTAGGGTCAAACAGTCTATAATAACAAGGGAACATAAACAAACCTCAATATGTCAAACAAGAACTAGGGAGGACTAACGATAAACAAAATAATACAGTACAAGCTTCGAATCGACGTAGCGTGTGCAGTGATTATGAATTCTTCTCTATGAGTAATTTCAATGAATTATCAAGAAGCAGGCGGGAAGCAAGATCAAGATTCGTGAGTCTATACTTCAGAAATGCTGCCGTCATTCTATACTATGGGTCCAATAAAATGACTTTGAAGTCAATTTTCCCACATTTTTGTAATTCAGATCCTTTCAATAATATTTGCTATAATACTCGTATATTTGCATTTAATTTACATCTCTATCTTGATTGACTTGAAAAGGTCTACCTCTGTATTGATTTTTACATCAATTAACTTCAATCATACATGTCATTTTAGAACGACAGAGAATATTATTTAATAATGTTCTTTCCATAGAGCAAATCTGACACTTCGAACATTAGTTTGTTTCATGAAGTGCTTTGATCAATTTTTCATGATTGCCGCTTCTACTGATAAGTAAGGTGGAGAAAATTTGATATGATTTTACGTCCAAGTGACGGTGAACAAGATGTATACGAGTGTCTGTTCATAAAGCACTATATTGAAGGCAATCAACTTCATCTTGATGGCTGCGATGCCTTGAAGAATCGTTAAATGAAGGAATCAAATAGATAGTAGATATCACGCGAACTGAAAGAATGGCTTTTCCGTGTGAGTTTTATGTTATAGACATCGCTTCATTGCATGTGTGAATCGATGTCCGTGATAATAAAATGATTAATTTGGTTGTAGACTATTCAAACATGTGAACTTGTTAAACTGAGCACATTTCCGCTTTCGTAAGTTTATGTTATTTCTTAGATAGGAAAAAATTGCATTAAGATGAAATTTTTACAGTATTTTGATTGGAAAGGATGTTCTGGAAATCAAGTTGCTGCCGCGTTAACTGCAGCAAATTAATAATAGTATTTTGAAATGAAATGGATGCATATATTAGGTCTGTGCACGGTGCACCAAAATGTGTAAATTAAGATAAAATTGATACCTTGTTGCATAGTTTTTAATATGATGCATTTTACATTTATTTCATTATTTTACGTTTTCAAAAAATTCATTTTGTCTGTTATCTTAGACACAGGAAGTTGAAGAAAAAAATAATTTAAGCATGCAGCATTAGCACTAGAATGGTCAACAAAAAATACAACCGAGAATGGTCATAGTATCAATTTTGATACCATAGACATTTTTGAGATGGCATGTTCTAGTTGGGAAGAAAGAACTGCTGCCTTTACATCCCTATGCTTTCATTTACTGCTTAATATTGCCTTAGTTGTCTATCATTGTAGTTCTAAGATTCTGCATAGATATGTTTGCATCGTTGTTGCACTTATTGTAGTTTATTTTACGTAGCTTATTTTATTATACAAAGAAATTTGAATCACAGAACGCGGCAGAATTTGTAGCATTATCTTTCAACAGAATATATTTGGAATTGCATATGTGGTCCGTTCTTGTTTGATTCGACAATATCGAAGAAGCGCTAGCCTATGAGAGAATTTTTTGTGCTTCCTCTTAGACGTGGAAAGTGATAGAAGTACGCAACAAGGTGTCAAGATTTATGCGAACTATTTCAAAATCAATATCATCACCGAACTATCATAGATATTGAAGTTGTTCATGCATACAGATTTCGAATAAGTAAACTCTTCAATAATTTGTTTTTGGGTGCGTTTAATGGTCAGTAAGGTCTGGTCATAATTCACGTACGCTAATAATTCCTATGGTATCAAAATTGATACCACTGACCATCGTCGGTGCAGTGCTCATGTTTGAACAGTATTCATATAGAGGGAATCTAGCTAAATTGCATATATGGTAATACTCATCGAAATATTAATTGTCTGTCAAAGTTTTTTCAAACATTTCTATCTCATGAAAATGGAACATTATTAAAATCACCGATACATTTCCTGTTGCTGAGAAAAATGTGAAAAAATGAATGTTGGATTGTTCAAGCTCATGATAGATCATTTTATACCACGAAATCTGATTCCGGCGACCTTAGAATTTCAGGAGCTCACGGTGAATACTGCGTCCCATTCTGCTCCTCTTCTAAAATATACATGTAGGCCATCTTGGCAGGCATTCCTGCGGTCAGCGATCTGTTCGAAGGATTTTCTTGCACCCGGTGATGCTGTTACATCACAAGTAGTCTGCGTGAAGTCGAGCAATGTGGAATCGAGGACCTTCTGGTGCTCGCAAGGTCTCTGTGCCATGTGCGTGCACCACTTCAGTCTGTGCCATCGCATGATCATATCGATCAGATGAATCCCGAGTGCTAAGCGAATGTCTTCATCTCGAATTCACAGGCGACTTTTTATCCTGACTCTTCTGATCTAAATCTGTTGCGGCGATCTTTTGGCGAATGTTTTCGTTGATTGACCGGTGCTTGCTTTCACACAACATCACCGGTCGTACTATGGTTGTGTAGATATCTGCTTCCAATTTTGTCGGCATCTTATTGTCATAGAGCACCCCTGGTAGTCTTCTCCAGCTTCTACAGCCGCTTTGGTCCTTCTATTGATGCTTTGTCGATGGTAGGCAACTGTCTTTATCTAGCATAGATCCCAGGCATCTTCTTTTGGAATCAACCGCTTTGATCAGCTTTCAATGCGAATATTTTCACGAATTCCGCGCCGGTGAGCTTTGAGAGACCGAAAATATGCCATTTCCATGTCTAGCGGTTGTATCAGATTTGTAGAATTTGACGGTGAAAGAGTATAATGCAGATGTTATTTTATTTGCAAGTTTACTGACGTTCGATGAAACATTATTATGATGACATTTCACTTTTCTTTTTCTAGCGATGATGAATTCACACATTGCAAACGTGATGGATTATTTCAAAAGCTCCCCCATGCTACGGTAGTATTGTATGTCACGAATATTGTCATTAGCAATTTAGCTAGTGTCTATTTGCATGAGCTCATGAATACCAATATGCCTCAATTCTATTCTGGGTAGGCATCTTGAGCGACTCGTGAATTGTGACGTTTCCAAGTGAGTTTATCATGGAACTCAAATGGTCACCAATATAAAGTAGGACAGCCCGAGCCTCATTATATTCTGATATTCTCGAGGTGGAACCGGGTCGAAAAATCTGTCAGTTTATCTAATGCTGCCGCTAATTTATCAAATTTTCATGTTAACTAAAATGTAGGAAGCCTAGTTTTGTAGTAAAAGTCAATCAAACAATTAATTGGAGCTATTCGGCATGTATGATGACGATAGCTTTATTATAATTGTAATTCTACGGCTTGAGCAATCTATTAGTTGTAATTTGTCAATGACATCAACCGTTGAGGTGCTACTTATCGATGACAGCAGTTGATATGGCGACTAATCATTTGTGCATTATACGTTGGGTCATTGGATAAAGCGTTGAATCAATCTTGCACTCATAAATACGCTGATAACATTGTGATTATATCGCCTTATTCATCTTCCTCTGATGCTAATGAAATTGTCCGCGCTGAAGTTGACAATGTGAATCATTGGTGCCGAAAAAATGGATTAATTTTAAATATGAGCAAAACCAAAGTTATGGATGTAAGGAAATCGACAGAACCTTCATGAATCACCTGCATCATTCCATCGGATTCAATAACCGTGTTGGGAATGATGTTTCATAAATCTAAGAGGTGGACTCAACATATCCAGTAACGAGAAAAGCAGCACGGAATGTTTACGTTCTGAAAAGGCTACGAAAAATTCCGAACAACCCAAAGAGAGACCTTATTCTCATTTATAAGCAGCGTATTCTGAGTGTTATTGAGTACAATAGTCCATTATTTATTGGCTTGAATCATAGTCTCTCGAACTTGCTCGATAAGCTGCAGAGACGAAGCCATCGTGTAATCTGCGGATTTCATTGCCCTTTGAATTGTCTTCCTAATTTGTCTGAGCGACGAGTTGAAAAGTCCCTTAATTTGTTCCGCAATGCTTTGACTCCCAATACTCCTCTACATGACTTATGTCCACATATTCTTGTTAACAGTTCCAGGATATCGATTCCATACACTCGAACGGAACGCAGAGCGTCATCATTTTTCCCTTTATGTAGTCGATTGTATAATGAGAAGTCTCTAAAATTCGGTCCACTTACACAGTTTTCTGAATTTTCAAGTTTTTGACCAAACAATTATTTCTTTTTTTTGACTTTCTGAAACTTTTGTAACTTTCTACATGGTGCGAATTGCATGCTGTTTTGTGAGATTATCATTCATTTGAAATAAATGCTATACAGTGTATATAGGCTGCATAATCAATTGTAGCCAAAAATTGAAAGCGACTAAATTGGTAGTCATCTAGGAAAATTATAATATGGTATAAATGTCGATCACTGCCTTGAACTAAAATTAAAATCAGTGATGAGGTGAATAAGAAATCATCAAATACCATCACGTGAAATATATTTTCTAATCACTCTTCAACACTTCTTTGAATACAAAAAAGGAACCGAGTCTGAAATTATGTGACAATGCCTTGAATAGATAAATGAATTAGCTGATTTCAATTGAAGTTTTCATATGAAAATTAATTGATTCAGAGCTGAAAGCGTCGAGACAGTAACATTGAGCAGAATAGGAACGGAATTTATCTTCATCACGAGACTCTTTCAACCGTTATTCGAACTCTCGTATCCTCATCAAAAATTTAGCGTGAGAACCCAATATAAGAATTGTGTAAACTGTAGAATTTCGAGCGTCTTTGCTGTCGGCTGAAGTTTCGTCGTCATACTGAGATGTCTTTCTCGTAGTGTCCCTACGTTATGAAAAACAAGACGTGTGCCAATCTGAAGGACAGCCGTTTGTGTGAAGTTTCGTTCATGCTGATATCCAGCGAATTCTTTTGTTTCAATAGTGGTAACATTCGTGTATTGATCTAGTGTCGAGATTACGAATAATACAGATGATAATTTATTGGATAAAGTGCCTAATTCTGATATCATTACGACTTTCTCATGCAGAAAAATTATAACACAGTCTCATCCATCTACTGCTAACATATTACAGAGTAGCATAATTCGATAATCAGCCGGTATTCCGTAAAGAGACAGTGATCTTAATCTGATCAGAATTTGAAAAATTACATCAAAGTTAAAGGATTTATTCTTCTCAATGGATCAGGCGCATTCTGTCGAGATCTTCACATCTTACACTAAACGAATCTCAACAATAATGGACTTTTGTTTAACAAATGATTAATTGACAAAGAATGCGATAGAAAAGGAGAGAAGAATAAATTAACATAATTACATGCACTAGCATAACACTGCGACACACGCTGCATTGCATTGGTCTATTCCATGAGATCGAATATAGGATACATTGCTTTCAGTTTTGCAGCTTCCTTTTATGACATGTAGTTTCTAAATAGGCAAATTATATCAAATTTCAGTAATATATGTTATGAATATCGTCATGAGTTGAAATGAAGCGATCGTTATATTGGTTGACAGCGCGGATGAATGGTTATTAAGTCTGGATGGACGCTTAATTTCAAGGTTTTGATGTCTTTAATTATCAATTTTAAACATTTTGGCATCTTTGAAATATATTCACAACAATACTTACAAATTCATCGCACTAACGGTTCTAGTTTTATGCCTCCAATGCGCATTCATCCAGACTATACTAGCTGTATTTGTCGCTTAGGTACCTTCATTTGTATCATTTGTTCATTTCGATTGCAAGCCAATCGTGACGACATCAACACAACTGGAGATTTGAAAAATGCTCTAACTATTGCTTTGGACAGTATTTCTCTTGACTGCCTCCGAAAGTATATTTCTTCTTGGGTCAAGCGCACACACAGAGGTGTCGAACTTGAAGGTAGACATGTCGAACAATTTTAATGTATTGCCTATTTCATTAACCCTCAGAGACCTGAGGGGGGGTTCCAGTGGACCCCGGAGCCATATTTTTCTGTTTTACTATTTGTGCTGAGGATATATCAACTGCTCATGCCCTTGTAAAATCATCATTTTTGACAGTGAATCTTCATGTGTAATTTCATCTCAACTGAATCAGTAGAAATGTGGTGGATAGGCCAAGGGGGTAAAGAAGACCCCCTCAGGTCTCAGAGGGTGTAGAAATTCCCATGTCACAATTTTTACTGTCATATGAAAAATGATTTTGAGCATGTCCATCATGGTGCATAATGAGTGAAATTCATTTATTCAATGTTTACATCATGCTCGTGCATGTGCGTTATGTTAGAAGATACAGTATACAGTAAGATATCTATGGCATTCTGTCAACTCAATACATCAATCGGTATGTTTCATCTGTCGACTAGAGACTGCACTTAACTAAGAAGTTAATTTTGAAATCCAGCCATAACAAGTTGACATGAAATAATGTATAGCGTCGAGTGTAAGAAAACTTCATAATTGCAAACTTCGTGGGTTTTTGTGGGGCACCCTGTAAATATACGGCTGCTCCTTATCCCTATTGAATGTGAAAACGAATCTTTTCAACAATCCCCTTTAAATTGCACTTCATAGCTAGTTATTGTCCTGATGTATTTGAACAAATCGTTCATGAAAAGCGTAACATTCAGAGATTTTGGACCACTATTATATGCGGATCCTTTCATACCTTTAATGCGTATCTGTGTATCCAAGAAATTCTATAGCAAGAATTAAATTGATAACCATTTCATCAACATCAACAGATTGACAGCATTTCCATTTTCTTTTACCTGTAGCGCCTACTTCCCATTCTGGAAATATGAATATCAAATTCTCAAGTCTGTAGGCGACATGACTGAATTTGCGATAATTTCGATTTATATTATCATATTATTCTATTCAAATAAATGCTCACATTTAGGAAGACACGATTTTGCTGCTATAGACTAACCCAATGAACTATAGTAGAGAGCAATGCATGTGTACTGGTTAATTTTGATTCAAATTTTAACTAACAGTCATGTTCTAGGTTAATGTACCTGCAGTTCCGAAACTGATCTTAGAACAATAAACAAGAATCATAACTGCCCTAGCATGGCAATCATGTGGCTTTGATGTGTGCAAATATGCACTTTCTTACATTCGCGAACATGACAAACAAAATAAATTTTTACCAAATTTTTACCAAAAAACTTTCAAGCGATATAAACAAAGCAGCGGTAACAAAACACTGTCATGTTGAATGATAAACTGAATGATAATCACTACAGAACTTAGCTATATGAAATTTCTGCCATAACATTCCTATAGATTCTGATCACAGTACGCACTCTTTATTATGCATATTGCAGTTGCACTTAATTCAACAGAACGCGAGTGTTGTTTACCAACGATTCAAAAAACGTCTCAGGTCACAGAAAGTGCAGAAAGCTTTCAAAACGATCTACTTCACAAATTCTTGGCAGAATTTTCCCCGTGAATATGTCAATTTCCTGAAGTTATATATCTCGAAAGCATTTTCCGAAAGAAAGCTCAGCTAAAAATAAAATCAGGCGGTAAACAAAACCGCAAAACAACCACTTTAAACTAGATTATTAAGATCAGACTTATCTTTACCGAGGCTTGAAGCGTCAATTCATCATCATCATGGATCCAACTTATTTGTCAAATTTTGTAAGTGAGTAAATTTATCGAGACAAACTTGAAATAGTCGATGTATTTTCTTTATCAGCTATCTACTGGAAGTTATTTTGACAAAATACGTAGGCAATTCATTTTCAAGTCAAAAAGTTGAAATGTCGCAAAATGTCTGAAAGATTCAGAAAAATATCTTCGGAAAGCTAGGCTGTGAGGAGGGTAGCTCCTTGTTTTGAACAGTCACCAAGCAGAGCATAAATTGTTCCATAAGGGCGTCCGCTGATAAGTCCCAATCAATTGTCAGTGGACCACTTACCACTGGAAGATTTCATACATTAGCCTCTCATAAATCCTTGTTTTCTAGTCGAAAATATGAAAGTTTAAGATATATCTTCTGATCATTACTGAACAAAATACATATTAAATATAACACTAAGTGACAGGTGAAAGAGATTTTACATGTAGTGTCATAATTTTGCTTATTCAAAGACTTATACAGTATTTTAATTATTACTTACTGCAGACTAATTCATTCAGAAATGATTTCTTAGTCTTTCGTTACAAATTGCGTTCAAATTACAAAAAATTGTATCTTCTAAATTTATGACAAATGTCCAATAACCAGGCAAGATGCAAAATATTGCAGTGTGACGTTTTTCATATCAGGCCGATTTGCTTTCACAGATTTAGAATGAGAATGATGAGATTTATAGACTCATACTTATAAATGTGATTATATTGAAGATCTATCCGGTTTGTAATCAAATAAAATGCTTCAAAAATTGGCAGGGACTTTGAAATTGATTCACTTTGACCCTATTTGCGAATAAATAGACAGCCATCAAGGTTTATCGGTTGCACAATGTAAAAGAATGGATGAAAAGCATCCGGCGAAATAAAGGTTTTTGATTTTCTGAAAGTGAATTCGGTGGCTTCATATATATTTGTAAATTAAAAAGTTCCTAGGAAATTTCCAAATAGAAAAATAAATTATTTGAAGTAAGATGATGTGACATATCACGGTATTTAGGTGACACTCCATTATTTCGTGATCACCTCCTTAAATGAATGTCAGATGATTGAAAAATTCAGCTACCGAAGCTACTTCTGAATGGCTTTGAAGTAGCAACACAAGGAGACAGGAGACTGCTGACATGTCATGAAGCATTATAACCATCCATACAGGGATAGGATGTCGAAATTGATCGGGGGTCAGTAAATTTTGTCGAAATCGTAAAAACAGTTATCGATTTCGACTCTGCATCGCGTTGTCCACTAAAGGAAAATAACTAAATTCAGTTTTTCAATGAATGATGTTGTTATACTTAAAACTTTCAGTTTGTTATAATTTCATCCAGATCTAAATTGACTAATGTAGGTGCATTCTGAGTCTTTGAGTCATGCAGGTCCAAGATAATTATTTCAATTTAAACTTCATTGCCTTATTTACAGGCGAGAAAAACAATTCAAGCCACAAATTTGAAGACAGAAGCGTTTTCGACAAAATTTACGCCTAACATATATGGTTTTATTCTTTTCTGCCCGTAAATAAGGTAGTATTATTCAACCCTTATAGGCATCCAGTTTCGCATGCATTTTTGTTGACATTTATTACTAATCTAATTAATAATTCCTATACAATAACAACGAATAGTTATAATTCGTTGCAAATTATAACTAATCTAATTCATGATATGCCCACAACAAAAAGGCATCATTGCTCTTACTTGATGCTATAGATTTTATATTCCATACTTCAATTGTGTGTTGAAACAAATCTTTCACTATTTTTCATTTCGTCTACTTTTTGAGGCCCAATGAGTAGGCTCATGGGAAATGTACGTGCACAAAAGGCTCATTAGGCTTAGGCTACATGCACATGTAGAATGACATGTTGTTTAGATATCTTAAGATAACTAAAAATTCTTGGTGAATGCAAGTTTGTAAAAATTAGAACCATTGGCACCCAATAGACCGACAAGCCCGTCTGTCATTTGCAGTTTTGGCAATGAGCTCGTCTCACTTGGATCCGATGCTGAAGGCAAATTCCATAACCACATGAATCACATACGTGAGATCACATAAGGAAAATCTCACGGTGTGTTTTCACAAACATGGCCTCGTTTTCGCTTTCCTTCGTTGTTTTCTTGTTGAGACATTTTCTTTCATAAGCGTTTTGTGCAATCTTTTCATTTTGGATATCTAAGCTGTGCACATGGTATTGCAAGCTGACTGAGTCAAATCCTTCGAAATCTGAGATCCAGTACATAAACGCGACTTTTGCCAGATAATGTGAGCGTTATGCAATGTTCATCAGATTGTAATTGATCACCTTCAATTAACCATGGATCATGGACGTCCTTCAACAGAGTGGAATCTCTGAGTGCAGTTACATGTAGATTAGCTAGATTAAGACTTGTACGTAATATGATCATAATACGATTAGCAGTCAAGTCCCATTCCGTATCCACCTGAATCGTTGTCGCCCAAGTAGGGCGTCGTTTGTGGTGACCCTGTTCATGATAGAGTGAGAGTTGATTCACATGTGGGTTTTATGGTGGCGGGCGATGTTCGTTGTCGAGTAGGTCCTTCCGCTTCTGTCACATTCCTTCCTTTTCGCCCGATACACTCTGGAGACGTTCGCTGTTGGTGGTGGTTCTTCCGCGCTTGTAGACGATGGGTGGCTACGCATGTGTCTCGCGATGTTTCCTTGGCTGATCCAGTTCGCACAGATGCTGCATTGCTTTCTGCTACCCTCTTATCTTCCTCTTACACAGGTCTTGTGATGATTCATGAGGTTCACCTCTTGGTCGAACCTTTCTACGCATTCCTGGCGCGTGAAGTGGACGTGTGCCGTCTGGTGCATTCGCTTCTGGTGCATGCGAAGTCCTGCTGCTGACTTGCATACCTGTTCACGCTCTTCGCAGCAGTGCTGCTATTGCGCACCTCTTCCCGGTCTTTCTTCGTTCCTCGTCGCTTCGCTATTCGTTTGCCTCTTTCCTTTCGCTTCCACGGATTTTCTTATGCGGTGTACTTTTGCATTCACCTTTCCTTACCATGTTTGCTTGTCTGACACATATTTTGCTAATGAAACCACCTTCTCACAGGAGCTTGCGCCACTACTTTAGGGTCGTGGTTTTTCTCTTGCGGATCTTTCCAACGTTTTCAAGTTCCTCCAGTCAACCCAGCACGGCTATTTTCGTCTGACAATCATCCTCCATTCCTAGCACGTGACCAATCCTGAGATATGCCTTCTCGATCTTGATTCGTACTGAGTCAACATTTAGTTCTTTCCGCACGTCGTACATATTCACTCCTTGTTGTTCCATTTCTCTCAGAGGATCAACAGTCTTACTGCTCCGTATATACCGATGCTTCCTGTCCATGAAGTATTGCAGGTTCTTGATGTCCGAGATGTAGAAGGGGCTTATACTGCAGTTGAACAACAACTGGCTCTCGGTGCATGATTCCCGACTCGTTCCTCCGTGCGCTATGTCAGTCTGCTCTTCATGAACCGCATCTTAAGTGATGCCCAGCTTCTAGACGCCCTTCTCATTTGCTGTTTGATGTCTTCTTTACCTGCGGTCCAGATGCCGAGCATATGTGTAGCTTCGTGTTTCGCGTCATTAGTCCTCTCTTCGAACTCGCCCAGTGTTTGCTTGACGATCGCCAGCCATGTTTTCAGTTCGGATTATCTCCCGATGATGGTAGTATCGTCTTCAAATAAAGCGCAAGTGAAGACGTGTTGTTTAGATTCACAGTTATAGGAGTTCACTCTATGTAATGGTAGATTTCTTCCAGGAATGTACTTCCCTGCGATGCCCAAAAGTAAACCATTGACTTCTGCAGATACTCTGCGTAGTTCTCCTGCTCTCTTGACGGCTGCTTGATGGAGGATATTGAATAACACCGGTGAAGGAGGATTTTCTCCTCTTAATCCACTTGAGTTGAGATTGTGATCTCCTGGACTCGATGGCTGGTATCATCGTGGAGGTACAGCAGTTTTTCGACGATTTCTTCTGGCATGCCAAAACGTCGTAGCAGTCCCTAAAGCATTGGTTTGCTGACTCTTCGATATGCTTTCCGAAGATCGATCAGAATGGCTTTCTCCCTGTCTTCCGCCGTTCTCCCTGTACCTTGACAGATGTCCAGGTAATCGCGTATATCTCCATTCATACGGTTGAATATCTGAATGCCGTCTACTGTTGATCGGTTTCTCCGAAAACAACATTGATCGTGGTCCAGCAGTTTCATTTCATCGGCCCAATCTCTTATTCTTGACGCAACTATTCTCTGCCCATGATCCTGCTTAACGTCGGCAGTAGGTATGGGCGTTTCATCAACGAGATTCTCGATGGTGTTTTGCTCGTTATCGTATCGATCCCGCGTGATACTTACCGTGTGTTCTTTGAAGTCTTCTTCGCTGAACAGTGGTCGAACTGTCCTATTATTGAGCGATCCCCGTTGTTACAAGGTGCTCAAAATATCATACATCCGTCCCACTTTTCCTTGGTTTGCGGCTTGCCTGCATTCTTCCGCCATGTCTGACCACCAGGTGTTTTCCCACCTGTTTCAGGCGTTGTTTGTAATCCTTTCTTGAATTCTTTAATTCTCTTCTACCGCGGCTCGCCGTTGTTCTGGCTTAGTGTCCTGTCTGTCCTGGTTTCTCAGATGTAGCGCTCTTTTTATGCGTCTTCTTCACTCTTCTTGTTGATTCTCGTGTCCGTTCAGCCATGGATCTACTTGTCTTGTTCTCTTACCACATATTTCTCTTGCCGTTTGTGTCATGATCTGTAAGGCTTTACTTTAACTGTCCTCTCTCTTCCTCCTAACTGCTGGAATTTTCTTTTCGTGGCTTCTTTGTATCTCGTCTTCGTTGCATCATTATGCAACTTTTGCCAATTTATGTTGGTGCGTCTCTGTTTCTGGCGGTATCTCATCTTCCCATGGTACTCTGCTGGTGATAGAGTTACTTCCTTCGAGCTGTAGTCCGATAGTCCATAGCGATTTGGCGTCCGGCACTTCCGCATCAACCTGTGTCGTTCTTCGCTCCTGAATTTGAAGCCGTCGAGTTCGTAGCACCTCAGACTGCCATGATGCCGCCATATATCTCTTCTTTTCTCAAAAAAGAACGAGTTCACCCACTGGAGGTCGCTGTCGATAATCCACCGAGTCATGTCTTCGTTCTGCACGTTCGTGTACGGGTACCCTTACCAGCTAAATATCCAAAGTTCTCTGATCTTATCTCCTGGGATCTTCCCATTTGGGCATTCCAGTCCCTCCAATCAGTAGCAGCTTTCCTCTTGCCCTACAGTTATCGACGGACTTCCGCTAGTGCGAGCTCGTGCACCTCACTTTCGAACACCGGGCAGTAGACGCTCTCTAACATGGTTTTACAGATACTGGATCCTCTGCATGCCACTGTCCTTCCACACTGGAAATGTTGCGCCATTCAATAAGATACCGGTCCGTTTGTAAAAGATCAGGCGCCTCTTGTTTTTCCCATGCGTGAACTTGCCTTTTCCCTCCCCGTGTTCGTTTAACTCAGTAAGCAGTGTGGTATTTCATCCTCTCTCGAACAGATTTCCTCACTGCATTGTCAAAGCCAATTGACCTGACGTTGGCCCGTTTCACATTCCATGTTGCGATCTTCGGTCTAGATTCTGTCCACTTCTGCTCTCGGTCTTCGCATCTTGTTCTTCTTTCTTTCATTTTCACTTGTCTTCTCATCCTACGCCATACAATCCATCTCCTAGTCTTCGTAGGCCCCAGGTTTGTCTGTGAAGCGGGTTTCACTACTATTGCTACCTGCCTGCAATTAATCATCTCACCATAGATTTGACATTCGGTGTGTTTACTGAGGGGTTGAGTTTGGCCGTACGTCCACCACTCACGGAGAACACCATCTGGTAGAGCACACAGGACAAACCGGTGCCTACCTCCAGTGCTTCCTTTGGTACCATTTGCCAAGAACGCGGAAGTCCTTGCCCGCTTGTACACACAGAAGGCTGTACAATGAACAAGCCTGTATCACGATCGATGCCTGCACGTGATATGACCACAATACCATTGTCAATCAAGTCCCATTGAAGCAGTGCTATCGATCATCATCGTCCTCAATAGTGGAGTCGCTTTCAGAAAATGCTTCAATATCATGTAAAACGTCATCATACGGACCGAAGTCATTATCGATGTCGTCTTTGTCGCAGTCTTAGGCCCTAGTCACACTAAAAGCTAAGCAAACGCTAGCCTCCCGAGCAAACGTATGTCCGCAAGCTATTAATCGCTCTGCTTTGCTGGCTGTGTTGCAGTCTACAACTGCTGCGGTGGATATAGGTTGGCAATTGTTACCGAATGTGAAAACAATTGGGTATTATTGCCAAATGTGAGATACATACTGAGATATGCAAATTTTTGCAGTTCTGAAGAAATTACCACGCAATTGAATGATCATGATTGTAATGCAGAAGGAATGATGGGATTTTACAGATTCTCAGTGTCATGACAGCCTTGGAGAGGTAATGTTTGTTATATCAGCAATTCGATGGGTGCCTATTAATTTCATGCTCAACTTCAAGAGTTCTCTTAAGCGTGATCATATTACAAGCAACCAGCCACTGGCAGAGCAAAATCACTTAATCAAAGACAATGCTTTCAATTAACTCCCAGAAAGATGTAATGGGTCCACATCACTATTCAGATTCAAGAAATGAAACATGAATTTAGTGAATCACAAATTCATGCCGATGAAAATTGAATTAAAAACATGAAATTTCAGCCAATAAAGCACGAATAATATCGCGTCTTTTTTATGAAGACTTTCATTCTGACGGTTTTTTGATACTTTTAGTAGAGAATGTACTAAATCAGTCAAATCACCAAAATTTACGCCTGCGTTCTATGTATAACAACGCATGCTCTCAATTTGAAATAATTGTTACATTATGTCTTCCCGCGAGGGTTTGATGAAATGCTGTAATTCAACTCATCTTGTTTTAAAAGCACATTGGAACTTAATGGCATACTACCCATGCAATCAACACTCGCATAAATTTGTCGATGCGTTTCTCATGAAATTGATCGAAGTGATCATCTCGGAGTGTAGAAAATCGAACTATCACTTCGTGAATTTGGCCTCAGGGTCTCTCTCTCACTCTTAACTCGCCATTTCTACGTTTATAGATGAATAATTGATTTATTGCGATGACAAACGTTGATACTTCGTGTCCTTATCTGATGCGGAATGGTGACAAATGACTGATTAAGAACGCAGTACCGTTTCAAACACGTCAAATCTCTAGGGTAAGTGAAAAGACTTCGAGAAACGAGCATTTTCAAGCCTGAAAAGAATCCGATGAAAATATGTGAAATGCTGTGGAAGTTGGGCAATCCAAGTGATTGTAGTGTCCTGGGAATGTCGTGAGATAAAGAGAAATTGCAATAATGGGACAATTATTTGATTTAAACATTACAGACCAGAACTGTAGCCGGTTCAGGCTCGGCTCGCCGGGCCCCCGCGTGGACCCAGGCCTAGATGCCAAGGCCCGTGGGCCATCGTCTTGTTTAGGATCGCTGATAGCACAGATCTGTGTACCTACAATTATATGTTTATTTTAACAGCATATCATCTGATCATAATATACCTGATTATATAACAACACTCTATCTGATTGCATGTATCGTATTGTATATTTCTCCCCAGGAGCTACATCCACTAGCATTTTATGGTCAATGTATGTTTTTATATGTTTAATTAAATGCGCTTGAAAATTAATTCTTATGGAGGAATGAGAGTAATTAGTTAGGAGTATCCCATCTATTGACTGATCAATCGTAATTTAAACCTTCTTCAATAGTTACTTTCACATATATACTCATTTGTCAATAGAAACTGCAATTGAGACAGGGTCATACTCATGAATGAAACAGGAAGATATCGGAGCATTTAAGTATCGAACAGGGTTATAGTTGAAGCTAAGCTGTTGCTGTGTATCATAACTATTTTACTGTATTCTACATCAAAAACTACATAGACGTAAGTTATCCATTGGACGGAATTACGTAGACAATGCAGAAATATCGAGCTTTCGCAAAGCACAAAGTCGGTTAGTTTGGCGTATAGTAGATTTGTGCATCGGGCGTGCCAATAATGACTTTGTTATGGAACTAGCTGCAGAGATAATTCCAAATGCTTTATATAGTTTGAAACGTTGTTGCAATATTGTTGCAGCCATTTAAGTAACCAGCTCTTAAAAAATCATTGCAGCTTTCTCGTGGCAACGAAATAAAATTAATCAGCCTTGACCCAATAACTCTTAAAAATCGAAGTCGCAGGTCTCGTGTTACAACACTATGCCCATTCTTGCTGTTGCCATTCTACTAACACTGAATACACACAACCCCGCATGCACGCACAAAACAGACGCTTAATATTAGCCTTCATTAGCAGAAAAGGACAATGGTAATCAATATCTGCAGGAAATTGGAAGATCTTATTAAACAACAGCAAGCCGATGCGATGGACAAAATAGAAAAATGACTATTGGAGGCAAAAAAAAGAACTACAGTGGCACTATGTTACACCGAATATGATTGCACTAATGCTCCAAATGGAAAATGCCATTTCTTCGCGTGAATCTATTTGTTGTCGCAGGTTTCCTTTTCCTTCACTTGCCTTCATCCACATTCATTTGATGCTCATTTTATGATACTTAGTATAATATGGAATGAGATACTTCTGCCACTATTTCAATCACTATGGACCTCATGAAGAGATAATGCAACATTCTTCACTTTTATCCTAAGATAAAATTCATCATTCTATCATTTCCGTCATTGAAAATATGCATCAACTGCGGAATTGCATCCCAGTTTATCGAAATGAGAGCATTTGTCCGAATCGAATAAATGACTCTATTGTATTGAATTTGATTCCTTTCTATTGAATGCTTTGTATATTTTCAGTTTGAAATCAAGATCAACTGAGATCCCTTGAGATAATCATGTTGTCTCATCTATTATCCCATGACATACTTATAGACATTGTCCAGCTACACAACCAGAGTGAAGTCCATTAAAGGACTTAGAAAGATTAATTCTGTGCTTTATTTGCTAGGCATGGACTTCTTGATATGACAATGGGATCAAGAAGTTAATGGTTTTAGGTAGAAAACACAAGATAATGGTCAAAATTTAAACATAAGTAAGTACTTTTCTAAGTGAAAGTTGACTACTCTGTGAACTCATAATGAAACATGCGTCATTAGCCTAACAAGAAAAAAACTAATTTAATGACATATGAAAATAGCTATACATTGTAAACTGTACGATACCAAAGCTACTTACGAAACCGATGTACAAAAAGAGAACAACAAAATGTACGAAAGCACTATTGTTCTTGCTGATACACTACGAAAGCTATTGGCTTTCCTATTGGATTATCTTTATCATCGAATAGGAAAGCCAATCGCTTTCGTAGTGTATGAACACGAACAAAAATGCTTTCGTACATTTTGTTATTCTCCTTTTGTACATCGGTTTCGTATTCCAAATCAAACAGCTTTCGTACTCTACAGCATACAGTGTACAGACAACTAAAATTGCAGCAGATATCTGTATATCAATTTGAGCAGACGTGATATTATTAATCGAACAAAGTGCTTGCATAATATGCATGTACAATTCTTTCTATGAAAAAAGAAACTAACCGTGAAAAATTATACAGACTCTGATGCCTCCAATCATTCACTCTATAAGCTAGTTCCATTGGAAATACTAGAAAGGTCAGGCTGTTATTTAATCTATGTATGAATTATATGTCAAAATTGTGTCAATTATCTTCTTTCGTTAAAGTGTTTCAGAATTAGTCTTAAGTACATGTGCGTTTCTTGTGTACATGTAAGTTTACATAGATTTGAATTTCACACTCATTTCACGATGGGTCTTCACACATTAAGTTATTCTAGGGGCCTTCACGTGGTGAACCTTCTAGTGGGGAGACAGTAGCGAAAGTCGGTCATTGTCATTATATGAACAATGTCCCGGAAACTAGTGGACATATGATGTAATTCCATTTACTCTTATTTACCAATTGTAGTCATTCGTATATTCCTAATCTTTATCGAAGGCATGGTGACATAGTGAGTGGTGCATACCTGAGGTCAGTCTGATAATATTATATTGTGCCGCATTGGATTTAGAGCAACAGGAAGAACGATTTTGGGTGAATTTTTCTACCCAAAACTGTTAAACTTGTCAATAAAGAAGTTCTAAGCCAAAGTAGAAAAATCACTCATCAACTTTGGAATAGCGGATGCCACTTAAAATTGAGTCCCAAATCAAAATTCAAACTTTGCATATGAAATCAGACATAAAGAGCCCAACTTGAACATATTTTGAAAGAAAAACAACAACTGTTTGTTTCAACCGAACATGTTTCAGAGTTATTCACTCCATCTTCAGCGGTATACAGGAATCCGATAAAACAACAGAAGTAAGTTTAAATATACAGGATGGCCACCAACAGGAGGTTCTTCATACTTGAGTTGATGCTAAAAACAGCCTTCGTCTCTCCTTGAAATTTATTGACCAGATTAAAATAGTTAATTAAAAGATATGTACAACCTCTACGCGTTTCGAGCGTTCGCTCTCCCTCAGGGGGTAATTGCTAAAACCCCCTGAGGAAGAGCGAACGCTCGAAACGCGTAGGGGTTGTACATATCTTTTAATTAACTATTTCAATCTGGTCAATAAATTTCAAGGAGAGACGAAGGCTGTTTTTAGCATCAACTCAAGTAAGTTTAAATACATTTTACGCTGATATGTATTGTCTGTTGTTTTATCGGATTCCTGTATACCGCTGAAGATGGAGTGAATAACTCAAACATGTTCGGTTGACAGAAACAGTTGTTGTTTTTCCTTCAATATATATATATATATAAGAAATAAATAAAATACAAAATGGTAGATAATAATTCCAAATAAAACCCGGTAGAAAACAGAATCAAAAGACCATTTTTAGTTCCCTTACCGGTTTCACCTCATTGAGGATGCTTTTCAAAGGGAATGAATTTATTACAAAATTAGACAGCTTATAATTTCAAAAAAATTTTGGATTACCATTTTTCATTTACCCAATTGTATAGACATTAATGGAACGACATTCTACATCCGAGCAAATATGAGTCGTTACTCATCCAACGTGATATACTTGCTCCGTTGTAATGGGTGCAAACGGGAGATCTCTTCCAAAAGAGTTGCCCCACTCTATGCTAGCAAGCATGTCTCCTGTTGTGCTAAGGCCATGGATATTAAGTTTGTGGCTACACCTATTTTTCAGTTACATTTTAGTGCATGTAAAGCTGAAAGGGAAAGGAAAGAGAAGATATTTATTTCAAAATTCAATCCTTCCCTCAATGCTAATGTATAATGATTTTATATGTTAGTTTTATCTCTGTGTCTGAAGAGATGGCAAGTATACCATCGCAAGCGCTTGCAAACAACACATAATAAATTATTGCTGATTGAACTGTTGGTCTATTCAATTTATAATTTATATAGATATATGATGAAAAGGATAACTTTCGCAACTTCGAGTATACTTAAAGTTTCATGTTAATGCAATCATCACAGCGAAGAAAAGAATAAAGGTAGAAATATAAAAGATATCAAAATATGAATTACAGAATGACCACGATATTTCATGGCATATATATATAATCAGAATACAAGTTAGATCAAAGACTTATTGCCATTACTTCAAGTTTCACGATAACAAAATGGTCATCGATCATCAGATGTCAATAAATGAATAGACAGATACTTAGGTAGCTAAATCATGGTTACTTGATTAGAAAACAGCGAACTATGATGTTGGGGGTCTGAAACTAGACAACAGATATTTTCTGCGGTGTCTACACTTAGATATCATTTCACTTTTTTATTTATAAGAATGTCTGACTTTGATGTTATGATGTAGAATTTTTCTGTTAAGCACAGATTGCAGAAATGACTGCCACAAAAATACGGTTTGGTCTGTTGTACGATACTCCATTTAATGCTGTATGGTGATCTTTGATTTTTGAGGGACCAGATGTACGTTGACAATCAGGTTTCGTTCTTATACCGGACGTTGCTGAAAGACTTTGTGGTTGTTGTACCTTGCTTTGAATTCACCTTCACACATACCATAATATACCTTTGAGTCACTTGAACCAGATGAAACTGCCGCTTTATAAACCAAACATTTTGACAAGCAACTACCTGAAAGTGGACATTCGTTTTTATTTCTGCAGTTGCATGTTGATTTTTCAGTATCTTGATTTTCGCTTGTTTTTGTTGTTTTGTTAAGAATTTTCGTGTTATGACTTTTGATGATATTTTCCATGTTGGTTACACAACTGTAGCTCAGCCTCATGTTATTTCTATTGAATAGGCTGTGATATTTGTGGTGAGGAGGGAAATGCTTTTTCGTAAGTAATAGAAACTGTTTACCAACATTAGTTTTCACATTAGCACTGAAAGGGGGGTTGAACCATATTATATTTCTGTGACGTTTTGGTTTTTGTGTATTGGTTGGCTTGTAAGATAAATCATGTCGATGTTTACTTTCTTTCAATGCTATTTCGTATATTGGTTTTGCTCTATTGAATACATCTTCGTTGCAAGATAACCTTGACACTCGATTTTCTATCATTCTTGGGATTTTTTCAAGTATCATAGGAGGTTGATTGATTGTGAACATACAGAGGAATGCTGTTTGCCTTGATATATGGTCGGTAGCTATTATTTTCCAAATTGAAGTATACATCCAGGAAATCAGTTGCTTTTATGTTGCATTCAACTGTGACTTTCAATTTAAAGCTTTGAAAAATTCTGATTAAATCTTTTCTGCAGCGATCACTTTGAGGGCCAGTGCTGTTTGGGATAATACACAATCCATCGTCTCTGTACAATCCAATGTTTTCTCGTCCAAATCGGTTTGAGGGTTCATGCAGAACAAAGAGGCCGACCAGTTCACATACTTCAGCACCATCGTAACTTCCCATGGTAACATCAAAAAGATTATCATTGGCTTTTATCAGTTCATATTCTCACATTCAACAAATTTGTGGTATATCCAAAATTTGTGAGAATGTGAATGTGAGAATGAAGCAACACGAAAATAATGGTTCGATAAAATCACACCACATGAAAGAACACAAACAAAAAGCAAGAGACTTAACAAACAACACAAAAGTTATAGCTCGCTTTTCAAATGCTAACACCCTACAAATCGCTGAAGCAATACTAATAAAGGAAAATGCTCCAGTGCTAAATCAACACGACAAGGGATTAACAAGACACTTGAATATCATTTCTTGATTTCTATTCTTTCACAACTTCAATATGTCATCAAATCCTCCCTGAAAAACTATGAACATGTAACCTACATCCAGCATCATATATCTTTGAGATTCCTGTATAGCATTATGGTTGAGACTTTTTGAATTTCAACCTTAGCTCATCATTTTGTTAATATGTTAGCTTGAAAATGGTCTATGTACAAAAGACTCAAACGTCGCCGTCAATAAAATGTAAATATTTTGCAATAAAATGGTACTCATTCATCATCATCAAAACATTGACAACAGCAGAATTACAACAATATAGAAGAACAGAAAAACTACTGAATAAATGTATCAAATTGGAAAATGACATTCAATTTAACATCACATGTGAAGAAAAAAATTTATTACCAAAAAATACGAAGATCAGTAAAAAGAATCAACACAAA
This sequence comes from Prostheceraeus crozeri, assembly GCA_907163375.1. Taxonomy (NCBI): domain Eukaryota; kingdom Metazoa; phylum Platyhelminthes; order Polycladida; family Euryleptidae; genus Prostheceraeus; species Prostheceraeus crozeri. The sequence continues at coordinate 453,839 of CAJQUW010008068.1, read as the reverse complement.
GAACATCACAAATTAGCAGAAAAATTTCAATCAAGCCTTGTTGGCCTTGAGATAAAAAACTTACAAACAAAATATATATATATATATATATACAGTATATGTATATCCGAAATAAAAATCCACGTAGAACGTAAAAGGAAAAACCAAAGAATTCTGCGCGACCGGTTTCTACCTATCTTGTAGGCTTCTCAAGGGCTAAATGATTTATTCAAAAACAAATATCCAATGCATTGATTGTTCATGTACAACCAAAACATAGCATTAGATAAATCGATGTCATAAAGAGATAAAAAGAAAAATATATATCCATGGAAAAATGTTTGCATACTGTCACAAGATAGAAAAGATATCACTTTAGCTGTTATTTATAGATTTATTATCTCTATTCAGAAGTGGTCTTATTATTTTGATGCACATTTGTTCTTTAGTTTCTCTGTACATTTTGTCACATTTTGCTGGTAGTTGTAAAAGAGGGAATAAGATTTTTAGCGCATTCATTTATATGATTACTTACATAAAGGATTCGATATGGGGAAGTCTGATCTGACCTCGATGGACACGAACCCTTGATCGTAAGGTGTCGCCTGTTTGGCCCGCGTACAGTTCATTTCAACCGCGACATTGAATAGCGTATATAATGTTACTTGAAGAGCAGTTCATGTTTGATTTCAAAGTAAATGTTTTTTCTATATTCTCTGATTTATATTTCAGTTCTTTACCGATAATCAAGTGGTGGCAGCAACAGCATCTATTATCGTTGCATTTTGAAGCCCCAGTGATAATGATTCTTCTATTCCGCCGTAATAATTGAAGTGGAGACGGTGGTTGGCGATATGAAGCCCGTATCTTACAATTTTTGAATTTATCCGTTAATTGTAATGATGAGAACACTGGCATTACGATATTCCGCAAAACTCTGGGATTATTTGGGTTATGTGTCTGAACATATGACACTATCTGTTTAGCATTGTTTTGAATGTTCTGATTTTGAGTATTCTGTTTAATCTTTGATTTTTTAATAGCATCATCAATAAGATGCAAGGGATAACCAAGCTTTGACAGCCTGTTCTTCATTTCTATCAAGCGAGTTTCTTTCATTAATCCGTTTAGTTAGTACGTAAGGGATGTTTTTCATTAGATGCCGAGGATGTCCTGAATGAAAAGAAATATGATTATGACTATCAGTATGCATATAAAAAATGTCTCTTTCAATTTTGTCACCTTTATAAACCATGACATCCAAAAAATTCAATTTGTCGTTGTCAACTTCCATGGTAAATCGCAAGTTCGCATTCAATTCATTCAAAAGCGAAAGGGAAATATTCACCTCACCGAAGGAGTTTCTCCAAATGATGAAACAGTCGTCGAAGTATCGTAGCCAACTATTATAAAATATTTCGAAATCCGTAGTTGGTAAGATATGATTCATAAGTGAATACATCGTTTCTTCCAAGAAACCAACAATTAAGGTGGCATACGTTGGAGCCATTTTTGTTCCCATCGCAGTGCCCCATGTTTGCAAATATATTTTGTTATCAAAATCAAATTAGTTATTCTTTAGGACTATGTTAATACCCTCTAATATGAATTCATTTGTAAATCTCTCGTCGATTAGTTCTCGATACTTGGTTATCCAATATTTTATTGCTTCAGTACCCAGGTTATGATCAATGTTCTTATAGAGGGAGACAATGTCGAAGGAAACAAATTTAGAGTCAGTAATATGCAATGGTAATTTAGAAATAATGTCCGATGAATCCTTGCAGAAACTCTGCAATTTGTGCGTTAAAGGTTTCAATATTTCGTCCAAAAGACAGCTTAAGCGGCTGGTTGGAGCATGCACACTAGAAACAATGGGACGAAACTTTAAGTTATCAGGTAAGGTTGTTTACTAAAATCCGAAATTATCCACAGTTTTTGAGACCAGAATATTTGATACTTTATGGAGATAGTCAGAGTATTCTAGTAGTACAAATGCGCCCCATTTATCGGCAGTAGTAATCAGCTTTCCGCAATTTTTCTAATTCGTCTTTTTCATCCTTAGTAATGTTTCTCTCCTTTTCACCAATATCAGTATAGTTTGAAAACTTGTTCACAGCATTTGTTATTACTTCAATAGTTTCATCTAAAAAGAAGTTTAAATCTTTTGGTGGCTGAAATTGCGATACATTTCGTGCTATAGAATTCGGGATTTCATTTGTATCTTGGTCAAATGTTCCATTATGAAAATAGTCGAAAAGGCGTAATTTGCGACAAAAGCTATATGAATCATATATTATTTCATTTATATTTGGTTTTGGTATTGGGGTAAATTTTGAACCCTTTGTCAAAAGTTGTTTGACAGAATTAGATATTTCAGTTTTCGAGAAATTTATGATTCTGATGTCGTTTAATCTAAAAAAGAGTTATCATTCTCATTCGGTATATTGGAGATAGGTAAATATCCGTCGTTTTCGAGAGACCTATCCATTGGATTATTCCAATTAAAATTCCTGTATTGTTGATATCTACGAGTATTATTCGATTTGATGTATCGATCATTATAGAGCTCAAATCTTCTAGTTCCATACGTGTATGGTGCACGGAAAATATACTGATTATTTCTTAAGTTGTTTTTCCATCGGTAATACGGCCATTGCAAATTATTGAATTTGTTTTTGAATAAATCATTTAGCCTTTGAGAAGCCTACAAGATAGGTAGAAACTGGTCGGGCAGAGTTCCTTGGCTTTTCCTTTTACGTTCTACGTGGATTTTTATTTCGAATATATATACATATAGATATATATATACACTGTATATAATCAATTCCCAAAATATTTTTATGAACAAAAAGACATCCAATTCGGTACTCAGAGTTTCATGCGTCTAATAACACAATCATCAGCCGAACAATCATCACCCAAAATTGTTGCAACAATACCGGTAACATTAATCATTGTACATAAATCAAATTAAAGCAAAAGAAAGATAGAAAGCTATGAAATGTACTGTGGAAAGCTATGAAAAGCTGTGGAAGCATGCACTGTTCATCACGTCATTCTGAAGTTGCAAAGCAAAATATTTGTTTTTGTGTCTGCACTTAGAAACCAGTTCACTTCTGCTGTTAAGAATATTTTTGTCTCTGCTTCTCAAAATGTAGTACTTTTCATAAGAACATAAATAAAGCTTCGAATGTCCTGGCCTGTAGGGTTTACATTTTTTTGACGATTTTCCAAGTAATTTTTGGGATCTTATTTGTTTCCTTGAGCTTCCAGTATTCTTTGGATAATTGCGTTTCATTTCTATACTTCGCATGGTTGAACGACTTCTCGTGATTTGCGTACCTCAATTTGAAATTGCCTTCACTTATCCCGATGTACATGTATTCTCTTTCAGTATAATTCGGATCTTCACATGTGATTACCGCTAGAGTACACGATGTTATCTGACAGGCACTCGTTTCCAAGTGGACAATTTTCTTTATTAATGCAATTGCAAGTTTTCTTTTTAACTTGTTCTTTCTGCAAAACGCTTTTGTTGTGGCCACTTATTATTCTCTTTACGTTAGGCATAGAGCTATAACTCAGCTTCAAAGTGTTCCGGTTAAATATCTTCGAGAATTTGTGGTCCAGTGAGAAATGCTTAGCAGTAAGTGTCAAAAAATGCCTGCTGATGTTCGTCACAACGTTCTTACTAAAAGGCGGATTAAACCAAATAATGGCCCGCTTCCTTTTCTTTTTCTGCATTGTCGCATCTCCGCGTGGTTTCTTTTGATAAATTTGGTGTGCATATCCTTTTCGGTTCAAAACATCTTGATAATATACAGAAGATTCTTTAAACATATTTTCGTTCGATGATAGCTCCGATAATCTCTTTTCCACAATATTAGGTACTTCGTTGATTATGTTCTTTGGATGCTTCGATTTAGCATTGATGTAAGTTACATTTTGGTCCGGTTTGCGGTAAGGTTTGTAAGTCCCATTTGTTAAGTTAAATGTCACATCCAGGTAGTTTACAACAATTGTAGACCATGATCCAGGAAGATCTCATGAAATCTTTTTCTGATGATATCGGCACGGCGCGTTGTTATGTTTCGAAAAAACGCTAACCCGTCATCACGATAATGTCAAACTCTTGGGATAGCAAATGTAGCAAGAATAAGCCGACCAGCTCACAAATCTGCGCGCCATCACATACGCCCATAGAAACATCAAAGGCTTCATTTTCCCGTTTTACCCATGGTTCTCCGTTGTTAAACAGTAACCATTTACTTGCATGTGTAATAGCATTGATAGATTTAGGGTCAATGTCAGCATGATCACAAGCAAAATTCAAAGACAGCTTTAACAATTCTTCCGTACTAGATGGATAGAAATCCTTTATATCGAAAACCAAAAATTTTCCTGAAGCTTTATTGAAATTACTTCCTTGGTGCTACACCACTGTTGAACTCTGGTGATAGATCGCAATTTTGAGTTGACATGTTGCAAAATACACTTGCTAATTCTTCCGATCTCGTTTTTTGATGGATTGATCAACCGCGTAGAAGGATTGTTGTCGAAATTGTTCTTGTGATCTTTTAATGTAACATACGCATCATTTTCAGCGTTAATTTCCATCCTGTTTACCACATTGAAGGAAGAGGCAATTGTCTTAATTTCCGTTGTGATCCATTTCCGAGTGCTCTCACTTGCCTTTTTGTACGACTTGGTTATGGAATTGTGGAGAAGGTGATTGTAATCATCCGTGGAAACCTTATAGATATTTGAAGTCTTGTCTGCAAAAACAAACTTTATCCGATTCAAGGATTTCTTGCAAATCACTCTGCATCTGCTTTTGGAAATCACAACCAATATTTCTGAATTTTACCAAATTAACCAAATCAAATAAATCATTTTCAAATTCAGTAAACTCCTTGACAGGTGGCGGGCAATTAGGGCTGCTAAGACCATAGGTGTTCCGGATAGGGCCACTGTCTTCGCTGCTAACATCAAAATTCAAGGCTTTCCATTTCAGTCTTTTTATAAATTGTTCGAATTTGCATAGTAGTTGTAATCGGTACTGTTCCTCTGTAGGTAATACGATATTTTTGCTGGAATAGTCTAAGTTGACTTTTCCATCGTCATTTGATCCAGTTCAAGAGTGCTCAACCAAAGGGAGCCTGTGCAATATCAATGGGGTGAACTTGCCAAAAGAAAGAGTGCTCAATGTATAAAACAAAGCTTCATATAATCAATGTATATCTTCATGTAATATATGTATACATATGTATATAATATATATATATATATATATATATATATATACGTTCTTTTAGAATCATTCAGTTCATTAGTTGTTTAGAATCAGTTCAGTTCGTTCTTCAGTTCATAAACGGCAATTATAAATTCAACGGCAGTAATTGGAAAACCCCATTCGCTCAGGTCACCCATTCAGCACTGAACCTATGACGTTGTTTTTGTCTACCTGTACACACCCGTGCCCGTGAATTGCGGAAAATCTTTGCCGTTTCCGGCCGGCCGTACCTGCGGCCTGCGGGTATATCCGCAGGTCACTACTGGTAAATTGGTCATTTCGCGTATTCCTGATCAATCTTTTACAAAACATAGTATCAAAGTACAAATACCTGTCTGAGAATAACATGATTGAAGATCGCTTTGGATAGAAATTGATAAAAATCAGTGCCAGTATGCTTTATTGGGAACATTTGCTTATCCAGAGTAACAATCACCCTACTTCATGTACATGCATCGTCAATAGAAATCGGATGTGGATCGGTCTCGGTTGGCCACCTGTCAGCTTTAATCTGTGTGTTACGTAGGGGGTTCCAAAAGTTCTATGTCAATATCAGATCGATTAATCTGTTGTGGATCGATTTGACTCTTCATGTCGACAGCACACATTGTCTAGTGATGAGAATTCACTCGGTGTATTCTCGCTGTTTTATGAGAAGCTGTCAGCCTTACAATTAGTTAACTATAACATTTTGATCATGACAGAATCCACGAAAAATGAGTAGAGGGCAGTTATTCCTTTCCTGTTTAAAAAAGGAAAAAATCCCACGGAAGCGGCCAACCGCCTCAAGCACCACTATGGCGTACCTGCACCTGAATTTTAGACATCATTGATGCTTTCCTTTAACATTGTGATGGTATGGCTTTAGTATGTAAAGCATATACCACGTACTTGAAATAACATACGAAAAGCATACAAATAGATACAGAAATATACCAACAAAACATTTCATATTTGATTGGTATTGAGCGATTTAGTGTAGATGACTCTTGATTCATAAATACATTCAAAATGATAAATATTTTCACAGATCATCCACGTACAATTAAACGCAATAGTATTATTATGTCTATGTCCACGTACGAGTTGGTCACGTTTGTAAGAGATAAACATCAAATCGCTCCCTTTATTTGACGCAAATAGGTTTTATCTTAAAATAAAAGCTTGCCGGACGCGTTTCGTCGAGGCCGATGCCATGCATGTATATATTTTTTTCAAATTCAAAGCCTTTGCTCAGTCAAAACGGAGCCTGTACGGCAAGTTTTGTTTTAAAATGATAAAGTTTGAAGATTAGTAAAAGAAAAGAAGTAAAACCAGCAAATAAGAAAAGAATTATCTCAAAATAAATAGATAAAGTAATTGAAAAATGCTATTTGAAGCAAATGAGTGAGACTGAGTTTAGAACAAAATTCAACAAAATTGGAATAGACAATGAAATTACTGCTTGACTGTACCGCTGAACTAAGATAGTCAATTATTATTCGTATTGCTACATCGTGTTATTTATAGTGATATTGGATTATAGAGGACTACATTCCATGTATATTATTTAATAGATGTTCATGATGCTATTATTCTATTCCTATTATCCAAAGCCTTTATTCTAAATTATGAAAATAGAGACAGTTTACCTTCCAAATGACTCAGTGAGCCAAATCCATCGATTCTTTAATAAAAATTAGAATACCCTAAAAATAAGTCGCAACACAATGAGCAAAACATAGGATGGGGAAGCAAAAATTGTCCCCCTCGGTATGGACAGAGCTTGAAAATGGCATGTGCGAATATGGAATGTGAAGATTTCATTCTGGAAGTTTATATTTTCGTTGATTGTGAGTTTGAGATGAGTTGCTTTTGCTCGTATAGTCACCATCTTCCGATGACCGGCCAATAACGCATTACAAATGAGTTTATATTTTAATTAGAGGAAATAAAATTGTTTAATCCTTCGCCGCATAGACAATTTGTTTTTTCTTTACTTCTCAATATATACATCGGTGAACCGCCCTTCTCAATCAGATTTGTAATTTACAGTGACCTCATCTAACAAGGATTATGATTTTAAAATCAAATCTCGAAATGTCTATAAATATATCATGGTTAAATGGTGGAAGGTAGCACTGACGTCAACATGGTAGATTTATGGACAAACCGGCCACCCTGTAAATCGCTCAATACCAATCACATACGAAGGATGCATACCAAAATATTTTTTTGGCATATTTCTGTATTCTCTTGGTATATATCTGTATGCTTTTCGTATGTTATTTCAAGTGTGGTATGGCTTTCGTATGTAAAGCAAAAGGAAAGCTCGATCATGTCTAAAGCATGTTGATTTAAGGCTTTTTGTGAATAAAGATCACACCAATGTTACTGCTGTTTTGTACGTAGTGGGATAATGACATTCAAGTGTCAAACTTACAGTACTGAATTCGATTTTCATACATGTAATTCTAAGGCATTTCATAAATAATCAATAAGTATTCAACCATCAACAGTTATGCATTATGTAATTTTGAATTAAGGCATATTATCAATCCGAAATAAAAACACATTATAATTCATGAACACAAAAATAGTAATGTTTGAGATATATAAGTCAACAAGATTTCACTAAAGATATCGTTTAAATGAAATGATGTCTATCAACTTGGGTCATAAAGTAGAGTTAAGTGAACGGCCTGTTACTGTTACGAAAGATATTGTTTGAATGAATTGATGATAATCAACTTGATTCATAAAGTAGAACTAACTAAGCGTCATGTTGAAGTTGCTAGACAAGTAGCAACGACGATACTCTCGTGGAGCATAAAATTGACAATAAATCTAATCTAGCTAAATATCACATTATCAAAAAGAAATATTCACGATTGGTATTAGTGAAAAAAGTTATTTGACAGTAGTATGTAATACATATATTTTTTTGCAATGTGACTTAAAGCTCTGCATACCAGAGGCATACGAATGAGGATGAATTTGCATCGGGTCTCGTATATAAAACGTACCAACAACTCATACTTCAGTGTAAAACAGCCAATCACAGATAGCATAGTTCGTATCGCTGCATGCCAATCACATACGAAAGCAAGTGAAATGTCGTATGAAAAACATGCTAGATCTCTGTAAACATACGAGAATCTCATATCGAATGTTAGTTTCAAATTGTATGTGATTTTGTTATATGTTTGTATGTAATTTTGGTATCCAGTACAGTGCACAATACACTTTCATGCGCATCCTCCTAATGTTGTAGAGCTAATGTTGGTAAATTTGAGTGGTTTCATTCTGTTTTTGTTCACATTTATTTCGAATAATTACGGCCTTTGCTATTTTGCATTTTAATTTACATTAGTATGATCCACTCCTGCAACGTTCATGTTGAAATTCTATTCAATCCCTTCTTCATGCTGGTTTTCACAGTGTCTCCATAATACACATGATTCTTGTTTTTCCTTTAATTGTTTGATGTCTTCATTTCCTATTTTCTTGCATTTCTCGACGCTTCACCTACATACATTTACATAGCTTTTCACTTGTCATACTATCTCATAAGTTATACCTGTTGTTCCACAATTTCATTTTCCTTCTGATTTGCACAATAAACATTCTCTTTGACATTTTGCTTTGCTGAAAGGATGTGACTTTTGTAGTTTTGATTTCTTCGTTGTTTCAGTCATCTCGATGACTTTTATTCTCCATCCGCTTTCTTTAACTCGTTTCCCGCATTCTTGTTTTAGCACTATGTTCGGTGTAGATGCTATGAAAGGAAAGCTATTATAATTCCCTTTTGATACCATGTTTTCTTTTCTTTTGCATATTTTTTCTCCTTTCATTAGATTTCCGAGACTTTGGTCAATGCATTGGACGGACGTTCTTCCTCCTATTTGCAAGAATGTTGTTGTAGACCTAAGCAATAATAATGGAAAACAAAATATAAAAGATGATATTAAGATTGAAAAATCGATGATTGGTTTTAGGTAATGATTCATAATAGACTTAAAATTTGAAAATTTGAAGAATCACTAAAAAAGTAAAAAAATGCGTTTTTCGTGGTTCTCCGGTACTGTACTCAAAGGGTAAAATGGTTAAGTGAGTTTATATATTCAAATTTTTATGCATTGCAAGTAATAAAAAATTGTCAAAGTGATGATAATTAGTATTCGGATAACTAAAATCTATGTCAACAAAAATGTTCCAATAATGGAACGTTGGCGTGTAAAAGGTCAATTAAAATGTTGTCTAAATCGGTTAATATTGCTAGAGATTATATTTCATAATGGAGAGAAAGCATGCATCATTCATTACATATTCATTAGATATCGTAAGAGCCTCTTTAAGGCATATGCAGTGTGCATTCCGTAGCTGTCGGAATTTTATTGAGTAATTTGTGGAGAATTGAAACTGCTACGACGTCAAAGGAGTTTTGCATCATCATTTCTATTCAACCATGATAATGATCTCTAATTTTGTGTAATCTGTCTGCGAACAACAATCTCAAATAACGTGAGCTCGATGTAAAAAAATGCAAAAACAGTATAATATCAATTTGAAATCTGATTGTAGATGGGTGTGGCATTAAAATTGTTACAGTATAATAATCATCTGCTTGTGACATCCGCTTTTAAAACGTACATGCAACATATAGTCAGTCGTAGCATCAAAGGTTCATTAGCAAGGCGATCTCATCGATAACTTTCTTCTTGCATAATACATCAAAAAATTCAAGAGTTCTTAAATACTGAAACATTGACAGAAGATAACAACAGGAGCTGAGTAAAGTTTGAACTACGCAAGACACAAGAATGATGACATTAGCTGCTAGTACATTCTAAAATGCCAGAAATCATAGAAAAGCTATGTACAGTCACTACTTATTGAATAAAGCAATAGGTACCATTAAGCGACATTATCAATAAATAATGAATCAGAAACAAATATTCAAATTAGTTTCAAACATTATGTCGGTCTTTCTGTGCACATAATATCGGCTGTTCCTCTTTGATGGTAACAATTTCAGCTACCGAAAGTTGAAAGTTGGTTTTAAGGCTCCTCACCACTTTGAATCCTTGCTCAGCTTGTGATAAAATGTCGGTCTTTCTGTCACACTCGGTCAAGTGTCGTGTTACTGCCGATTGAACAGCCTTGGTAGATTTAGGTCTGGAGTTTTAGTTCTGCACCCATTTAGGAATGTGCTCATTTTGACGAATATCGAGGCACCTTGTAGTTTTGCCAATGTTCTAGGACAGAGAAACTCGTATATAATTTTCTGTTTTCGGCTAGTTGGAATTGCATCCTTCACAGCTGTAAGTGCGAGAATATTCGTCCTGAAAATTGGAATCGGTTTGAGGACAGTACTTAAATAGTCATCTGACCAATTAGAAATGTTTTGAATTTCAGAATTTATTTGATAATGAAATTAAGCGTTCTTTATAAATAACGGCCATTTATTATAAGGTCGACCACCGAGGGCTCTGGACACCGGAGTCGGAGTCCTATCAAATGATAGGACTCCGGCCTATAACTAGACCCGAAATATAATACAAACAAATTATTTTTTCTCTTGTATATAGCTGTCACTGTCTTGATATCAACTTTCTCCGTCAAGCAAATATACAGAGACAGCAGTGCATGCAAATCTTGAAATAGTTGAGGGAATGACCCGTGATAGTTAAAAAGGGATTGTCTTCTCACTTGGCGATTCAGTAGAGAAGTCAAGCCTTCCTAGTCTCGATCACACCTACGCACCAAAGGTCACATCACAGACAAAAATGAAAATACTAGCTTGTTTGAGAGCATTGCCTCTTACCTTCACTTTTATCGTGTGTGATGGGTCCTCTAAAGTGCATATTAAAATCGAAAGTGTACTCATTTTTTTGAGAAGGATGGGGATTTTTCTGCGTGGTAGAGACTGGAGAAAAACCTTGTGAAGCACACATCAAGAAGATGGGAGGAGCCGAGTCGCATGCATCCAACTGAAAGCGACATTTGACGAACTTTCATCGAAAATGATTGATAATTGATACAGCAATGATCCATAAAAATAGGTTCAGGTAAGCTTATAATGATCTATGATGTACATGTAGGTTGCCAGTTAATTTTTCAAAAAAATAGCCTTTATATATTGGCCACTCGGAGTCGGAGTCCTATAGGAGTCCTATCAACCCCTGGAGTCGGAGTCGGAGTCGGAGTCCTATCAAACCCTGGAGTCGGAGTCCCATCAAAATGATAGGATTCCGCATCCATGCTTTATAAATAACGGCCAGTTATTGTAAGATCGACCACCGAAGGCTCTGGACACCGAAGGTTTGTCCGAATTTGAACTTTCATTTATATCGATGACTTAAAACTGATACGAGAGCTTAAAACCTTTTTCTGAAAATATACAAAAGTTGTCAAATCAAGGGATGTCATCACAGACATGCCCGATTTCAACAAACGCTCCACTCTGGCATTTCAGCTTCCTAGACCACTTCCTAGATCAGCTTTCGTCTTCTCCACTGTCAAATTTCTTCAAGTCAGGTTCTTTTTGCTTGTGTTTAATTTGTGGGATGTCTCGGCCTCATGTTTGACGACATGACTTTTATCCTATTGATATAATATCATTGTGCATGTACATGCATTTTGCGGAGATGGATGTCGACCATTCAGAGGTTGTCCTTTATCTATTAGTGTTCATATTTCATTTCATCAGTGTAAATGTGCATGTTCTTACCCTTCTGGCTTCATAGAATACCGATTTTCATTTTGATAGACATTTAGCCTACTCTATCTCTCTTGAACATTCACTTCATGTAAGCTGTATAGCCACCATAGAAACAGATTGTACGAGTTTATCTGAAGTTGACTATAATGGAAATTGACTCAAGGTCGCAGCACAGACGCGGGAACTAAGTTGGAGCATGAATTGCCAATGAAAGGCTTATTAGAAGAACAAATGTGACTGATTCTAACCCAATGATTCAGCCGTTGGCAAGTGTATCTAAATGAAAATGCATGTGATTTTTGTGCTACTATTGTGCATTGTATGAAGCTTTGTCTCCATTCTAGGGGTTGCATTGTTATCAATTTCTATGATTAACATAATAGGAACCTATTGCTAGTATCCTATAGATGTTCATGTCTCAAGAGAAATACATAAAATTATAAAAAACATCTGAATTATTATATGACATCAAGATGTCAAACATGCTACCATCGCCATGACTCCATATAAACTAATAGAATTGATTATTTTCTGTTTGTTGCATTTACGCATAATTGAAAATTATCAAGTATCCCAACTAATTTTTATAAAAACATGTTTAGTACTAATTTGTAGTATAATATGCAGCAAACGTAATATTGAAACTTAGCCCGTGCGATCAGACAAAAATTTCTGACAGCCAGGAAATTTGTCTGTTCATGCGTTTCATCAGCCAGAATACCAGAATATTATAATTATCTGTCAATTGCACAGAATTATATTGTTTAATTAATCGCATCAATTTGCAGGAAGTGCAAGCTGATTCAAACAGATGGCACATGCAGGAACTTAATAAATGGACAAAAAGAAATTTTTAATACCTTGCAGAGATAGGAAAATTGGTCGTGCGTCGCTTGCGGATTGCTCTGAATTCCTTCAAAATGCTCCGATCGCCGCGATTCCTTCAGATTCGAAGAATTCAGATCATTGCGCAAAAAATTTTCTCGATAATGTAGGGCCCTCCGATCATTTTAAAAAAAGTTAGCAGGCGCATGAAAAAATATTCACAAACTTCTCTGTAGAACTTGACATCGTCTGTGTCTCTTTGCTGTGCGATCCGGTTGATAACAGTCACTGAAACTTTGCACATTTTGGCGTGTTTAATGTTGAACTGGCTGCTTATTGTTCGATTGCTATAGTATTATGTCAGCAGATTGTGCCATTTCAATAACGCTACATGTTCCAATGCTTCCCTTCTAGTCAAATGGAAGAAGAGACGACCTGTCTAATTCTGTGGTCAATTGGCTGTGTACAGTTTACAGTGAATATGCAATATAGAATAATTTGATGTCCTCAACAGGGTTGTAGTGCCGCTTCACCCCCTGTTTTGATTCTTTATTCTCCGAAGATGGAATATTTTGGCCAGTACTACTTGCCCATTGAAAAATGTCTCATTTTATTCCGACGCTTTATGGAAAATAAATTTTGGAAAAATGTGGAAAAATATTTGTAAACAGCCATTTGCGCTAATTGAAATTCTTTATGTTCCAGGGAAAGCTTTCTGGGTACTATCTTTTACAAAAAAACCTGCTGCTGTTTAAGTATTATACCGAACATTTCGACAATTTAATGGTCTATCTTAATTAATTATAGAGTTTGAACATGTTGCCATCGTACCTTAAGAAGCCATCTAACAACCTTAATATACATGAATGTACGAGCATTTTCGTATTTATAATTGAGCGATGATCTGCATGTAGTTATGAAAGAGTCCAGTGCAACTAATTTTACTTCTTAATTCCTGTGCGAGTATCTGTTATGTCCCAACACTAGCAGATAGCATTGCAGAATTCTGAAACAAAACTTCCACCCAGTAATTTTGTGGCACTGTCTCAATCGTACGTGTCGATTAGAGCTATCGGTGGGAGATGCCATTTTAACATGGTATAAGTCATTTTTAGATTTTTATTGGTAAACTGTACTCAAACTATACTCATCACTATTCGCAGGCTACGACACTGTGCAACCTCTCTTCCTCCATTGTCTTATCATTCTTAATTACTATGTCTTCTGCATGCTTCATGATTATTTAATTTTTATTCTGCATTTTGTTATGTCATGAAAATTGCGTCTCATGTGTCTATTGTGAATTCATCACTCCGATTTCATTCCCACAAATCTCTTTGTACATTTACTTAGACATTCTTCATTTTCATACATTTCATTCCTTTGCACAGTTGTCACAGGTCCCATGTTACCATCTCCGTGTTCTCTGCTGAGAGATCTTTGTTTTGATAATGCATATGCACACTTAATTTACAAAGTTGCGTCTGTGTCACACACATCTGCCTTTGAAGCTACATTAATAAATATTTTCGCCAGAATTTAAGCCAATAAAATGACATCAACTCTAAATGTAAACAAACTCAGAAGAAAATCAGAAGAACTTTAAAGTAGAATTACGGAACACTTCGCCGCGCAGGTCATATAGAAAAGACAGGAGCAATAAAACGTCAGCGGTTACGATAAATCAAACGTCACAGCTCATTGAATGTTATGTTTTGAGTGCTTTAGCTGAGTAAAACAAAGTTATTAAGCAACTTGAGCACGATTGTTAGTTGATTCAAATGATAAGCTTTCGACAGCAGCCGAAGTCATGAGTTTCGCTTGCTTGAGTTCAAATGATATCGTAATTTACGCATTTGCTGAAAAATATCAATCGACGGTGAAGATTTTCTCATACTCCAGGTGATGTGTAACTAAGCTACGACTGTAATGAGCGTTTCATCCCAATTTTCTATCAATTCAGTATAATCAGAAGCACTTTATATTGCCTTATTGAGCATCATTAGCAGCAATTTACTTTTTCAGTATTTGTCATTGATCCTTAAACCGCTAAGTCACAGAGCTTTTCATAAAACCGAACATTCTCAAATACAAAGATAATTGGGAGAGATCGCTCAACAGTTCTGTCTTCCGCTTAACGTGAAGGGTTTTCGAAATAGTTCCAGGAGAACGCGAAGGCTTGAAGCTATCGTGAAAATCTTATAATTGAATTAATGGTACTTCTATTCTTTCCACCCCACATTTCTGTTGTTGACACCCGAAAGTGTTGCATCGTCAACGATCTTCTCTTGCTCCTACCTGTTCTCACTGATGTGGCATAGCGGTGAGTGTGTAAAACTCATCTTATCTGACTTGTAGAACATTTACAGCCTCAGAATTAGACAACTGCTCGTCATTTGTCTGTAGACAACAATCACACGAAGTTCATGATCACAGCTGCACCTTGTATTCTAACTGAGTATCCAAGGGACCAATCCTTCATCCCAGGGTTCAAGTAAGACTTCTCAATCGCGTAGTTGTGTCACTCAGTGACAGATCAACTCTATTCTAAACCCAATGTGACTAACTTTGCGAAATTTGATGATTTTGGAAAACTTGAAAAATGTGGGGGGAAAGAATAGAAGTACCGAATTAATGCAAAATTTACCCTCTGAAGCTCATCAATAGCCCTGAAGCTCGTCGATTCGGTTCCTCTCCAATACTTCTGTAGTAGTAGTGAATTTTACTGATGACACATAATCACATTATTGGTACACAAGTTAGAAGCAAGACCACAGAACTAAATTCATCTGCGCGCTTCGGCTTCCTAGAAATGAAGGGTTATATGTAACTTTGATATCGAAATGGCACATCACAGAATTAGACAACTTGCTCCTTCTCGAATGGATAATTCGTGTATCGCTTGCTATTGGAAATGGCAAACAATAAGCTGTCAGCAGAGGACACCAGAGCCAGTGAGAGATGCGTGCGTGCTGTGATACCACTTCGCACACACCAAAACACACATCACTGTCTTGGCTAGCATTCGATTCAGTGTATGCACTATACAGGGAGAAATGCCGAGGAGAGGATGTGACAACATCAAGTGAACTGATTTTCGTACACCTGCTTCTATTTTTAATAATGATCGGACGGGCCAACATTATGGAGAAAACTTGGGCGCAATGAGTTCATTGGATATTTTCTTTCCAAGATCGCATCGACCAAGCAGAGTATATCCAACAGTGATCCTCCTGAATTCACGGATGCCCCTCCAGACTGCGAGCTATCTGAGTTTCCTGCGATCTCTTCGTCTGATGTGCTGGGTTATCTCCATCGCCTACCGAATAAACATTCACCAAGTGACTCGTTTCCGACAGCTCTCTTAAAGTGCTGTGCCGACATATTGACTCCTTTCCTTACTACTTTGATGAACCGTTCTTTGTCGACTGGTACAGTCCCAGCTTCATGGAAGAAGGCCTACATAGCGCCGGTATTAAAGAAGAATTCATCTGATCCTTTAGATCCAACTTCGTACAGACCAATCTCCAAACTTCCAGTCTTAACCAAATTGTGTGAACGTATAGTGTCATCGCATTTACAACAATATCTAAGTGATCACCAGCTTTTTCTAAGAGTGCAGTCGTCTTATCGTGCCCACCGTTCCACAGAAACTGCGATCCTCAAAGTGACTTCAGATGTGTTGCTCAGTCTTGACAGGGGACATGTTGGCCTTATGCTATTTCTTGACCTTAGCTGTGCGTTTGACTGCGTGGATCATGACATCCTATCCAAACGTCTTTCTAGATCTATCGGTCTACGCGGTGTAGCTCATGCCTGGATAGAATCATTTAGATCACATATAGAATATATAGAATCACATAGAATCACCATTTGTTCGGGTCAGCAGTGGAGTGCCTCAGGGATCAGTGCTCGGGCCTGTAATGTTTTCCATCTACATTGCTGATCTGGTTCCCTTGATACATATGTTATGGTTTGAATGTGCACCTGTATGCAGATGATATCATCATATATGGCTCCTGTGCTGCCCATAATGCCGCCTCCCTCACTACTAATGTGTCACAGTGCTTCGACGCAATTAAATCATGGCTTGCATCCAATGGACTACGTTTAAATGCAGAAAAGACCAAGCTCATGTGGTGTCAATCTTTCCGAACTCGTCACAGGATCTCTATGCCTATCACTGTTGATGGTATCTGCTTGGATCCAGATGTTACCATGAAATATTTGGGAGTGATGCTCGACCATCATCTTTCCTTCACTCCTAATGTTTCACAAACAGCAAGCTCATGCTTTGCCATGTTACGTCGTATCCGGTCCATCAGAGGGACTCTATCTCGATCTCTTCTCTGAACATTGGTCAACGCTCTAGTCATCAGTCGCCTGGACTACTGTATCGGCCTTCATAGTGATCTTCCAGGTAAAACTCTGTGGAGACTACAGAGGGTCCTACATGCCTCAGCCCGTCTAATCTGCGGAAAAGGAAAGTACGATCACATTACGCCACTTCTCAACGATCTTCAGTGGTTGTCTGTGAGGGATCGCATAGATTTTCGACTGGCATCCTTCGTATTCAAGTGCAATAACAACATGGCTCCCATTTACTTATCCGAACAACTGAAGTATTCCAATTCAATTCCTCGAAGAAAGAATCTTCGTTCCTCATCTCAACAGCGCTTAGTTCAGCCCCGCATCAATCGCCCTACCCTTGGTGGTCGCTGCTTCGTGTCTTCAGCATCTCATGTGTGGAACAATCTTCCTAATAATGTGACATCTGCCGATAGTCTTCTGCATTTTAAACAACGTTTGAAAGATTCTAAATTGTAATTCATTGTTAATTGGCCTAGAAGCCATTCGTGGCATTACGCCTCTTATTTTAAATATATTCATCTATTCATTCATTCATTCATTCAATGATCTGAATTCTTCGAATCTGAAGAAATTTTGGCAATCGAAGCATTTTGCTGGAACTCACATTAATCCGCAAGTGACGCACGACTTTTTTCTTATCTCTGTGAGGTATTAGGAATTCCTTTTTGCCCACCTAATAGGTTCCTCGATTTGTCGCTGATTTCGTATTAATCACACTTCTAGCAAACCGAAGCAGATAAACAAAGTATTCAACTATGTGAGCAAGACATTTAGATAAAGACACACAAGGTTCATAAAATAATTTTTATAAAGAATAACTCAAATTGGTAACACTAGTTATAAATGGAGAAAAGGATCGAGAACGTACTGTACTGAATGTACTGCAAATGTACTTCTGAGCACAGAAGAAACTGCTAAGATGAATTTGGGCATGGAATGCAATTCAAATATACACATGAAATGTGAAGCCATTCCTTCAAAAGAAGTCATTCTAATGTATATATCTAAAATGACATTCTACATCCATGCGAAATTTCAAATATGATTACAAAGAAGGAATTCGAATTATTATGAAGCGAAACAAAAATGATTGGAGGAGAGGTGCCTAATTTCGTTATGATTGAGAGGGGTATGACAGATTTTTACACGCTGTGTCTATTGATCTACTGATCTATAATGCATATAAACGTATGTACCGGTATATGATTTGTTGGTGCCCAATTAAAAGGAAACAATTTTGGTGAAATCAATACGGTAAATAGCAACTGGTAAAAGATATAAAATCAAGTCATGTGCAGAAAGTGCAAGTCAATAAAACAATAAATACGTCGGTGATTCAACGCAAATTCATCACTAGCAAAGCGCAGACAGTAGCTAACAAATCGAGCAGTAAAGGATTGGAGCTCATTCTTTCATTTAATAATTCATCTGATTCAATCATTTTGATGACAATAGTTTCACAGATTCTTGGGAGATCTGTAACAGCAACAACTTTAAATGAATCTTTGATCGGGGGATGCTCATGGAGGCTTACTTCTGTAGGTGTAGGATATCCCTTTAAATGCTCATTTACACGGGTTTAAAAATGGCGGTTCATTTCAGCAAAACTTTGTTGATGTCTTTTATGTGGTAATTTTTATTTTTCTTTGGAAGCAATATAGGGAAAGCTCCAATCCATGGTTTTGTTTTCATCATCATTCGCTTGTCTTTGCACAGGTATCGAATCTGCATGTAATTTTATTCGTTCTATCATATGCTCTGGAAAACCGCTATTGATAAAAATACTCTTAATACTGATGACGGCAGCCTGGTAATTTTCATCAGTAGAACAAATTCTGCGGGCTCTGTAAAAAAGGCTCTTATGGCGGCAGTACGTAGGCGGACCAAGGAGTGTAAACGCCAGTGTTAGTATTCTTCAAAAACCAAGATATATCAAAAGAATTATCCATTCTTGTGCTGAGAAAAACCATACTGTTCTCAGTTTCAATTTCTATAGTAAATTCAATGTTGCAATTCACAGAATTGAGGAAATTTAAAAAAAATCATTGATGTCTTGCTCATTCTGAAAAATGGCCAGTACATCATCGACGTAGGGCTTATAAAAATTGAGATACAATGAAGAAAGCGCTGTGAAAAGTGACGTGATGTTATGCCAATGCAGTGACGCACCCGATCGATGCATGGTTATTGTCCTACCTACCACCATTCACGCTCATGGGGCGCGCATCCATTTCATCATCCACCTTAAACTATTGAATCTTGTGCTGACTGACTGATACTTCTTCAATTATCGACAATTGACATAATATAAAACATGCATTAATCCGAACTCGAATGGCCCTCGCTAGCTGTGTCAGAATTCCCTTTTGTATTGTCCTTCTTTTTTAGTGAGTCATTGCTATATTGACATTTCATCATATTAGTACTTAAGTACTAATATTTAGTGTTTCTATGAATTCAAGTTTGGTAATTTTGCACTCTTTCATTCAGTATTCAGATTGGCACTTAAATAGGACTTTATGATTTACAGTGTAGACTGGATTAGGAAAAGCTCAGCGCTTCACAAGATGGTGTGCTACATCTATCTAATACCTTGTATATTATGCACGTAAGAATACCCATAAAGAAAGCACGATTACCAACAAAAAAAATCATGGTTGACTACTATCTTTCCCCGCACTTTGGTCTCCCAGCGTCTATCATCTGTAGGCTTCAGAGAATCATTCATACATAACTCGTGTCCTTTGCTCGACTCGTGTTTGGAGCAAGACAGCATGAGCACGTTGCACAGTGATTGACAAGTAGCAGAAGCTACCTGCCGGTAAACGCTTTGACTTCCGTCTTTGAATCTTCACCTTGAAGTGTAATCATAATATTTCTCCCTCTTACCTGTCGGATCACCTTGCTGAAAAGTCATCTGTACCTCGTCGATAGTGTCTCCCATAGAGTAGGGATATATAGGTAGAGTGTCGACTCAAAAAGTATCTGCATACAGTGAAAAGTTTTATATGAAAAGATTCAGTTTTTTGTGAAGATTACGTTCCCGTGGTCCAAATAATTATTTGAACAGTTTTAAAAATGTCAAAATTTGCCAATTTAAATACTACCGAGATGACTCTCCTGTATAAGTAGTATGAAACAAGTTGTTTATCAAAAGGAATGAATATTTGCTGAAAGGCATCCTAACAAAGCGGAAATCAAGCTGATTATCAAGGGAATTTCATGATCCGCATTACAATGAAAGTCTTCATGAAAAAAACGAGACCTTCCCTGCTTTCTTGGCTGAAATTTCAAGTTTTTAATTCAATTTTCAACGGTATGATATTATGATTCACAAGATTCGTGTTTCATTTCTTGAATCTAAATAGTTATGTGGACCCTTTTACATCTTTCAAAGTTAATTCAAATAATCGTCTTTGATTATATTATTTTTCTCTACCAGTGGCAGGTTGCTTATACATGCAAATGATCACGCTTAAGAAGATTCTCGTGAGGTTGAGTATGAAAGCAATAGCAGGTCATCGAGCTGCCAATTTAGCAAATATTACCTCTCCCCGCCTGTCATGATACGGACAATCTGTAAAATGATATAATTTCCTTCTGCTTTATGCTATCATGGTCAGTCAATTCCGTTGTAATTTCTTTAAGACTGCATGAATGTGCATATCTCACAATTGGAAATAAATCCGACTGTATCTCCCTTGAGTTCATTTAATAAAATCGAAAGTGTATACACATTGGGGATTTAATAAATGCGGAGTTACCACTCTATCTAACTTACTTACTCTATGGTGTCTCTTATATATTTAAAAAATGATTCCCCTTTACTCAGTTTATAAATAAATAGGGCCACTAAATTCATTTTGATAAAATTAAAAACAAATTCTTGCACAATACATTTCGTCCACTCTTATTCAAGTGCAAACATGGACTAACTAAAAAATACAAAATCTGAAATCATATACTTCTACAGTAATAAATCTATGAATAAAATTAAGAGCATGCAAACCTATAATCTTGTAGACTTAATAGATATGAACTAATAACAATTGAGTAAATAGCCTAGATATTAGAAGAAGCAAAACAGAGACTAAAGCTATCAAGGTATGTAAAGGGTGGAAATAAAATCTTTTTACGAACACAAGTCGGAAAACAAACCAGTCTTTGTCTTTGTCTTGAAAACAAATCTTTGTCTCATTCTCCTTTGTGCTCGTAACAAGAGGTCTCCGTTTTCTTATACCGGTCTTGCGCAGACCGCTTGTAAGACAATCACTCATTCCACATCTTCAGTACTCTACTGCGGATGAAAATCTGGCATTCATGACATATCTAAGCAGTGGGTAGTTGCTGCTTCAGATGGATTTTCATATTTTTATTTTTTATTAACATATTTTATTCACTTTATTCACGTTTTCTCTCTTTGTGTCTCGGTACCGACCCTACAATCAATCATAAGTTGAACAATTTCAGCTGTTACCATCTTGATCACTGGAAAGTCAAAAGACTCTACTACATGTATAAGCCATCTTTTCGTTGGTTTCCATCATTATTCTCTTTCAATTTTATTACTGAATTTTGCTGCTTTCATTTCGTTAAATGTGTAGGCATGTTTGAGTGCAGTTAGCTTCAAAATCAAAGCATTCTATTTACCAATGCAACTTATAACATCCATAGAAATATATTTCAATTCAATGACTAACTTATCCATGTCATAGAGAGTGACCAATGTCTTCATAGATATATTCAAATTGTCAATTTTATATCGATGTCACCTATTAACCCTTTCGCTGCTGATGGTAAGTATACTAGCCATGGGTGCATTCTCTCCTGTGCTACGTCAGTTTTATCATTCATTCTCTCCAGTGCTTTATTTTATTTTTTATTATTTTTTTCAAAGACAAAGATGAATTTTAAAAAAAGTACTCAAGTCAAGGTCCTTAAGATCTCGCTTCGACCAACGGAGGCCTCGGTTCTTTTCAAAATGGCCTTGGCATTGCACCTTACCAGCGCAACAGATATTCTCCCACAAATAGAAGCAATGGCATCGTAGACAGTCACCCCGGTCTGTGTTCCTAGTCTGGTCCCTAGGCGCGACACAAATTCCATGGCTTCGTCACCCATAGCTCCATATGCTGTCAAGCAAAACGGGAGGCACTGCCAATTTAATTCCCGGCATTTCTCGATGTTGACGTCACGTTTCCGAGCTTCTGCAGCTGCTGTGATATGCTGGACAGTCGTACTCGCTCCGGTTAAATTTGATAGATTGAGCGGATGTATGACCGTCACATCAATCGCGGCGGATCTTCCCAACGACCAATCGGGGAGCAAAATGTCGGCTGGGCGAGTTTTTGGTTGATTACTCAAGCCACTGCCTCTTTCTAAATGTGGTCGTAATAACGATCGACTGCAGCATTCATACACGACATTTCGTATGGTATTGTGCCGATTGACAATGTCCCCTCCATTTTTGCAGGTCAACGCATGATGTCCATGTGGATCAAGAATTGTATCAGGATGGTAGATGCATTTATTTGAGTTGCCATCCAAGCGTAAGCCTAACCACCATTTTAATGCTGTGCTCATTTCGTTTGGCTCCAACGCTAGACCTAACCCAGGGGAAGGAATGACCTGCAACCAGTCAGCGGCATGATCCGCAGCAACATTTTCAAGTCGAGCTTTATCGGCTGGTGAAGCTGCTTGAAGGAGGTCGTTTCAGTCGTTTCGTTTCCAGTGCTTTATGCTTCTCTGTAAAATCCACCGACACGGCAATGACAGTTACAATCAACAAACATGTGTTTTGGTCCCACTTACAATGCAGCTCATTAACGGCGTGGGGTTAACAAGAAGCTGTTTATACTAGAGATAAGAAATTTGACACCGAAGTCTATTGGAATATCGGAAGACAAGTGTGAATGTCATCCTCTCAAATTTTTGTCACTGAATTATAAGTCTCAAACTTATCACAATCTCTAAACCAACATTAGGATTAGCAAGGGACTTGCAAATACACGTATGTCAAACGCAGCCCATCTAGAAGTTCGGATTTTAGCCCTTCTTCTATGCGTCCGCATTGAGATTCAGAATAGAATTTTGAAGTCTGGCTGCACTTCTATTTTTTTTCTCACGTTTTGTATCCATATTTTTCATTGTGTAAAGCGATAGGCGTACATTGCGTAGATAGATAAGGCTTATATAACAAGTATATAAGTCAAGAAGGGGGCTTGAATGATAAAGGTCAGAATATTAATTACAGATAGTTGAATTTTCATATTAATATAGGCTACTCGGTGTGAATGGAGCCATGATATAGTGCTTCACGACGATAATATGCATGTTATTGACTTGTTATGTGCATAAACTTGGGCAATGTATGTTTATGTTAGAATTAGTTAGCGGTCTGAAAGAGACTACCGACTTAATTTGAAATTAACGAAGGAGCTGCATGTTTGTGAAAAATTCGCTCGTGGTTCTTCTAATTGAAAATACTTTAATGAATAAAAATCTTCTATTCATTAAAAGTCAATTATAAAGGCACTTTTAGTCATTTGAAATTTATGCATTCTTCCGAGCTGATATGTGATTTATTCAACTTTTTCATATGAAAGCCGTCAATACTTTTTGCGATGCTAGAGCCAATAGACTGATCTCTCGTTGAGTAGTCAATTGAGTTCGTGCTGGATGATTGAATTTGGCTATTTGAGTTTACGAATTATTGCTACTGAATGAATGAGCGACGGTATAACAGCGAACTGACAGATTATCAGTGGTCTGTATGATTCATCCATTCAAGAAATCATCGTGAGTAAAAAGATTTACACTGTTTTTACTCCACTAGACTTTTTGTCACAGAATTTTGAAACGATCAAGTTTCCATTCGTGGCAAACTTCGTTTCTTTATCCGCTGTGAAGCTATTTGCAAGATCTTGAGGAACACCGCGGTTTGAACGAATTGTTCCCGTGAAGTGAGTTCGGTGAGAAAGCAGATAAGAAGCTAGCCGCACGCTTGCAAACCAATTATCAGCGAAAATGCGATACCCGAGGTCAAGGTATTCTTCCGACAAATGCACCACCATCCGTTCGGAGAGGCTGAGAGCTGTTGCGTATTGAGCAAAACGATCATGCTCAGTTTTCATGGAATGGAAGTCAAAGTTGAGCATGTAACCAGTGTCACTTTCACAGAGCATCTCTATCTTTATGCCAAATCGACTTCTCTTCGCTGGGATGTATTGTTTGAATACCAATCGACCTTTGAAGAGTAACAAAGACTCATCAACAGTTAAATTCGACTTTGGTCGGTACACAGAGCTGATGATACTACGTATTCGCCTTGCAAACGGTCGAATTTTTCGGAGGAGATCATGCTGATCACCTAGATCGCGATAATCGGCAAAACGAATGAAATGGTGCAGCAGAAGGAATCGATCGCGATTAATGGAAAAGTCACTTTGGAAGAATGGAGTGGACATGAAGGGGGCAGTGCTCCAGTATTCACTAAGTGAAGGCTTCTTGATGACACCTATCAGTAAAATCATACCAATAAATCTCTTCATTTCGGTGACATCTGTCTCTTTCCACTTTCTGAATCGAGAATGCGGTTTCAAATGCTCCTCTTCTTCTCTCAAATATTGATCTGCACGAATGTTTGTAAATTCAACTAAATCATTGAACAACTGTTCAGTTAAGAACAATTTCAACGATTTCTGAATCAGGTCTCTGTCGTCATTGACAGACAGCATCTCCTCCTCACCATCAGATGCAAGTCCAGGAACACCAAGGAAAGTAAATTTCGGCAAGGTCAAGTCAGAGTCAGTATCGATGAGTTCCCAGTCAAGAGGAGCGACTAGAGTCAATGGCAAATCATTCATAGGTAGTGGAGAGGCTGAGCTGAAGGGCACATGATTCGGAAAAAGCGGAGAAATCTGCGTCAAGGGTGCAGGATTCGGCAACGGAGAAACTTCGGGCGAAGGTACAGGATTCGGCAACAGCGGAGAAGTTTGAGTCAAGGGCGCAGGATTCGGCAACGGAGAAACTTCAGGCGAAGGCACAGGATTCGGCAACAGCAGAGAGGCCTGAGTCAAGGGCGCAGGTTTCGGAGAAAGAAAGGAGACTCGAGGCAAAGGACAATGTGGTGTCAGTTCAGGCTGTTCTTCGTCGGTGTCAGTGTCACCTTCGTAATCAAAAATAGTTTGATCGTTGATGTTGTCGATGTCACTTTCATCATCACTCAGGACCATCATATCGGCAACTTGTTCTTTGGTATATCTTCTCGACTCGCCATGTATGGAAACTATAGTTCAGATCACTTTTCTACAGGAGATTCAACTCTTGAATGAATCTGCATGCGATCTCACGCCTACAAACTCAACCACTGTATGTTTATTTCATAAAATTAGTTGATGGGCAATAGTGAAAGCTGATTGTCATGTCATAGCTACTACCCCCTATGTTGTTAGGCCGATCCTTGCATTTAGATAGATTACAAATTTCTATTCTGAATTCAGAGCAATTTGAAAACAGGTAAAAAGTAATTTGCCGCAATGTCGGCTCAAAGAAAATCACACTGTGGTGACATAATGATTACCAAAGCTTGACAGCCGTGAGCTTGCTTAAATTATTTTTGTTTATAAATCCTTTCCTTGATTCCCCAGTAACGCTCTGTAGCTATCTGTGACTGCTATCGCTGTTCCAGATGTTTCATGTTTTACAAGTTGACTTAGTGTGTTTCGTTTTGCTAACGGTGTCTGATTGACTATTTGTTGATCTCTAAATGACGATTGGCACGCCTGATTAGAAAAAGAATGCTACCTTGAACATGAAGATAGACCGCTGACGGTATTTTGATGTTATTTTCATTATATCGATGAACAATTAATTTCAATCGCAGTACAGTGAGATGATACTAATTATAATGCCACCGTAAAATGATACTGCAGCAAATAATACTAAATGCAGTAGTAACCTTTATTGCTGTCAGCCTCCAAAGCTACATACTTGCATATCCAGGTGCATGTTCATATCAATATATAAATACACAGTTGCGTGCAGAGAGCGTAAATAACGAGAGGCGACACTCAGATAATTCCGCACGGCAGGCGGGCTCCTTCACTGACTACTGTTTGTTTACACTTCCTACCTCGATTTGTCAGCGACCTGAGATAATACGTGTATCTGGTCAGCGACCAACTTTGCAACACATGTTGGAATGTTAGCTAATCAATCAAATCAGAGTTGAGAACATATGGTTGAGAATAACTTTGCCTACGTTATTCGCCCATCTCATTCACAGGTTACACTTTCTTCCTCAATTCGTTAGCGACTTAATATTAACATCACATGTTGGTATGTTAATAATATAAATGAGAACTATGAATCACTTTCTACACGTTATTCGTCATGCCTGGTCATGGAATACTGTGTCAGGCTTTTGGCTGCAATAATAGACGTATTTCTGAGACTACATCAGAGGGTCATCGCATCAGGTTTAATTTATTCCCAAAAAACAATGAACTATGCAAAAAGTGGGTGATAAAATTGAGGAACTCTTCATTAGATTCGTTGCCTTTAAAGGAACTATTAAAACCTCACCGCCGAGTTCTTCTCATTTTGAGGATTCCCAGTACATGTGCCCTAAGGATCGTCATACCTCCTCAAGAGTGCTACCAACTGCTGTTCCCACGATCGTCAACGCTCCTCATCCACCAACGAAACCCACTCCTCGATCGCGTCCTGACATTGACAGCGGTCCTCCGAAAACTCCACGTGTAACTACAGATCCTCCATCTATTTCTAGTGCTCCTACATGCACTGTATCTAGCCCTATCGTCACGTCCGAAAATTTCGAAATCTTCAAAGTGCGTTGTCAAAGTCCAGAAGAACAGTAAAGAGACTAAGATTTGTGAAATCGATCCGTCAAGCAGGAACCTCTAACTTCGACGTTGCAAAACTGCCAGAAAAAGTTCGATGTTTTTTCGCGGCACAACTGAAAGCGGTGGAAGTAAATCGAAGTGGAATGCGTTGGAGTCCGCAAATCATCGAGATAGCACTGGGAATAAAGTTCCGGTCTACAGCGGCCTACAAATTCCTACTAAGTCAAAGTTTCGCTTTACCCAGTGTGCGAACTCTGCAGCGATCGATAGAAGACGTCTGTGTGTATTCTGGACCCTGCCTTACACTAATGGATCTAATGGCTAAGAAGTTGAATGCAATGAAACCAGACGATCGCATGGCTACTCTATCATTAGATGCGATGAAAATTTCACCGGTCATGCGGTACGATGAAAGTTAAGATTTCATCAAAGGCTATGAAGAGGCTGGGTCTTTCGGTCGTTCTCCAACAGTTGCTGATGAAGGGATAGCCGTAATGGTGAGAGGAGTTCGATCACACTGGAAGCAATTAATCGGATATTATTTGATACGCCACTCAGTGAAACAGGAACGTTTTCTTCAAATAATTTTTGACTGTCTTCGCAAGTGTTGTGAAGTTGGTCTGAAAATCATTTGCATTGTTTGCGATCAAGAAACTACACAATTTGTAAGTATACGTAATCAAGGAGTGACACCACATTATCCCTACCTAATAAATCCTGTGATGGAGAACCTGTCTACGTTGTGATCGACGTACCTCATTGTTTGAAGAACACTCGCAATGTATTATTTCGGCACTACACAATTCTCTATGAGAATAGAATGGTGGAGTGGGGTCATGTCTTGAAACTACATGACCTTGAGAGATCTAGTGACGCCAAAGCCCAACTACGTCTTGCTCCCAGACTGAAATCTGTCCACGTCAATTTACCTATGGGTAAAAATATGCGTGTTGACATCGCAGCTGAGACTTTGAGTCGAACGACGGGGAAGGCAATCAGAACTTACGTACATTTTGAAAGGATGTCATCAGCAGCGCTTGATACGCCGAGTTCTGCGAGAAGATAAATGAACTCATTTGACATCTTGAACTCTTCAGCGTTTGAAAGAGGATCAAGGTCACCTATCACCAAGACTGATTGGCCCTCGAAGAAGCGGTTTCTGGAAGAAGCTATGAAGTGAATATCAAGCTGGAATTTATCGAGAAAGGGCATCGTCAAAACTTCAATGCCATTTGTTACTACATGGCTGATCTCAATATGGAGCCTAATTCGCATTGTGGACCATCGTTTTCTTATCACGGAAATGCAGTATGTGGGAACTCGAAGATACACTCAAGATCATGTCGAGAACCTCTTTGCTGTCATTTGCAGTCATAATGGCCCAAATGAGATTCCAGAGAGCACTCAATTCGTGTCTGCTGTGAAAGCGTGTGCGATTTCTCAGCTCCTGAGGCCGTTAAGTTCGAACTCTAATTGTAGTGAGGACGACGACACTCTTCTCCTGGATCTGGCAACTCAGAGGCAATCGCTACTACTCGTACATGCCAAGACGCCAGATCGGAATCAGCTTCCGAATAAGCCTCCTGAAAACTACGCCATCGAGGAAGATACAATCGACGCCGTGATCAACTCCGTACTTCAGGACACAACCACGACTTTGGATACCATTCAGACGGAAGTTTTATACTACATCGGTGGATATTTACTTCATAAAGTTGATTTGTGTCGGACTTGTAAAGATGTACTAACTGATACAAGTAACTGTGAATCCGTATATGTGAAGCACAAACAGTACAAGAACGCAAACCGAGGACTTCTATGTCCTAGCGAAAGCTTCATATGTATATTGAAAGAATGGGAAATTGTTTTTCGTAATAATGTACCGAATGTTTGTCTAGGACTAAATGTGATGAAAAATTTGAAGTTGAAGATTGCCGATAAGATCAATGGTTTGCTTCCAGAAGATCATAAACATCATGATGCATTCCATAAAGTTTCAACTGTTTTTTTAGGTCTCAGATTGCATCATCATTGTAAATTAACAAATGAGAAAAACAGATCTGTTCAGGAGATGCTGAGGAAGAAGAGAAAATTGAAAAAAATCATGTCAGGATAACTATGATATTGTTTTTTATCTCAAATAAAGAGGGTAATTTTTTGGGCCATTAGAAAATTCAACTCTAATTTCACATATTCATGTCTTGTTTTTAGGTGTTTTGAAATATTATGATGAATGACAGTAGTGGATTCATTTATTGATGCAGTATACATATTTTAACGCACAATATTCAACAAATAATTTCTAATTGATGCATTATCTTGTTACATATCATTCACATCATGTAATATTCCATGACTTGATCAGTTAAGCAAGGGATGAGATCAATTTTTGAAATCATCAACTGTATTTCATCGAACTGATAATGTAGTGCTGCTTCTAAAACAAAAGTTTACATTTCATTTAAAAAGCTATATTAACTAACTTGATATGCTTATCGAAGAACTTCAATGAAAAGTAGACTTGATTATGATGCAGCCACTATGACTTCCGTGAGTCTGTGAAAATTGGCCTCCCGCTGATAGATCGCAGGATCATCGCACCTGTTTCAGAGTAACAGAAGATTTTAAGAATTCGGTCAGCTTTCTGATGTCAGGTGTAATCATTAGGGAAGAACAGGAGCACATGTTGCCCGTTTTTAACATGCGCTGAATGGGAAGTGTTGCCTCTCGTAATTAACGCTCTCTGGTTGCGTGCGGTGCTACTTATCGATAGGCATGCGATGTGCAGAAACAGAATTTGATATTTTCTAAATGTCCATGCGTTTACAGTTAGACATTGTCGTTGCACGCTATGGCATGTATCATATTCGATATTGAAAATGGCGCTAACACGTAACGCGAATAATCACGAAATTATCTAAAATTGAACTCCTCCTTGACTTTTTAACGAAGTCATCAAATGACATTATGATAGAAAAAGCCTTCCTATTCGAAGGTTACAAGTGAATTTTCTCAATGGACATTTAGACTTGGGTTTCAAAACCACTATGGAAAAATCGTCGTATCGACGAATGTACGCCTTTTCGTCTTCCAGCGTTTCGGTCTTCATTTGAACTTCATTTTGGGCATCGGTCGCCCAGCTTCAACAACATTTTTTCGGCAAATATTCTGCCAGATCGATAAACCAATTGATAGCATAAAATGTCCAAGACAGTTCTACATCGTACATCAGACAACGCTTTGTTCTTTTCTGGTGATGGATGACCAATATATAACACATCGGACTGGCTCATGCAATGCATACACATGCACACAAGTCAGTCTGATGAGATCTGGGCTATCTGTATCATTTTCTCTAAAGTGAGCGATGCGACAATTTCGCCGAATGTAGTCACTATATAATTTCACAGGCTTTTGTATAGGAGCTGTGAGAGAAGACAGCGTGCACAGACTGCGAGTTGGTTAATGCAGAAAGATAGCACCAGTGAATGCGGCGATGCCTCACCGTTGTTAAAGCTCTTTAGATGTCATCTCCCTCAATGAAATGACTTTCTATTGGATTTTATGCGATATTCTGAGCCAAACTGTCCCCAATCTTGGGAGGGATAAAAATGGTTAATTTTCAGAATATAAGTGAGGCATTCGCCGCATGCACCGCATCTATTGACCGCACGCCACTGTAAATACATTAAATGCAGCCAACACATTGCTCTTGTTGTCATATTATGACACACTGCAGACCTCATCCTCTATCTTTATCCCTTTTCCGATATAAAATTGGTGACTTTTGCAGTTGCGTACAATTGATAAACATTTGAAAACATGCTGTCTGTCGCACATTGTGATGGAGAAATAAGAGAGTTTCCATCAAAAGTGGACGTCCGGAAGTCTGTCGCAGAGGACGAAGTGCCATCAAATATCTTCGTCGCTGCACACAAAATATTTTCTGCCTCATTTATGAAAACCTTTGAATACCGGTATTTATTTATTCTGATTTGAGGTGACCAGCAAATCGGATTTGTATCCGGCTTAATCAATATTGATCAGACATCGCACCGGTTTTGAATTTCAAGAAGGACAGTCAGAGTTGCTAATCACAGTACTTTCACCACTGCTAGGTTCAGATTGCACTTCATGAATGGAATTGATATTTGTTGTACATAAATGATCATATCACATTACACATGCCACCTAAAAGTCAGTTTCGAAAATGCATGTCCGTGCTGGTCCTTTAATAACACAGAGCATCGGATTTCGATGTTCAAAATTATCAGGGGCTGAATAAATTTGAATGCAACTTGAATGTAACTATACTCGTGCCTCTTTCGTTTCATTAGATTGTTGACTTTTTGCCAAACAATCGCACAGCATAAGATTTTTTTTAAAATAAATGCAGTAAATAAATGATTAACTCAAAAAGCTTAATGTTTCAAAAAAATCATATTTTAAAGTTTAGAGGATGTTTAATAGTTGATTGTAATTTCAAAATGTATTGTAGTTTCCTTTAAAAATTGTTTATCAGAATAAGGTTATCCTATATAAGGCTGAAAGAATGTGACTGAAATTCAAAGAAACGAAAAATATCAGGATTTTTAACTTCTTCAGTCAATCTCTTCAACAAATACTCCATCATTGAAACACTACTAATTTAATTGAAGATGAAATAAAGACAAGTAATTGCGAACTATGTAATCCAAAATAAATCACAATTTAATGAATGTGTTACATTTATGTTATAGCAGAACAATGACATCATTGTCACTTGGTTAGTCCTATTAACTCTCTGAAATTAGTAACCGAAATTGTCCGGGACTGTTCTCGGGAATACAGTAAGGCTATGAAACTTTCAAAATCCTACTGTCTCCATCGATTCCGCAAGCTACTTTTTGAATTATGTTTGTTATTTGAAGTAGCACTGTCATAAATGAAATTCAATGTCATTATTATTTAAAATCATTTTTCATTGTGTTGTGTATGAGTATGACTATGTGAATGACTGTTTGTGACAATCTCTTCATCTGAGACAGTCCATAGTTAGTGGAGGATTCCCATTTTCTTTGTGACTGCTGTCGGTCTGTAATGTGCTATCTTGCCATCAGTGTAGCTGTCAGACATTGTGACTGTTCGTTCATTACATCGATGGATGCGAGCCAACAAAGTTGTTTTCCTCTTCTCGCATCAAAATACAACACATTGACTAAGGCTTATTCCACTCTTGAAATTTACTCTTTTTCTCTTTATTATGAAGACAAAGTTCATTTCTAGGTGGCCTGCGGTCGTAGGTTTGAATCCTAACAGTCGCACATCTTTTCCATGACAGTTTGATCTATCGTTTATTTTATTTCATTCTTATTGTTAATATTGCAAATGATAATCATAATTATGTAATACACATAGGATCGGACTCTATTTTATAATATCGATATCATGAATCGTGACATTGATTTTATAGTCCTATATTTAAGATCATAATTCATCAATATGCATAATATTGATGAAAATGCTTCCACTGATTTTCAGATTCACGAATAGCTGACTTTAAAGTTATCACTTTTAATCCGCTACGCTTTCTAGTTTTCTACTTCTTATTCTTTATTTTACTACAACTAGCGTCAGTCGCACGTATTTATCAAACTGGCAAATGTATATACAGTCAACAAGTTCGTCTCGTTCACAGGCTCACAAGTATGTGGTATTGCTTCTCTCTCGACTAGGTTAGCTTTCCCATTCAGCTAGGAATAAGCGGGCCATTGCAAAGTACAGCATCGTTGAACGAGTTAATCATTTCGCACATGGGCAGTTTTACATGGAACAGAGAGGGCATGCCTCCAGGGAGCGTAATTTTCATGTGATGACGTCATCCGGAGAATTTTCAATGCTACTCACTCAGACCGTGATCACGCGACCTAATCAACTTTTACGAATTTTTATGTGATTCTGTTCAAATGAGTCAAATTGCTCAAATGCTGTCTTTGGTGAATGACGCTAGGAATCTGTGTTCAGGAAATCTCGATCATGAGGCAGTGTTGGATTTGAGTGGAGGAAAAGTGCAGAAGTTCACCTCTACGCTCTGTCTCGTCTCATCCCCGGTACTGAAGATATGCCTTTATTTCCTGATGGGGGGAGAATAATTTCAGTAGATAGGCCTTACATTAATTTACACTGAGCATTAATTTATTACTTTTGTTATGAGCAACACTGATAGGTGTAGAACTAATTTCCTCACGATTCTTCATAAACTTAATTGTCTAATCATCAATTATTAACTTTCCTTGTTCAGAAAGATGACAAAGGAATTCAAGTTGGAGAAAATGCTTAATGGAATAATTAAAAGGAATTATTACCAAATGAATGCATTGGGGAATCCCTTTCAAGCATCAAATCTGGAGCTTGGTGCTAAAAGGGCCTATGCCCAATTTGATCGATTTTGAGATTTACACACCACTATATAGTGTGACTTGATATGCAGCTTCTGTGTGATTATCATTCCCGAATGACCCAATCCTGCTTCACAAAGTAAAATTTCCAAATGCCTATGTCCAAGCAACTGCAACAAGCTTTAGTGCTAAAAGGGCCTATGTCCTTGAAAATCTTATGTGAGTGCTATTGCACTGCACTGCAGTGAGAGGCTATTATCGAAAACTATATGTGTGGACAGCTCAGAAGCTTGTCGTCATTGTCAGCAGAAGCTTCGATTCCCCTTCTTTGCTCCACTGTGATTGGCATTATGAAGAGACGTCGAATATCGCTTGATAATATCGTCGAATTGTGTGTCCATTCGTCGTCCGAAGACAATTAATCACTTGACTCTGATGCTGAGAATACACTACCTCAGCCCGATCATCAAAGCCCTAATGAAATTCCCACATCACCAGTAACTGAGACCATTGAACGTCGAAGAAGTAGAAAGAGACTTCGGTGGCCTTCGACGTGGAGAAGAAACGTTATTAAGTCAAAAAGAGCGCAAGGACTGAAGTATGTGAATCATAGTGGAAAGATCGTGATTGAGAAGACTATGGGCAGTCCATGTGGGGAAGCATGTCGCATGAAATGTTATGAAGTAGTAATTGAAGAAAACAGAGAAAATATTTTTAGTGACTTTTACGAACATTCCTCTGAGCAGCAAGACCAACTGTTGGCTAGCCTGATCGAGGAGACTACAAAGCTGCGAGAACGAATGAGAATCGATTCACATAATGCAAGCAGACGACGCTTTACAAGAAAATATTATCTTCTAGTTGAAGGTCAGCCAACTGAAGTTTGTCTGCCTATGTTCTGCGCTACTTTTGGAATATCCCGGAAAAAGGCAAGGGTAATTTCTGAAAGAAAGAGACTCAGTGGTAGCAGCAATATCATCCCAAAAGACAAGAGAGGCAGGCATGGTCAGCAGCCAAAAATCGCGGAAGTGGATCTTGACAATATTCGTGATCACATTAAGATGTTTCCAGCATACGAAAGTCATTACAGTCGTGAAAAATCTGCGAAAAAGTACCTGAACCCTCATCTATCCATCGAGCATATGTATCGGCTTTATGAAGAACACTGTGAAGCAAAGAACATCCCACCACAAAAAAGCCATCTTTATCGAAAAATCTTCGTCGAGGAGTTCAATTTATCATTTCACCCACCAGCTAGCGACACATGTGAAAAATGCGATGCATTTAAAGCTTCGTTAATTGATGCGACGAACGAAGAGAAGGTACAGATCGAACAGGCAAGGAGTGCACATCACGCGGAAGCAGAACTTGCCTACTCTTTGAAGCGCAATGATAAAATTGAATCTTCGACTTCACAACATGTGGTGACAGCTTCATTCGATCTGCAAAAAGTTCTTCAGTGTCCCTTCATCCAAACGGGTGTAGCCTTCTACAAGCGGCAACTGGCCGTGTATAATTCAACAGTTTATGAAACACACAACAACAAATCCCGGTCAATTTGTTATATGTGGGCCCAAACCATAGCTGGACGGGGCTCACAAGAAATTGGATCGTGTCTACTAAGATACATCGACAGCCTTCCATCTTCAGTGAAAGATGTTTGACTGTGGAGTGACAGCTGCGGAGGCCAAAATCGAAACATGCAAGTTTCTGCGATGCTCATGAGTGCTGCAGCATCACGAGGGATAAAGATAACGCAGAGATTCCTCTTTCCGGGCCACACATACATGGAGGCAGATACAATTCATGCCGCTATAGAAAGACAGAAAAAGGCCACCAATTCAATTATCGAGATACCAAGAGACTGGTATAATATTGTACGTAGCATTCCCCGGAAACCAAGAATCCAAGTGGTTGAAATGCATCAGGATCATTTCAAAAATTCGAAGAAATAGTAGTACTTCGCCAACTGACTCATCTTTAGTGCTAAAAGGGCGTAAGTCCAGGATTTTCACTACAATCAACTTTTTGATGCATGGTATTTCCGCTGAATAAAGAGAAAATTTGTTTACAAACGATAGTTTTATATCATAAATATGCCAAGGTACATAAACGATGGCATTTATATTGGAGTTTTGTCTTTACCTAATTTTCAAAGACAATCTAAATCTTATATTCCAATTTACGGGAAACAGTGTTTTTGGACATAGGCCCTTTTAGCACCAAGCTCCAGAAATATGACTATCTCCTCTTCATTGCATTTATGGTTTCCATTTATGCGACCATTTTTAAAATTATTCGCGTGCATTCTATAGATGCGAGGATGAGATTGGTGCTATAAGAATCGATGTCCTTTTCCTTTTGATCACCACTTTTTTCTGGCTTTAGTTACGACGTTAACTCCAAAAACTTCCGGTCGAAAACTTCCCCCTACTATCGAGCTCAAATCTAACACTGTCAAGAGGTCTCAACGTTTGTATTCCAGAACTCAAAACTCAATTGATATTCAGATTTTTTTCAAATTAGGATTTTTATCCCAGATAGAATTTTCGACGTATCAAGCCCTTTTCGCTTATTCGCATCATTTTCTCATGAAACCGTTTCAATATCTTATTATTTGCCTCCCATTGGAAGATTTTTTATTTTCAGGGGTTATAAACGTTGAACTTGTTTTTGTGGAGGAAGATCTCACGACAAGTTTTCCATAATAGTATTTCAAACTTTGTTTAGTTGTCATCTGTCAATAAACAGTACATGTATGTGAAAAAGGTCATTGACAGTCTTTATGAGAAGGACAAAAGAATTCACTGGCAAGTTTGTTTAAAAAAATCACTGTCGAAAGCGCCAAACTAAGTCGTCCTAAAATATGAACAATTTTATGATATATTCGGATGTGTCTCTCATAGAAAGTATAGAAAGTATATATGAATTTGTGAATGAAAATCAAACTACATGTATACAAACAAATTCAGAATGCTTCATAATAGAAGAAAAGATATCATCATGAGAAAGGTAGGAGCTGACTTCGAATAAAGGTAACTTTTTTTGGAAATATTCACCCTTTCGTGAAATAGGTTTTGATTTTACATCACAGAATCAGGTAGTCGCTTGAATAGCAATGGCGACTGTAATAATAAATATGCTAATAATTATAGTTTAAATAAGTTTGCTTGTGGTGCAAGCCGCCACTGATATGCGCGTATGGCAGTTTCTTGTCAACAAAGGATTAACAACAGAACATTTCAAAAATACTACGAGAACCTGAATAAGGGCGGTTTTAGACGTATAGTTTTGTATGCACTTGTTCCCCCATATGTAGATGCATGACATCACCTCACTGAAACTGCACACACTTAATTTAATTTATACCGATGACGGTGTATCGGACAAAGAATGTATAAATAAAATGTGTTATTGCAAATCGATGATAAAATAAAATTTCTTATCATCCATCAAGTCATTTCTTTGCGTTCTAGCGCCTGTGTTTTTCGATTTAAAATTTCTGATATTCTACTTCTTATCATTTTTTTATTGACGAGAGACGTAATTCAATACGATGTCACTCAAATGGATACAAAATGCCCGCAGGAAGAAATGTCTCACTGCAATAAATTGTCTCTGAATAGTGAATACCGATTATTATATTATGTTGATCAAAAAGTCTCGAAGCCAATGGAAAAATGATTCTTTATGACCACGCATACCTGAATTTCATACCAATGAACAAGGGAACCGTCAATTTGATAAAGTGCGAGCAATTTGGAGCTATATAGCAACTTCTTCAGAAAGCGGTTTCAAAGCTTTGATACCTTATCAGTATAGAATGAGATAATGAGAATGTCAGATATTAGAAAAAACATCAGCGCTCGTCGTGGGGAGGATAAAGGAGTTGAGAAAGCAATGAAGAGAAACAAGTTGAACATGTGTCATTTGCATTCGAACATGGGTTTTAGGTGATAAGATGAGTGATCTTATCAATGGTAAGTTAACTTACCATCCCGCACTGAGTAGAATGTTGATCATGGTAAGTTAACTTACCATCCGCACCTGAGGGAATGAGACAAAATTTGCCTCAGCAGCGAAGGGGTTAACATTAGAAAGCAATTCAAAAGGTGACACACATTTTTGGGATTAGTGTATATTTATCTGCCTTATTTTAACTTTCTTTACACTTTCTTGAATAGTTCAGAATGAGATGGAGAATCGATTTCCCGCTGAGGGATTCTAAACAATCCTCTGTTTTCCATTCTATCGCAAGTAATCTTAACTGAGAGCCAATAGCTGATGAAGAAAGATAAGAATGATGACTTGGCATTGATGAGAATAATACCTATTGAACTCAAGTTTCTCCTTATCTATACAACAAGGCTAAGTTGTCGGTCTTTTTTCAAGCCCCAGGTTAATCTGCCAGGAGGTCACGATAGTCGATTGCCACGTACTTCAACAGTTACCAACGTGGGAATTAAGATGAAAGGAAGCTCCGCGCGGTTTTATTTCCTTCTCTTCAAATTCTTTCTTTAGTCTTTATTGTCTATTATTTTCTGCGTCACATCCGACTTATTGAAACAAGGAGAAACGTGCATGATGAAAATATCTTTACAGGAGACATTGAGGATCAGGAAAAGAGAGAAACTGTTAAATCTGTCAGACCCTGCTTTGATGTGATGGATGGATAAAGGGATGAAACGCGAATATGATTTACTGCCATTATTGGTGAGAAAAGGAAATCATAAATAAACTTGTAATAATTATCTAGTGCTCTCACGTTTTGCCAGTTTTGTATTAAGCTGCATTCGGCTTCATAGTTGAATTTCGCTGATTGCAAGCGTGCATGGCTTTTTAAGAATTTATTCTCAAGCATTCCAAACATAGATTGTGAATTTGAGACAAAACCTAGCGCTTTCATTATTTTTTCTTGCAGCGCATAAGAACGCGTTTTTATGACAAATTACAGATGTGTATAGTAGGCATGAGAATAAATCCTGAAAAGATACACCAGCGTTTATAATAACAGACGCGAATCCGACACTCTATAATAACAAACAACGAACATGGACACTGAAACAATAGTACGTCGTGGTCATGGCAGCTTCCAGTGACTAACAATAAGAAATTACCGGCAGCTTGTCAGTGTACTTTGTGAACATTCAAGGCTGGTTATTATCTCTTCTCTTTATATAGAAAAAGCAATTTGATAAAATAGCTTAAACGAAATCACCTTATGGTAAGAAGTTGCAGCTGTTGCATGTTTCAGTAATTTGATTCTTCTCTAGATCTAGCGACATTTACCTACATCGGTGACTAAGTGAGTGCATATGACCATTAACAAACCTTCATTGTCGCACAGTAGCGTCCGCATGTCGCACTGTAACGATGCAAAAAGTCACAGTCCATTGCGGTCTAATTCACTTGCATCCACAGTTATGGGACTGGCAAGTACTTCTGTGCAAGTGTGATGCAGCACATTGAAACGATTTCTATATAATTGCTGAAACCACAGAATTATATTGTTTAAGTACATCACTTTGCTAGAAATGCAAACTGATTCAAAACAGTGGCACATGAAGGAATGAAGGAACTTATTAAGTGGGCAAAAATAATTTCCTAATACATTGCAGAGATAGGAAAAATAGTCGCGCTCGCTTGCGGATTGCCGTGAATTCCTTTAAAATGCTCCGATCGCCACGATTCCTTCAGATTCGAAGAATTCTCAGAATTCGTAGAAGTTTTCTCGATAATGGATCTTCCGATCATTATTAAAAAAGTTAGCAGGCGCACGAAAAAACGTTCACAAACTTCTTTGTAGAACTTGACATCGACTGTGTCTCTTTGCTGTGTGATTCGATTGATAACTGTCACTGAAACTTCAGACAATTTTGCGTGTTTATGTCAAACTGTCTGCTTATTGTTCGATTTCTATGGCATTATGTCAGCAGATTGTGCCATTTCATAAACGTTACATGTTCCAATGTTTCCTTTCTAGTCAAATGGAAGAAGAGACGACCTGTATAATTCTGTGGCTGAAACTCTACCTGAACAATTCAACAAATAGATCCAAAAATGAATGAGTTTCAAAAATTAAAGAGGCCTTTTAACCTTGCTCCTTGATAAATAAAGCTAGATAAACATTTCAAAAATCGGAGGATACTTCTGAACTGCTGATATCCAAGCAGAAAAGTTTTTGGATTGCGATATCTAAAGAGAAAGTATTTTAAAGGCATGCTATATGTGATCATTTTGTGTCTTAGAAGCATAAGCGTACGGGCAAAATTTTCTAGGGGGGGCTGAGTCCTTGTGCCCGAAAATTACATAGGTTGACGCCCGAAAAATTGGCATAATCACGAAGATCTAGTTTCTACACTTACCCCAGAACTCCGCGAAAGTAAAAACGCGACAATTTATACTATCAATGTAATAAAATTTTGAAATGTTTTTATCAAAAACAGCACAACGCTGTCTACTTATCCGTAGACGAATTGGAAAATTTCAGAAGTTCTAATGTAACTAGGTAAGTTTTCATGTTCTCTACTAAATATCGGGCGATATTATCAAAAGAACTGACATCTCCGATTTTTGCGACTGGCAAATGTATCAATGATTCTGGAAATGTCGGTTTCAATCACTGCGTTTGCATACGATATCGCTCAATATTTATGAGTGCCAGGTGACTGAGCCGATCTTGTCCCATCGTGCTTCGAAGATAAGTCTTTATTCTTCTGAGGGCACTAAACGACCGCTCAGCGGAACAGGTTTCTGGAATAGCACTTAGTATTTTTACCACCCGTACAAAATCAATTAAGTAGTAATCATGTAAATTCCCGGATTTCGGGCACATCGTCTCGCCTAATCGGAATAAAATCGTATTTTTGTCTGCTTTGACCATAAAACGCGATTTTTTAAGTTTATTCGCCGCTGCCAAAAATTTGGCAACTGCCCGAATGTTTTTGCCCGAGTCCTTGTGGGGGCGGGGGGGCTGCAGCCCCACAGCCCCCCCGGCCCGTACGCCTATGCTTAGAAGTCCATTCTCTCCATCATGGCAATAACAACTGTCAGTTAATCATGAAGTTGGCCACAAAAACAATAGAAAAAAATAACAGAGAGATAGAGAATATTCAGGCAAACTGACAAATAATGCTTTCTACCTAAGTGATGGATTTCTGTCCAAAAGCAGCAAGCAATCTTGGGTAGAGATTTAGCGCTATGAGTCTATGACAAGCCGACAAGCCAATTAGACAATGAATTATCGCCTGTAGATAGTTTACGGTTTCAGAAATCAGTGGTCACGCGGTTCGATATCTATGCAAGGTTGGGCAAAAAAACTTGTATTGTCGCGATTTAAAGGGAACATGTCTGTAATTGGTATTTTCCATCTGGAATCGAGGACGTGGATCAAAGTTTTCGATGCAATAAACATACTGCGTCAGGTGGAATGGTACCACTTACAACGCATACTAATTCAGCAATTAATAAGGAAAGCAATCTGCTTTAATGAATATACAATTATATGCTTCATGTAATATGTAATAGAAATTATATATTCAGTCTTTTAAGAATTAGAATCAGCTAAAATTTGAAATGCGAATCTTGTCGCATTATCCCAGTTCAAGAAATCTTATCATTGCTTCGTGTCATTTTGCATCTGGTCACTGATTCACTGTGACAAAAAATTGATTCAACAATCGATTTGATTTTGAATTCGTCCTACAATTAGGACATGTATGTTTCAACTTAATTACGCGAAGATCCATCACCAAAATTTTAATGGTGTTTTTGCCGCTAACAATGGATTCAGAAACAAGGTTGACTCTTATCTCTTATAAGAGATTGTCTTATTTAAACAACGAATCTTCAACTTCCACGAGTACTCTACGGGCATGTAAGGGAATGATGTCCTTGCGCAATGAACCTTTATCACCTTCAACAATCAGTTGAATGATGCAGTGGCTCGGGAACCCAGTCAACAAAGACTCTCCATGACACCCAGTCAACTGGCAGACCGTCCATAGTAAAAGGCCGTTCCTCTGCTATCGAGAAGCCGA
Organism: Prostheceraeus crozeri; assembly: GCA_907163375.1. Classification (NCBI taxonomy): domain Eukaryota; kingdom Metazoa; phylum Platyhelminthes; order Polycladida; family Euryleptidae; genus Prostheceraeus; species Prostheceraeus crozeri. The sequence goes on along the minus strand of CAJQUW010008068.1, from coordinate 412,383 downwards.
TCACCAATCTCAGAGCTACAAATCCACTTAGTCATGCTAGTCCTTGACAAGTCGCGCGCAAACCGCTATCCCTCAGAGGAATATTCTGCGAGTCCTTCATCAAATTGGGGTTCATCTATTCCGAATATCCCGTACAAAGGCGATAAGTGACCAAGATAATCTCAAGCGTCTGGTCTTCGTGAAATGGATCTTGAAGAATGAAGAAATTTTGCCAAGCATTCTTTGGTCTGATGAAGTTTATTTTAACTTACTGTATAATATGGACATGCGAAAATCCCAGATGCAATTTGACGAGGTATCTCCACTCACCAAAACTTTCCGTTTGGATGGTGATTTCTTCGAACTTCAAATTGCAGCCCTACTTCTTTGAATCGACTGTAGATCAAGACAACTAGACCAACATGGTCCGTGATCACCTTACATTTGAATTGAAAAACAATCGGGTGATGAAGACTGTCGCATTCCAGCAATATCATGGAACTTCTCCTCATTTCTCGAAGTAGGCACGAGATCCTCTATCCACAAAATCCCCCCCCCCCGGAGAACGAGTGATTGGCGACCGCGGTCTCCCGATTTGTCCTCGTTATAGCACTATCTGTCGGCAAGTTTGAAGGCTCGCGTGCATCATGAGTTTGTTCCGAGAAACATATGAGTTGAAAGAGAAACTCTGTGAAGAAGGGTGCAAAATCTCGAACGAGATGAGATCCACTGCGCCTTTAACCATCTGTTCTTCAGATAGTGTTGTTGAAGCTGATGGAAGATTGCTTGACCACACATTATAAATTGCATATTATTATTAAACTGTTCTTCTGATCAGCTTAATTGCAAACCGTCCTTTGGAAATTTTGCTTTTGATTTGAACTCTGAACAAATTAAATTTTTAAATTTAGACAAAATCTAGTAAATTTAGAAATCAGCTAGAATGCTACCAAGTAATTGCAAGAGAAAAATAATATTTCACACAACAGAACACCATGATTCGCTAAACATGATGGCATAAAAACTCAAGTCGAATAATCATTTCGGCCAGAACTACACGTCCTTGAAGTTTTGCGCACACTATGACTCAACCTGCATATAGAGCAGATGAAATATGCTAGTTTTATGATGCACACTGATTGTCATAAATCAATAAACTAATCATAAAACTTTTCAACCCATCGATATTATGCAAATGAATAATAGTTCAGCAGCCAGAATAAGTTTCAGCAGGGAACAAGGCCAAAATGGGGCACAGACTGATGCCTCTATGGTTTCTGCGAATCTGTCGAGCTTTACTCACTTCCACTTCCTGTCAAAAAATGATCAAGGAAAGCGTCTGTAAATCCAATGAGAAACAGATTGAGGTATTCAGTAAAAATGAGATTTTCTATTCTTTGTCTGATAAAGTGAAGTGCACTCAGTATATAGCTGTGATCATTTACATGGAATGTCATCGACTCACTTCTCAAGTTCATTTACATTTGTCTAGAACACAAAACACATTCAAACTTAGAAATCTTCTTAATACCAGCAATCACAAAAAATGTGGCTGATTTTAGCCACATTTAACAACATTCCCACGTTCATCATCGATCAGAAATATGATAATAACGCCGCATACTCAAGATTGGAAATGACTTGAAAACATTCCATGTCAGTAATTATGGTTCTAGACTTTTGCCGAAATCAAATAGAACAGAAAGAAAATAACCTTAAACCAAAAACTTCAATCTGCATCCCATTCGATTTGTATGCTTTTTTTACATATTTCTGGCTGACAAGAAGAGAAATCGGGTATAACTCGGCAGAAGCGCAATTCATAGAAACAACACTATGCGGAAGCCTCGTTTTCGGCCTCGTCCCCTGCAGAAGCTTATTCTGTCTGTCGGACTAGAAAGATATCACATGATTATAAAATGCGCGAAAATTTTAAGCTACTGCATCTGTAAATTGTTGATTCCTCAATATTTATTAATATTTAGTTGATTTAATTCTTATATCAATAAATATATCGCATCGAGAGTATTCTTTAGGAATATTTGCAAATAATAGCGAAGAAGAGTTATCCAACTACCAACAGTAGATGATTGATATTAGATATGAAGTTTATTTTGAACTACACTGTATCTCTCAAACTATCTTCTTTATCTAGAAATGATCGTGCGATCTGCAGACGGAGTTGCAACTCGGAAATGACTCAGAATGTCAGTATCATATTAACAGCAAGACTTATTAATTCATATTATGAATAATTCATTATCAATTCATTCAATCAAGATGCCACTGTATGAAAATCATGAATTCATGAAATTTCCAAAGGAAGAGATTTTCTAAACCCTCTAATCGCGCACATATTGGAGAACTAACGAAGATTATCTCACGTTGTTGGATTATCGCATTGTCATCAAAATTCTCATCAATTGAAGGCGAAAGACTTGTAAAACCAAAATTACCGCTTTCCACCTCGTCATTAGGACCGAATCTTTCACTTCCTGGAGAGTTTAATCAACATCCCGAAAGCATTTTACACCGAACGTTACCTTGCATCGTCCGAAGTCAGCCTTCATTGGCTAATGGTATTGCGTTGCGCAGGTACATCGTTTATTCCCTTGGCTACTCTCCTCTACATTATTCCCTCCCGCTCATAACTCAGTGGCGTGCAGTGCGGCACCTTTTGCTAAATTTTCTTCAACACGTTTGAGCTCGAATATTGTGATATCTTTGGTTCTTGTCATCTTACAGTTTGTCGTTCCACCTCGGATGGATGCATAACAGGAAATTCCTGAAGCAACTTCAGCAGGATAATATCGACGCATATCTCCTTCAGCGCGAAGTCTGTCTCATCGAAAAACAGCACAAGCAAAAGACGTAAGTAATGCCAAGTGTACTTTATCATTATATATTAAGTTGATTGGTGAGAATAATTTTTACAAGTTATGCAATAGGAGCTCTTGGTTGACAGAATTTTAATGATGTACAGATTGTTTCATAAAAAATGGATCACCCTTAAACATCGCCTTAACTTCAACTTTGTCTCACTCCGCCAAACTTGAACGAATTTCTCCGAAATTTGGAAGATATGTCAGTTGTGCTTACTAATATCATTGTTGGAAATTTCAAGCATGAATATTGAGTTGTTTTCCTGTTATACATAAAAAAGTAGTAGATAATTTGATCTTCATTTAGCAATGTTACACAAAATCATATCTCACTCTTATAAAATTACATTTGTTTCCTTTGTTATGTAGTATGTTGTTCTACAAGCCAAAAACTATCAAGCAAAACAAAAATAAAGAAAATCGGTCAATCAGAGCCAGCATAGCACCATTATTCATCAACAATAATGTAACTGCTACATGTGATTAACTGGACTTCATGTTCCATAGCTTCCTGACTTCGTTGCGGTGGTGTTGGCAGCACTCCTGATTGCTTTCAGCTAGAAATCTATCTCTTACCGGTTGAAAACAATACAAAGCACAAATGAACAATAACGAGATCGCATTCACAAAAGGCAAAGTGTCAGCCTTGCTAGAACTAGGCTTTTCTTTGCGAGCTACAAGCAAGCGACTAAATGTCCCTTACACAAATGTGCATCGATGGCATAATGATGATTTTCGACTCTGTCGTAAAGAGGGCTCTGGCCGTCCACGCAAAACATCCAAACGTAGAGACCGCCTAATTTTGAGATTTGTTAAAGTTGATCCAAGTCTCTCGTTAACTGAGATGGCTGCACTAGTCTCGTCTATTTCTAAGTCCACTATTCGTAGAAGACTTATTGAGTCGAATCTCAAGAGCTGTAAGAGGCCCTCTCAGATCGAATTATCAGATCAGCATACAAAAAGACGTCTCAGATGGGCAATGAGTCATTGTCACTGGCGAAATCAATGGGATCGGGTGGTCTGGTCTGATGAGGCATCAGTCCGTCTGAAGGATAGTGATGGTCGATTGAGATTATGGATAAAATCTGATCAGGAAATTCCGAGACATTTACATCGTCCCCGGGTACAAGGTGGTGCGACTCTACTGATTTGGGCTGGCATTTGGACCAATGGCCACTCTGAACTTCACATACAGCAAGGAACCATGAATTCTGAACGCTATGTGAATGTTTTACGAATGAACATTGGCCAAATGACAGATCAACTTGGTGATCCATCGACTTGGTTATTTATGGATGATAATGCTACGTGTCACAGGAGTAGTAGAGTCAACTTATGCAAGTCTCAATTAGGGCTTAGGACATTATCTTGGCCAGCTCGTTCTCCTGATCTGAATCCCATAGAAAAAGTATGGAGTATTCTAAAACGTAACGTTCGTCGTTCACTGCTACCTACAGATGGCGTATCACAACTTACGTCACTGTTAAAAAGAGAGTGGAGAAAGTTAGATCAGTCAAAAATTAACGATATCATCGAATCAATACCTAGACGAATTGGTAATGTCATTGACAAAAAGGGTAGGGCCACAAAATATTAGCTTCTTAAGAACCGTTACTGTTACATAGCTTATCAGATTATATAAGGACATTTAAATATATAAGGGACATGAAATAGCATGAAAAATGCTTTCTGTATCATACTTATGTTTTATTTAGTCAAATTTTAGGATGATCCACTTTTTATGAAACGGACTGTAGTTGGAGCCATAGATGGTAGAGACCAGAATTATTTGGCACCTGGGCAGAGATGTATGTTGTTTGAGATTTAGGCGGATGCAAAAGTCACGTAGTCCACAAGATATCTTTATTGGTGTGAACTTGTTGACGGGAAAACACAACCTTTTATTTGCATTAACAAACATCAAGGCATTACGTAATCATTCAATGGGATTGTACATGGCAATAGAAACCCTATAGTGACAGTCTGGAGACAATGAACGGCGTCACCTGCACACGCATTGTTAGAGGACAATACCAATCACCACATGAGAAGAACAACAGTCAACATCAAACATATGTGCTAAATGAAGCAAATGAAGCTTGAATAGAAAGTGCAACTGAAAAGGAATCACGATAATCTGTGGACTACTTATACGCGTTCAATCCACTGGCATTTGTTTATACTTTCACCAAGCGTAATGAAAGATGTATACATTTACCAGCACTCTGGGCTCACAACCAGGACTGTCGCTGATAGTAGGCTATTATAATGATAAAATTTTGAAAATGATAAAGTTTTGCTATCTGGGAGATTTCTTGCTGAAAGCCTCATTACTGAGAAACATGAGGCCTAAAGTAATGACAACATCAGTACAACTGACACATCAAAGCAAATAATTATAGCAAAGAGGAAAGACATTACAATATTCTACAATTTACTAATGGTTTCATAGTCATGATGACCGCTGGCCGTCGCATAAAGACGAATATACTGGGTGCCCCAAAAGTCTTAAACTTTTATATTTTGAATATTAAAAAGAGCTCCCACAGTATCATTTCAATAGAATGCTTGTCATTTAAAAGTTTTTATATTTGCTAAACATATTTCAAGAAAATAAGAAAAAAACTAAGTGCCTCACATTTTAGAAAATGCTTCATTGAACCAAGTATCTTATTGAAATTTGTTCATTTATAACTTGCATTTCTCGTCTTTCTTAATTTCCGCGTTCTTCAAATGAGAAATCTATGTTTCGAAATTTGACCGTATAAACGCAATAATATCGACACGTACAATCTATGGTGTTTCGTACATCAAGTAGGTAAAAGACGTCGACTACTATGCAAACTCAAACTGTTCACCATTTAAATCCAAGCTTTTTACGCAGCGTTTCAGGAAAGCTGAAAGGGGATTGCGAAACATCGTTAATGACACTCTTTCAATTGACTCTCTTGACTCAATTGACACTCTTTCAATTTGACCGTATAAACGCAATAATATCGACACGTACAATCTATGGTGTTTCGTACATCAAGTAGGTAAAAGACGTCGACTACTATGCAAACTCAAACTGTTCACCATTTAAATCCAAGCTTTTTACGCAGCGTTTCAGGAAAGCTCAAAGGGGATTGCGAAACATCGTTAATGACACTCTTTCAATTTTTTTCTTCAATTCTTCGTTGAATTGCTTGAAGACTTGGAGTTCCCAGTTCCGAGAAATTTCAGGCACCGGTATCTTATATCGTAAGGGGCAGGGGTCTGCTTGCCCTATTTCATAAGAAATAATCGTCGACTCTCCTCTCGATTAGATAGACATTATCTTCAATCACTAAGCTCTACATTTGCTTCAGCAAGACTTTCTAACTGTGGTGCTAATTTTATTTCGTTCGTTAATCGATAGCGATGCAATAAAAAGCGATTTATCAATAGCGATGCAGCATAACAGTTTTTAGTGAGACACCATAGAAAGCCTGTCTACTGTATTTTGAGTTAGAAAAATTTTATGATTCATGGAGTGACACTGTCAAAAGTTTTGGTTGCTTCAAACGGTTGTTTCTTTTGAAAAGTTGAAGGTTTTCATTTTTGTCATTCGTAAAAAATCGTTTGACACGTTACAAATCGTTGATCAGAGTTCCATCAAAATAATACTTTGAAAACTCCCCTCATAATAAAAGGTAAAAAAGTCAAAAACTTTTGGGGCACCTTGTATTTCAGGTAGACGTGCAAGATTTCAGTGGTCACCTACAACTGGATGTGATGAAGCGTGTCATTCACCATTTTTGTCAAATAGACGCACGCTCGTTGGTAATCTACTGCAGTGAACCCGCTGTATAGTCACATGAAGAGTTGCCACGAAATGTCACACAATGTTTCTCAGTAACATAACAAGATGTACCTTTTCTAAAACTCATGACCTGCATAACCGGTTTATCAACCTTATTATTTGATTGAATTCTAACATAAGTTCAATAATGTAAATCAGGGTGTCAAGTCACAATGGACTTCGTGCAAAATGATCTCCAAAATCGTCTTTTTGAATTTTAGCCAGAAAGTCAATACTCTGATAGTTCATGGAAGTAAATAGACATACCAATAGACATAAATATAGACATACTAATAGACATAATAATAGACATAAATAGAAATACTTTCAAGCTGTCAGAGGCTATTGACTTTTTGGATAACATTTCAACAGAAACCTTAGATGTTGCTGAAATCGTTTCTGGTATCAAAATTATATTTTGTGGCTTTCCCTTGGACAGTTTCAAAATGAACATTTTGGAAATTATTTTGACATGGAATCTAAATCAGCATTCACATCAACTTTGGTGCTTTTGTCACAAATTGCAATATTTTCAACAAAGTGGTTCCATCATGTACTTCTCTCGATGCATGAATTTTAATATTTGAGACACGTCCATGATCATTGCCCCTTTGTAGGAGAAAGGCTTTTTCGCCCCCACTCCCAAGATTTTGTTGTAGCTATTTAAATGCGTTATATTATTTGACACTGCACTTCTCAATAGCTTATTTTTTATTATACTTTTTCATAATATATCACAATATTTCTGTGTTTGGCCTCTGGAAGGTTAAATAATCGACCTTGATTCAAAAGCACATCCGCAAAATATTGAAAACTTTTATTTTCTAGTTTATCATATGGTGGTTTTGCCCACTGTTATTTGATTTAAAGTGAAATACTCGTACATAGATGACATGACCTCATACCAATGATCTACATTGAGCGCACACATAATCGTCTCAATTGCGCATACCTTACTCATGCTACTGATAACTGTTTTAGTAGCAATTCAAGTGTGTGAAAAAAGTAGTTCTACCTTAACAAAATAAATATGCTGACTGTATTTTTCCCTAGCCAATTTGTGTTGTTCTGAGCTGTATATATCTTCTTACTCACTTTATCAGCTCGAGACTCATCTTACAGTGAGCTGGAAATGGTGATTCGCATTTTGATAAATTCTCCTGAATCAAATTAATTAAACTCTATCTAATTTGTTGAGTTGTATTCATAGAGAATGCATCAATTAAATATTCAGATTTATGAGGATAATATGAATGTATCATAGTTTTGCCGTTTTCCCCGTAGTAGTAACCCCATCCCAGACGCAAGCCCAAAATGTGAAAGGATGAGTCATCAGGCTGACTCAGCCCCCCCCTCTGGAAGGAAGGTGAGGGAGAGCGCCAAGGATGTGTTGGGAGGAATGGGTCCGAGAGGAAGAAACGGGTCCCTCCCCCCCTCTGGAAGGAAGGAGTTTTCCAGCAAGGTAAGGAAGGTGATAGGAATGTGGGAGGGATAGAGTGTGGAAAAAGGCAGGTGTTGGAGGTTTTGGGATGAGAAAGTCCATTTTTCGGGCAGAAGGAGCACTCGGATGGGAAAACGGAGGCCAGATTCGGACTCTACGTAAAATTTTGGGTTAGGAAGGATGTTTCCAGCGACATTGGAGAGAAAAAGTTTTGAAGACCTCCCCCTTCCTGCCACACTTCCAACTTTGGTGTGAGAGATGGTAGAAAGTCGTGCAATAGCTCATTTGAAAGCTAAAAGTGAGAAAAAAGCAATGGAAAGCTCAATTTTGACTCATTTTCTTGGGTTTAGGGAGGAAAATGGCAGGAAACCGTCAGAGTTGGAAAAGGCAGGTGTTGGAGGTTTTGGGATGAGAAAAGTCGTTTTTCGGGCAGAAGGAGACCTCGGATGGGAAAATGGAGTGCAAATTCGGACGATTTGGTCAAAGTTGGGTTTAGGAACTTCTTCCCAAATCAATCGGAGAGAAAAAGTTTTGAGTACATCCCTCCCCCTTCCTGCCAAACTTCCAACTTTGGTTGTAGACATCGTAGAAAGTCGTGCAATAGCTCATTTGAAAGCTAAAAGTGAGAAAAAAGCAATGGAAAGCTCAATTTTGACTCATTTTCTTGGGTTTAGGGAGGAAAATGGCAGGAAACCGTCAGAGTTGGAAAAAGGCAGGTGTTGGAGGTTTTGGGATGAGAAAAGTCGTTTTTCGGGCAGAAGGAGACCTCGGATGGGAAAATGGAGTGCAAATTCGGACGTTTTGGTCAATGTTGGGTCTAGGAACTTCTTCCCAACTCAATCGGATAGAAAAAGTTTTGAGTACGTCCCCCCCCTTCCTGCCAAACTTCCAACTTTGGTTGTAGACATCGTAGAAAGTCGTGCAATAGCTCGTTTGAAAGCTGGGAGTAAGAAAATTTCAGTGGAAAACATGGCTTGTTCGTATCTGCCTTCGTTTAGAGGTGAGATGTTATTGAAAATTTGGGACCTTGGCGAAAAACGACAGAGTTAGAATGTTTATGAAAATCGCTCTAGCGGGTGAAGCAAGCCTCGGACGGGAAAACAGAGACCAGATTTCGAATCAGCGTGCCATGTTACACCTGTATGTCATTCATGCTATGTCTCCGAAGTGAAAGGAAGAAAGATGACAGAAGCAGTAAAGTTTACGAATGAATTTTGTTCACTACGTTTTCATCGACAAAGTCTTCGTGGTGTGATTAGGGACTACATCATCTCCTTTCATCATGAAAAGGCAGACTTAGAATTTGCTATCGCTAAAGGTTACTTCGTTTTCCAACAGCTCATGGACAGTTTGATGAATAAAGATGTGAAAGGACGATTAGTTGCAGAGATTGAGTTTGAGAAAGTGACTGATGAACATGCAGGTGAACGTGTAGTGTTTCATTTTGCATCCTATTCTGCAGAGACGATACATGATCCCAAAGATTTCTATCAGCGACACATGGCAAAAATTGCATCTCGACTAGATTCATTTCATGAGCATGGATCCAACTTGATCTTATGTCGCATAAAACACATTCATATTCAACTCAATGTGTTAAACTAGATTCGACTACAAGATTTGGGTAAAGCATTCATGAGTCAGACGTCCGCGTGCCTCCTTTTCCCTGCCGCAACGAAGTCAGGGGAGAAACGGAGGTCTCTGATTGGCTCACATAGTGTCAAATGTGGATTCGCAGGAGACTATAAAAGCAGACGTCTCCCCATTTTCTCTTCATTTCATTCTCTTGACTTGCAAAGCGTGTGTGACTTGCTGAAGCCATTGTCCCCTCTCAACTTTGTCTGATCAATCCTGTTTGCAAATTTACAAGTGAGTGTCATGACTTTCTGGCCTAAACCTTACCAGCATTTTAGAAGAGAGACGCAGGAGAGTGTGTGGCCGATGATTGTACAAGCTTATTTTGTTGAACCATCACCGCCACCGCCTCCACCACCTAGACGCTTTACCTTTAAGTCTTTTAGGGAATTGAAACTCAATTCGAGTCCTAAGCTCAAGACATTTAATTTACTGGACGATGACGAAGACTTAGACTTTGGTGATAAGCTTTAAATCCTGTGAACGCTCCAAAAGGTCCTCTTAAGGGCCACCTCATATGTCACTGCTAAGCTAACAATTTTCTTTTCTCTGATGATCATGAATGTACTTAGTGGTATTCTTTCGTTACAGACTGCCATGGCCATGAATCCTACTCCAACTGCTGCATCACTGAATCCTCAACTTCTCGAGCTGTGGAATCCGAAAATTGAAAAGGTAATTCACGGCTATCCTACCTACAAACAACAAGTGCGCTACAACGGTGTTCGACTCTATCTTCAAACGCCGGCGGTATACTTACCAAAAGCGGATGCGCAAGTAAATTGTTGCGGTCAATACCTGGGTATCCCTATTGATAATTGGTTGCGACAGAAGCTTGACATTTTAGAAGATGTTGTGAGGCAAAAGGACCTTATTCCTACTGAACGATTACAGTTGTGGCCAGAAAAGAAAACTTCTTATTATAAACCATTGCATCGCGGCACTCGCTGCTATATTTTACAAAGCAAGTATTGCAAAGTCACTTCAGGAGTGACAGTTGAACAGTCAGTTGAAACAGAATTGTCATCGCTAGGTGCTGGCTTTTATTCATTTCATATTGAGGTGCCTGCTGCTATGTGGGACCTCATCAATCTGACGGTAATTTCATTTCTCTCAATTTGCGGATTGCTCAAATTCATCATCAACCTGAGTTAACAGGACTTGATCACATTGAGAAAGTCATTGATTCTTGTGTCAAACAGTGTCAAGAACCTGTCACTAAACCTAAACGTCGTCGCACATCAAAGAAAGATGGTGCTACCACCAAAGAGAAATCTTAAGTATTGTAATCAGTTGGTATGTAGTGAATGTGGAAAACGCGGTCTTGCGCGTTATGTTCAAATGAAACATTGTCAACATGTTGTATGTATCTTTTGCTATGTAAAGGACAGACAGCCTTGTAAAGTTCCTGCTCAATGTATTATTTTGTAATGAAGTCTTTTTGATATTGTAGGTTGTCATCTTCATAGACAGTGAGGTAACACCCATGCAGGAATTGAATGCTATTGCAATGAGAGAAAGTGATCAAACTGTTGTTAGTGTATATCATAGATTTGCCTACTGTCCTCCACACAAAGACGAATGGTCACGACGTCATGTGCATGGACTTGATCCTTCTATTTTGATTCATATTGGATTTGTAAATGAAACGTATTTGATAAGTGATTTCAAACGGTGGTTGTCAGGTTTTCATATTGTTGAAATATTAGGAAATGATTCTGAACGAATAGCAACAACACTTCAGTTGCACATTGATAATTTATATTTACCATGTTGGGTAGATCGTGTAAGACAAGACTATCATATGCATTGTGATCAAAAGAAGTTTCGAGATGAAATGATTTTTGACATGGCTATATTTTTCGGAGAGAGACATCACCTTTACAGACCACCATCTCATTGTAATACTAGAAATAAAGCTGCCTACATTGCAAAACTCTCTTCACGCTGGCATTGTAGTCTCTATGACGTTTATGAACTGTATCTATATTATTGTCAACAGCATGGGTCTATGTAAAACATGTTTTTGCTCCTTGTGAATGAATGATGATCATTTTATGAAGTGTATTCTGTACTTGTAAATTTTGTCTGGTGTTGAATAAACTTACAGTGGAATATGATTGTTATTTCTGTTTTATTCATAGTAGAAGTCATTGAAGGAATGTGAAATCTATAGTCACAACGTTTATGATGGCGCATCGTACCTTAAGTAACCACATGTGTCATTTGACTCTTGATAAACAAGGATTCGATGGATTTTTACAAGCTTGGAAACTTACATTTAAAGTAGAGATGAATGACATGAAAGTGGCAGCAACTGAAAGTCTTCCTCTCTTCAAAAGATTAATAGAGAGTTTGCAGCCTGAAGATGTGAGGGGTAGACTCATTGCTTATATTGAGTTGAAAGATTTGCAAAAGCCACTTCGTTCTGAACTCTATTGCTCAGAATGGACTACTCTTAGTGACCTATCTTATGCACTACATGCGGAGAAAATTATGAAGAAAATGGAAGGGACGACGGAAGGAATTGCATACGTTGCTAAATATATCATGATTCAAATGAGTGTGTTTACATCCACGACTTTGTTTGATCGTCGACACATTGTGTAGATGCAATAAAGTTTTCTTTTCACTGAGTATTTTGTAATGGTGTATAGAGCAACATGAGTCATTGCGCTTTGTGCATTACTATCGGGCTCTTTGTTAGATAAATGAATGCGTATTTGTTTGAGAAAAGGGGCGTGTCATAACATGAGTCATTGCGCTTTGTGCATTACTATCAGGCTCTTTGTTAGATAAATGAATGCGTCTTTGTTCGAGAAAACGGGCGTGTCACTGAAGTCTTTGTGAGGACTAGAACGACTTTGTAAGAGGGAAGGTTTCCACCCACGCAGTCAAAAGTTCACGTGCCATAACTCTTTGTCACATAACAAAGACAGGGAAAACGAGAAAAGGGAAACGTATGTGATTGGAGCTAGGTCTGCTTATTAAAAGGACCACTGAGCGCATGGCAATCATTTCCGTCCTTGCGCTAACCATGCAGTTGCTCGAAGCCATCAACTCCTCTGCTCTCGCACTGGGTACACTGAACTCCCTAACTTTAGTATCGGGTAAAAATGCTCTCAATCAAAAGATAGCTCATCATGGAGAAGCCGTAACCATAAAAACTCCAAGTCAACGGATAGATTATCTAAAGATTATGTCAACAAAGTGTGGACTGGCCGTGTGTGTGCCGTTAGACTATTGGACACGGTTACAATTCAATACTCTTGAAACATTCCTGAAAGAAAATCTCACCATTCCCAAAGAAATTGTTCGACACAATGGGAAGCGGCCACAAGTTCCCTTCATGGAAAGACGAAACATGTATGTGCATATGGATAGACACTGTCTCATCATCCATGAAAAGGAGAGCAGCGAATTCGACTTACTCAATTGCAAACCACTCCCCATTTTGGGAAAAGGATTCTACTCCTTCGAAATTAAAATTCAAACCATCTACATGGGTCCGCGAAGGGACGGAAGGTTGTTTACGTTGAATCCCTATCTTGTCTCCATCAACTTTAAAAATGATGTCCATGTTGATGATGATCAACTACAGTAACACTCTCCACACACTGAGAACGCACCATCGGTCTTTATGAGACCACGGCCTAACGGCCACCGTATCAAGAAAGAAAATGTACACTCACCATGCCACACATGAACATGACTCTCTCTCCTTCTTTCTTAGGCATACCCTTCTTCACTCAAGTTTTAATCATGTGGAAATTATCAGCATGGCTCCATGTATCATGGAAAAGTCAGTGTGTTACATTTCATGATACGAAAAGTCAACTTCAGATAACTCTAGAACACTTTGATCTACGAAGGTTGCATCGCGCTATCCTATCCAACTCTTGTCGTGTCATTAACGGAGGAGACGGCATTGTATTTATTCGCATTCAAAAGATGATTCTACATAATGATCACTGCTACATTGTGATTCCAAAACCCTCATGGGAAAAGTATAAAAGGGAAGTTCACTCAACCCATATGTCATTTGTGAGTCATGCTCCCCATCCGCATCATCAACGCCATGCGCGAAATGAATCTCAGAAGAGACATCGATTTAGAACAGTTGCATACCCATCTTCCCGATTCAGTCTATCATCGCGGTCGTCCGCAAATGTTGGTCATTCGCATGAGCAACAGTCGGAATCTTCAAATCTTTCGCTGCGGCAAAATCCAAGTCCTAGGAAACCTTTCTCATTTCGTGATGCAGTCCATGTGTGTTACGAAGTCGTCAAGAAAATGCGAACACTCATGCTCATCTCCGCCTCAGTCCCCTGACATTGAAGAATATAGTAGTGTTTGTTCAATTGAAGATGTTAGTGAATCTACCCAACATTAAAACCAGTAATCATTGTATATTTTATGAAACTGAACTCTTTCCTGCTGCTCTGATTCGGAAGTGTCATCCTGTACATATTGCAGTGTTTCACAACAGACATTGTATCATGACTGGTTTACGTGATATTAGTAAAGTAGCTGACATTGTTAAATCTCTAATGCGTTATCTGTATGAGTCACAGTTAATAGAATCGTGTTAATCACATGATGCGTTTTGAATGAGTTATCGCAATGAACTATCGTCCACACACGTGTCGGCGAAAAGGTCATCAACAAGGTTCTTCGCTTTATGATGAGTCAACTTTATTTATAGACATGAAGTGATGTCCACACAATTGTCGGTGAAAAGGTCACGCTGTCTGACGTGAGGCGCCCTCGATGTTGAGTGACACGCCCACACACGTGTCGGTGAAAAGGTTGAACAAGACTGATTAGATTCGTATGACTGGCGCCTTACCACCTCGTGAGTCAGAGCTATTTATAGACATGAGTCAGCAAAGTGGTTGATGATTCCTAAGCCGAAGAAATTGTCATGATGTTACATTCGTTGGTGAGGATGATAACTTACAAACTCTAACATGGTTTTGACTTTATTTTATACTTTGCCTATCTTGCAAATAGTGAAATACTTATGACTTCACTTTATATTTCACCTATCTTACAAACTGTACAAACAGTGAAAGGATTTTAACATTAATTCAAACTTAACAATCATCAACTTAATTTCTAACTTTACAAACAGTGAAGTGATTCTAACTTCATTTATATTTAACCTATCTTACAAACAGCGACATGGGTATAACTTTATTTCTAACTTTACAATCATCAACTTTATTTCTAACTTTACAAACGTCAACTTTATTTCTAACTTTACAAACAGTGAAGTGATTCTGACTTCATTTACATTTCACCTATCTTACAAACAGCGACATGGAGATAACTTTATTTCTAACTTTACAATCATCAACTTTATTTCTAACTTTACAATCATCAACTTTATTTCTAACTTTACAAACAGTGAAGTGATTCTGACTTCATTTACATTTCACCTATCTTACAAACAGCGACATGGAGATAACTTTATTTTTAACTTTACAATCATCAACTTTATTTCTAACTTTACAAACGTCAACTTTTTTCCTAACTTTAAAAACAATGAAGTGATTCTGACTTCATTTACATTTCACCTATCTTACAAACAGCGACATGGAGATAACTTTATTTCTAACTTCACAAAAGTCAACTTTATTTCTAACTTTACAAACAGTGAAGTGATTCTGACTTCATTTACATTTCACCTATCTTACAAACAGCGACATGGAGATAACTTTATTTCTAACTTTACAATCATCAACTTTATTTCTAACTTTACAAACGTCAACTTTATTCCTAACTCTACAAACAGTGAAGTGATTCTGACTTCATTTACATTTCACCTATCTTACAAACAGCGACATGGAGATAACTTTATTTCTAACTTTACAATCATCAACTTTATTTCTAACTTTACAAAAGTCAACTTTATTTCTAACTTTACAAACAGTGAAGTGATTCTGACTTCATTTATATTTCACCTATCTTACAAACAGCGACATGGAGATAACTTTATTTCTAACTTTACAATCATCAACTTTATTTCTAACTTTACAAACAGTGAAGTGATTCTGACTTCATTTACATTTCACCTATCTTACAAACAGCGACATGGAGATAACTTTATTTCTAACTTTACAAACGTCAACTTTATTTCTAACTTTACAAACGTCAACTTTATTTCTAACTTTACAAACAAAGAAGTGATTCTGACTTCATTTACATTTCACCTATCTTACAAACAGCGACATGGAGATAACTTTATTTCTAACTTTACAAAAGTCAACTTTATTTCTAACTTTACAAACAGTGAAGTGATTCTGACTTCATTTACATTTCACCTATCTTACAAACAGCGACATGGAGATAACTTTATTTCTAACTTTACAATCATCAACTTTATTTCTAACTTTACAAACGTCAACTTTATTTCTAACTTTACAAACAATGAAGTGATTCTGACTTCATTTACATTTCACCTATCTTACAAACAGCGACATGGAGATAACTTTATTTCTAACTTTACAAAAGTCAACTTTATTTCTAACTTTACAAACAGTCAAGTGATTCTGACTTCATCTACATTTCACATATCTTACAAACAGCGACATGGAGATAACTTTATTTCTAACTTTACAAACGTCAACTTTATTTCTAACTTTACAAACAGTGAAGTGATTCTGACTTCATTTACATTTCACCTCTCTTACAAACAGCGACATGGAGATAACTTTATTTCTAACTTTACAAAAGTCAACTTTATTTCTAACTTTACAAACAGTGAAGTGATTCTGACTTCATTTACATTTCACCTATCTTACAAACAGCGACATGGAGATAACTTTATTTCTAACTTTACAATCATCAACTTTATTTCTAACTTTACAAACAGTGAAGTGATTCTGACTTCATTTACATTTCACCTATCTTACAAACAGCGACATGGAGATAACTTTATTTCTAACTTTACAATCATCAACTTTATTTCTAACTTTACAAACGTCAACTTTATTTCTAACTTTACAAACAATGAAGTGATTCTGACTTCATTTACATTTCACCTATCTTACACACAGCGACATGGGTATAACTTTATTTCTAACTTTACAATCATCAACTTTATTTCTAACTTTACAATCATCAACTTTATTTCTAACTTTACAAACAGTGAAGTGATTCTGACTTCATTTACATTTCACCTATCTTACAAACAGCGACATGGAGATAACTTTATTTCTAACTTTACAATCATCAACTTTATTTCTAACTTTACAAACGTCAACTTTTTTCCTAACTTTACAAACAGTGAAGTGATTCTGACTTCATTTACATTTCACCTATCTTACAAACAGCGACATGGAGATAACTTTATTTCTAACTTTACAAAAGTCAACTTTATTTCTAACTTTACAAACAGTGAAGTGATTCTGACTTCATTTACATTTCACCTATCTAACAAACAGCGACATGGAGATAACTTTATTTCTAACTTTACAATCATCAACTTTATTTCTAACTTTACAAACGTCAACTTTATTTCTAACTCTACAAACAGTGAAGTGATTCTGACTTCATTTACATTTCACCTATCTTACAAACAGCGACATGGAGATAACTTTATTTCTAACTTTACAATCATCAACTTTATTTCTAACTTTACAAAAGTCAACTTTATTTCTAACTTTACAAACAGTGAAGTGATTCTGACTTCATTTATATTTCACCTATCTTACAAACAGCGACATGGAGATAACTTTATTTCTAACTTTACAATCATCAACTTTATTTCTAACTTTACAAACAGTGAAGTGATTCTGACTTCATTTACATTTCACCTATCTTACAAACAGCGACATGGAGATAACTTTATTTCTAACTTTACAAAAGTCAACTTTATTTCTAACTTTACAAACGTCAACTTTATTTCTAACTTTACAAACAAAGAAGTGATTCTGACTTCATTTACATTTCACCTATCTTACAAACAGCGACATGGAGATAACTTTATTTCTAACTTTACAAAAGTCAACTTTATTTCTAACTTTACAAACAGTGAAGTGATTCTGACTTCATTTACATTTCACCTATCTTACAAACAGCGACATGGAGATAACTTTATTTCTAACTTTACAATCATCAACTTTATTTCTAACTTTACAAACGTCAACTTTATTTCTAACTTTACAAACAATGAAGTGATTCTGACTTCATTTACATTTCACCTATCTTACAAACAGCGACATGGAGATAACTTTATTTCTAACTTTACAAAAGTCAACTTTATTTCTAACTTTACAAACAGTGAAGTGATTCTGACTTCATCTACATTTCACATATCTTACAAACAGCGACATGGAGATAACTTTATTTCTAACTTTACAAACGTCAACTTTATTTCTAACTTTACAAACAGTGAAGTGATTCTGACTTCATTTACATTTCACCTCTCTTACAAACAGCGACATGGAGATAACTTTATTTCTAACTTTACAAAAGTCAACTTTATTTCTAACTTTACAAACAGTGAAGTGATTCTGACTTCATTTACATTTCACCTATCTTACAAACAGCGACATGGAGATAACTTTATTTCTAACTTTACAATCATCAACTTTATTTCTAACTTTACAAACAGTGAAGTGATTCTGACTTCATTTACATTTCACCTATCTTACAAACAGCGACATGGAGATAACTTTATTTCTAACTTTACAATCATCAACTTTATTTCTAACTTTACAAACGTCAACTTTATTTCTAACTTTACAAACAATGAAGTGATTCTGACTTCATTTACATTTCACCTATCTTACACACAGCGACATGGGTATAACTTTATTTCTAACTTTACAATCATCAACTTTATTTCTAACTTTACAAACATCAACTTTATTTCTAACTTTACAAACAGTGAAGTGATTCTGACTTCATTTACATTTCACCTATCTTACAAACAGCGACATGGAGATAACTATATTTCTAACTTTACAATCATCAACTTTATTTCTAACTTTACAAACGTCAACTTTATTTCTAACTTTACAAACAGTGAAGTGATTCTGACTTCATTTACATTTCACCTATCTTACAAACAGCGACATGGAGATAACTTTATTTCTAACTTTACAAAAGTCAACTTTATTTCTAACTTTACAAACAGTGAAGTGATTCTGACTTCATTTACATTTCACCTATCTTACAAACAGCGACATGGAGATAACTTTATTTCTAACTTTACAATCATCAACTTTATTTCTAACTTTACAAACAGTGAAGTGATTCTAACTTCATTTACATTTCACCTATCTTACAAACAGCGACATGGAGATAACTTTATTTCTAACTTTACAAACGTCAACTTTATTTTTAACTTTACAAACAGTGAAGTGATTCTGACTTCATTTACATTTCACCTATCTTACAAACAGCGACATGGAGATAACTTTATTTCTAACTTTACAATCATCAACTTTATTTCTAACTTTACAAACAGTGAAGTGATTCTAACTTCATTTACATTTCACCTATCTTACAAACAGCGACATGGAGATAACTTTATTTCTAACTTTACAATCATCAACTTTATTTCTAACTTTACAAACAGTGAAGTGATTCTAACTTCATTTACATTTCACCTATCTTACAAACAGCGACATGGAGATAACTTTATTTCTAACTTTACAAACGTCAACTTTATTTTTAACTTTACAAACAGTGAAGTGATTCTGACTTCATTTACAGTTCACCTATCTTACAAACAGCGACATGGAGATAACTTTATTTCTAACTTTACAATCATCAACTTTATTTCTAACTTTACAAACGTCAACTTTATTTCTAACTTTACAAACAGTGAAGTGATTCTGACTTCATTTACATTTCACCTATCTTACAAACAGCGACATGGAGATAACTTTATTTCTAACTTTACAAAAGTCAACTTTATTTCTAACTTTACAAACAGTGAAGTGATTCTGACTTCATTTACATTTCACCTATCTTACAAACAGCGACATGGAGATAACTTTATTTCTAACTTTACAAAAGTCAACTTTATTTCTAACTTTACAAACAGTGAAGTGATTCTGACTTCATTTACATTTCACCTATCTTACAAACAGCGACATGGAGATAACTTTATTTCGACCTTTACAATCATCAACTTTATTTCTAACTTAACAAAAGTCAACTTTATTTCTAACTTTACAAACAGTGAAGTGATTCTGACTTCATTTACATTTCACCTATCTTACAAACAGCGACATGGAGATAACTTTATTTCTAACTTTACAAAAGTCAACTTTATTTCTAACTTTACAAACAGTGAAGTGATTCTGACTTCATTTACATTTCACCTATCTTACAAACAGCGACATGGAGATAACTTTATTTCTAACTTTACAATCATCAACTTTATTTCTAACTTTACAAACGTCAACTTTATTTCTAACTTTACAAACAATGAAGTGATTCTGACTTCATTTACATTTCACCTATCTTACAAACAGCGACATGGAGATAACTTTATTTCTAACTTTACAAAAGTCAACTTTATTTCTAACTTTACAAACAGTGAAGTGATTCTGACTTCATCTACATTTCACCTATCTTACAAACAGCGACATGGAGATAACTTTATTTCTAACTTTACAAACGTCAACTTTATTTCTAACTTTACAAACAGTGAAGTGATTCTGACTTCATTTACATTTCACCTATCTTACAAACAGTGATATGGTTATAACTTAATTTCTAACTTTTTCAATCACGAACTTTATTTCTAACCCTGCCCATCTTACAAAATGATTAAAACTTCCACTTCTATCTATTGAGTGAGAATCCCATCTTTAT
Organism: Prostheceraeus crozeri; assembly: GCA_907163375.1. Classification (NCBI taxonomy): domain Eukaryota; kingdom Metazoa; phylum Platyhelminthes; order Polycladida; family Euryleptidae; genus Prostheceraeus; species Prostheceraeus crozeri. The sequence continues at coordinate 391,790 of CAJQUW010008068.1, read as the reverse complement.
GTCGAAAGGAAAGCAACACAGTATGTACATGATATGTTATTCATCATCACAACCGATTTTCATCACAGCCACATGCAGTTAATACTGATGGTAGCAGAAAACAAAGTTTTTATATCTCACATCACCGGAGACAAAGTCACTGATATGCAGGGAGAAAACAAAGTCACTCATGTGCAGGGAGAAAACAACGTCAGGAAAACCAGTTGATATGTAAGTCATGATATGAAGTGATCAGGAGTTGGAGGCATGTTACAAGGCACTCACTCACAACGCCCCATGGAAAACGCCATGGAGTAAAAAGCAAAACATCAACCGCAACAGAGAGGAAGCATTCATCATCAGACATCGCCGGACGGAGGAGGAGAAAGTTTCTGTCTCTTTGGTGGAGGTAGATGAGTGTGTGGATGGCCGTACGGTAATGAATGATTAGGACTCATCCAGCATCGCTTGTCTTCCCAAGCTGAGAGACCTCGTTTCCTAAACGTCGTTGTTCTGACTTGATGCGACTGTGATTTTAAAATGGTCATTTCTACTTTTTTGATTTGAAGTGAATCTAAGGCATCTTGATAGTCCCTATAAGTCATTTTTCTAACGATTGACTTCGAGATGCCTTTCGCCCGTTTTATAGAAAACTCTGAGGATTTTAGCTTCATGGATTACATCTTAGGGCGAAGCAAGATCATCTCCTCTATCTGTTTGCCGGCACACTCATCCTTGAAGCAGCCAAGCTTCGCTTTACTTGAGGTAGAGTAAAGCGGATGGTCAGTGGGATAGTTGGAACAATCAAACTTGGGTGCTAAATATTTTAAAATGTCTTCCTGCTTGACTTGGCTCGTGGTTGTCAAAGCTAGGAAGAAGCTGTCTGTATCACCTCCTACTAATTCCACACGTTGGAGAAGTGGACATGTCTTAAAAGTGTGGTAAAATAACTTATGCATTTCTAGCTTGGAGTGATCCAAGACAGCTTGACCGACATAAATGGGCTTACAAAGTTCTACTTTAGATTTTAACATTTTGAAACCAGTGATGTCTTCGGAAATGACATCATGGTGGCAAAACAACGGCGAGCGCCATAACTTGATACTCGTTTCCGGATCAGTTACGATGCGATAGTCCATGCGCTTTCTTACATCCTCCATGGTTTTACCAAAGAGGGCATTATTCTTAAATTTAAAGAAGTCCTTTTCGAAAGGATTCTTGGATTCAGCCCGTTTCTTGCTATTACATTCTATATACGGTTTTAGAAAGGGCTTCTGCTTAAACTGGATAGCGCGATGGACTTTGTCAAGTTGCATCCCCATACCTAGATAGAATTTGAGGAGGGAATAGTGCACGATATAGTGCTGCTTGTTCAATTGGGTGAGCAACAACTTCCTAGTGGGTCTATAGTTTAAATCATTTTCCGCCTCATATTTCTTATTGTGTTCTTCCATAAAGGGAGAGAGCATATCTGGACTGACTATGCCAGATTCGGATGAGAGAGGAAAATCAACGGTCCTATTCTTAATGCAGTCTGGATAGATGAGGTCGACTTCAAATAAATAAACTATGTCAGCCTCATCTCCCAGTGCCATGATGTGTGCTGGATTGGAGAAGTGTTCAATGTCATGGGGCTCTACCCATTGGAAGTCAGACTGTGGCAAAGGCTTGGAGAGTGCACTCCCATACAAATTATTTTGGTCTATGTACATTAAATGCGTGGTCGATCCTATGTCTTTGGTGCTGTTGACAACATGTTTGTTAACAAATGTCAAGCCACCCCTAATACCACGTTCAAATAACGGATACATTTCTGCATCTTGCAGTATATGAATGCTCTCTTTCGTCATCTTGAAGGCTGACTGATAGGACAGACCCGGCAGACTAACAAAATGGACGGGGTCTAAGGCGTCCTGTTCTAATGTGACTTTCTTAAAAGTCTCAAACACGTCAGCCAACAGATAGACGTCTAATTTTAAGTAGGCAAGCATGTAGTCACCAAACGTTCGACACCTAAATTCTAACCATGCTTGCTCTGCGTGCCTATAATCATCCAGCGAACAGTCCTCACCCGTCAAATCATTTTTAAATTTATCGATGGACGGAAGGGATGTCTCCTTCAATGTATCCATTGAACTAAAATAACTATAAGGAAACACCCCTTTCCGTCGTATCAGACTGTCACTTATGTTAGGATAGTCTTTCCTTAAATGTTGAGTGAGGGGAAGTGTTTCTAAATTATTAGCCAACGCGGCTAAGGAAGAAGATATGAACTGGAAAATGTCTAGAAACTTTATGTCATAGAAGACAGGCTTCCCCTCCTTCGTCTTATCGACTTGGACTTAAGCAGTGATGCACATAAATTTTTCCTTACTTTGTGCAATCACTTTGGATGACCAGGATTTCATTTTACCGAATCCATGGCGAATGATGATGTGAGCATCATAACATTTGAAGTTATGAAGGATGACGGGGAGCGTTCGCCGTTTGAGCCTAAGTTTCATATTGCATTTACTGCATAAGGCAGACCTAAATTTACCACTGAGATGGCAATGGTCCCTCACTTTCTTATGTTGCTGATCATCAAAGGATGAACAGCAGCGGGGACATTCCGTGGTCCTATCAAATTTGATTTTATCGGCTTCTGTGAAGCGCATGGGTTTCCTAGTTAGCTCCGTTTCATAGCGTTGATGAAAACGGGCTTTCCTATCTAAAAAGTTGAGGAAGTTTTCAACGCACTCCTCGCCTTGCCATGCGAGGCGTCTTACTTTGTTAATTCTAATGCATCTTATTTTGATTCCTATAATATCGATGCCAAACTTCATAGCAGGCAATGTCTGCTGGCTCATGACTTAGGTCTTCTTGTTCAATATAACATTCAATGTCCGCATAGATGGTACATATGGGACTGAGCTCATTGCCGTTTTCCTCATACCTATAGAATTTATCTTTGGGCATGACTTCCATTTGAAGTTTACCCCGAGAGCACCACTCGTAATGCTCTTCAAAAAATGCTTTTGATGTCAAACGCCGTGTGCAGCGATCACAGTAATAAAAATTATCCCTATAGGTTGCTTGATGATGGTATAACTTTGAAATTTTATGAATGCCACAATAATGCCATTCTGGGTGGTTGTCGCTATACACTAGGAGGAGATTGACAACCCGGTCGAAGTTACTTTGGCGATTATTATACCTAACGCCCTTCAGACCTTTTTCCCAGAGATGGATGACAATCTTAATATTATTCAATTTTTGAAATTGGGCGATCCCTTTAAAATCTAATGTATTGACATCTAACCCGTCAAACCTAAGCTCATCCTCCCATTCGGGATACTTGGTGACTCTTTGACGATGCTTGCCTACATCATTATAGTATCATTATAGTGAAGAATGGAGAGGATGGAAGACTTGAAACACTAGGACTGACATTCTACATTGATGACAGCCTTTTTGTCAGCCAGTGCTTTGGGGAGGGTGAAACAACCGCTCCCTTGTAAATTTTCTAAAAGATTTATTTTGATGTCTACTTTCTCTATTCCATCAAAGACCAGACTGCTCTCTCTTTCATTAAATTTTTTTAAATTGGTGACGAGATAGGTCGCATGTCTCTCTATCCACTCGTTTACATCACCTATGAGATCAGCAGCACAGGAGGCTATCCTAATGGTCACAGTGGACTCTACTTCTCCCGTGCTACTGTCTACCTTATTGAAACGAGCAGTGAGATAGAACATGCCCTTAAGTAAAAATCTATCTAAGCTCGCCAACATTTGATGAATTAAGCCTATATGATTCATCAAGAAAGGATGAATGTCCTCCACAGCTTCAGAGCTTTCTAACTCATAATCGCGAACGAGCCTCTCAAGGGAAAACTTGCTCAGCCTTAGAGTGATGTTGTTGTCAGTGTAAAGCTCAGTGGGATGAGTGTGACAGAGTGGGTGCGAAGAAAGAACAAACTCTGTAGGAAAGTTTTGTGACACGAAGAACAGGAAAAGCCGACGTGCGATGAAGGATGCTTCCTACCTGTTGTTGTCGGTGGTTGTCTCACACTGCCACAGGAACCGCCTTCGATGTGGACTCGCAAGTTGGTGCTGTTGCAGAACGTGCGTCCACAACCTTCACACTTGGGTGGTTGAGGGATCGGTCGGCGCTTTCCTCCCCTGCAGGCACGGCCAGCGGTGTGACGTCTCAAACTGTAGGCTGAGGCGAAGACCCTGTCACACCGCTGGCATTGAAAGTCCTCCTTCTTTTCGACTTCCATCTCCCTCTCCTCTCCGACGATCTCTAACTCCTCCTGCTCCAACAGTCTCTCCACCGACTTGACGGAGAGGAGAGGGAGGTCGGCCGCTGTAGGTGGTAGTGGTGATGTCGGAATGATGATGGGACGGGAGGGAACGTCGCCGTCCAGGAGGTAGGCCGCCAGATCTGTTGAGAAAAAGAGAAAAGAGATTAGTAACATGATCAACATTTCAAGTTTGAAGTCTTATCTCCCTATTTTCCAGTCACGACTACTTACCATCTAAGGACTGTAACTCCGGCAGCAAGGATGGTCGCGGAGGAGGCAGGAGAGGGACACGAGCCGAGGGTGGAAGGGTCCTGGGCTTCGGTGTCGGAGAGGCGTGATGGCGAGGAGCAGGGACTGGCGCAGGGACGGGCGCAGGTACCGCAGCTGGTGGCGGTGGAGGTGGGGCGATAACGATACCCGAGAAAGGGATCGCAGCTTGGGCGGAGGTAGGTGAGCGGGAAGGTGGGGCCGGAAATTCAGCTTCGAATCTCCGCCTTGCGTCTTCCTCCCACTTCTTCTTCTTCGCCATATCTGTAGAGAGAAAAGAGAGATTAGATTAGAGGTTGCGGAGATAATGATGATAGAGAGTAAGCTATACGGATACAGAAGTGCTAAAACATGACATTCCAACTCTCATAGGTGAGGATACTTACACTTTCCGAACCGCTCGTAAGCTTGTCCGATTGCTCCTTGGGGGACGGGTTCCCCATTACGAATGCATTCATGTACTGAAAAAGAATGACAGCAAAGATAAGCAGAGGTAAAATTTGGATTCGGTTTAGACATGAACAAAATAAGGGAAGGGCTCTTGATTTTAATGAGGAAGACTACCCTAATGATGTTAGTGATAGAGTCAATCTTGATACCAATACTTACATTGCTCGATTGTAGCCTTCTCCATCTCAGCAGCAATTCGACAATTTTCAATTTTCGTGAACTTTATTTTTAACGATTGTAGATTACACGGTAGTACGCTCGTAGATTTCAATCACTGAAAAGGAAAGATGAGAATCGTTTCATTTGCCTAGTCAACGTTTATTATGGGAACAATCATTGAAGTGACATCTAATGAGTTACATTTCACTCTACTCCATATCATAAAGACTAACCTTTGTCGAATGGCTGAAGTACTCTGACCTGACGAGAGAAAGCATCACGTTGAGTATGAATTCGAACGCCCAACATGAGCAACGGCTCAGAGGTTTCGGTCTAACAAACGACGAACAACCCGTGCAACGCAATCCCTCTACGGCAGTACCCGCCGTCCCGAAGGAACGCTCGAGCAAAGGAGGTATTACAGCGATGACATGTTTTATGAGCAGAAGATGTGATAGCAAGAGACTATTCAACTTGATAGCAAGTCAAAACAACCTGATAGCAGGAGCTCACCGACACTCACCTTGTGAAAGATAAATGTGAAGAGCAGAGCTGGTGCACTGCCTTTTATAAGATTTTCCTAAGCGGTGAATGGATCAGACCTCTCGTTCAAACACAGACGAGCTAGAGTTCCCGATGTGCGCACGCACAATTGTAACGCGTTATTGAAATCGTGTTAGGCAAAAATGTTGTTTAGCAATAGACTCAACCATGGCACCTGAAGTCAATACATTGAAACATGATGATCACTCGATTCGTTTTTGTCAAGACTGCTTCGGAGTCTTGATACAAGATTACATCATTGAGTTTCAAAGAGAGGAGACAGAATTGGAAGCATGTTTAGACTACACACGAGAAATGTTTACAGAGTTGATATCTTATTTCAAAGACAGTCTCATCAAGGCTCATTTAATTGCACATGTCAATTACATTCATTTTCCACAAAGTAAAGTAGCGGAAAGTGTTGATTTTCAATTTCCTTCCTACGGACAAGAATATGTTACTGATGCTTCTGAGTTTTATACACGACATCTGCGGAGGATTATTTCTCGGATGAACAACCTTCATGGTTATGGCGATCATCTGCTTCTGAATAAAATAAACCATATTGTCATTGCTATTAGTAAAGTGGGCTTCAATGATGTTAAATCAAAGACCAAATAAAGTATTTTTCATGACACTAGTGTTGTGTTAAACTTTCTAGCCCTGTGGTGAACACTGTTTTTATATAACATTCTAAACTCTCATTGCAGTAGAAAACTGCTTTTAGTAAACCTGATGAAGCTAATCTAACAGTCATGAAGTTTAAATTTTCTAATAAGGAACATTTGCCCAATAAATTTTGCCCAATAATAATTTGTCTCCAATAAAACTTTCTAACACTGTGAAAGTAAGTTACAAGACAATCTACACTGTGCAGTAAAACCTTCTAAAACTTTCCAGTGCTGTGGCGAGTTCGGTCAGTCATACAACGTCAATGATCAAGCTTTACTTTTACAAACGTGTGTCGTAGTAAAATTATTTGACTACACTAGCGCTTACATTTTATGACATGTGTGTTTCATAAAACATCATGATTAAACTTTTCTAACTATACATCAACCTGTGTTACAGTAAAACCTTTGTACAACATGATAAAGTTTCTGACTAGACTTACGAATGCAACTTCAATGATCAAACTTTCTAACTACACATCATCCTGTGTAGCAGTAAAACCTTTGTACAACATGATGAAGTTTCTGACGACACTCACGAATAAACGTCATGATCAAATTTTATTTTCTCAAACGGGTGTCGCGGTAATATTATTTGACTACACTAACTTTGCTTTTACAAACCATGATACAGTTTCTGACTAGACTTACGAATACAACGTTGATGATCAAAGTTTCTAACTATACATCAACCTGTGCTGCAGTAAAACTTTTGTACGACACTGACTAGAGCTTGTTCACTAGCGAGGAGAGAAGTCTGTGATGTGTTGCGTGTGGCGCATGAATGTCCTCCAGTTTCATCCCTTCATTATTTCGTCTCCGTGATAGAGACAAGAAGAACTGATGGTTCATTCTCGCATGGTTGGCCAACGGTCGGGAGACAAGTGCAATGGAGATTTTATGAGGTAACCTGTGGCAGATAGCTAAATGTCGCCCTGGCGGTCAGAGTACAATGTTGAGACGAAAGGCAACCACTTGCAAACATGACGCAGAGAGGTTTCACAAGGATTACCATTCCCCACGTCCCGTGCAGTACTCATCGCTACGGACTTCACCGCTGTCTCGAAAGAACGCCCACCAACGGGAAGTATCACACCGAAAATCTCCGTGACTTGCACCGTCCATGACTTGATCGCCAGACATGAAAACCGGTGGAGTTGGTAACAGGTTGGTAGACTTTGATCAGCTTGATAGCAAGCCGTAGAGAGCTTGATTCACCAGCGTTTTGCAATGGAGATGTTTAGAGGCCACCCATGACAAGATAGCTAAGACTCAACCGATTGGTGTTCAAAGTGCTACGTTGAGAGCTGTGTCAAATGCCCAACATGAGACGAGTTGCCCCAGCGGTTTCGGTCTAAACTATGACACACTCCCTTGCCACACTTATCACTACGGCATCGTCCGCCGTCCCGAAGGAACACCCTGTCAGTGGAATATTACAGCAAAACTCTCCGTGTCTTGCTCGCTTTCAGTGAAAAGCCGCTTATACCATGAGAAGACTGGCTCAGACATCATTAAAAATCATCTAGTTGACTTCAGCAGGGTCGAAAACCCCAGAAAACCTCCAAAACTAGTGAATTTACATTTTTCAACTTTTTAGCACTACGTATGAAATTTTATAAGTAGTCTATCACTTAGGACAGGTCAATAGCAACCGAACCTTTTTTAAATCAAGTCAAACGGACTTGTAGAAGCAAAGTTACAAGCCTTTAAAGTTTTGGAGTCTTTTATGGCCTGGAGACGAAGGCCATCTCCTGGCGAACCTCTAAGTCTGACGCCTTAGCTGATATCAGCAATGAAATTTTCTAAGTCGGTTCGTTTCTTACAGAAACCCGGTTTTTCAGATTTCCAATGCTATCATCGGAGCTCCAGAGTTCACCTACCCCAACCCAGTCGGGAGGAGAACTGATTTCCACAAGCCGAGTTTCCACTTATATAGTGTGTGGCGATCAGCCGATGACGTAATACGCATCATTCAAACACTAAAAACCCGTCTATCTCCGATTCTAGTGCTCCGATGGAGCTGGAAATTCACCATATCCACGTAGAATGTGATGCTGAATCCGAATCTGCCCTCCATTTTCCTATCCAATGCTTTGTTTTGGCTCTACAGCCCACAGCGATCGCAAAAATTCTAAGTTAGTCGTTTTTTGGAAAAAATGATGAAAAATTTTTTCTCTCTGATGGCTTTCAAATTTAGCATGCCGAAGCAGAATTAGACGCTGATTCCAAATCCGGTCTCTGTTTTTCCGTCCGAGGCTTGCTTCAGCCGCTAGAGCGATTTTCATAAACATTCTAACTCTGTCGTTTTTCGCCAAGGTCCCAAATTTTCAATAACATCTCACCTCTAAACGAAGGCAGATACGAACAAGCCATGTTTTCCACTGAAATTTTCTTACTCCCAGCTTTCAAACGAGCTATTGCACGACTTTCTACGATGTCTACAACCAAAGTTAGAAGATCGTTGCCGAGGGGGAGCTCTTCAAAACTTTTTCTCTTCGATTGAGTTGGGAAGAAGTTCCTAGATCCAACATTGACCAAAACGTCCGAATTTGCACTCCATTTTCCCATCCGAAGTCTCCTTCTGCCCGAAAAGCGACTTTTCTCATCCCAAAACCTCAAACACCTGTCTTTTCCAACTCTGACGGTTTCATGCCATTTCCTCCCTAAACCCAAGAAAATGAGTCAAAATTGAGCTTTCCATTGCTTTTTTCTCACTTTTAGCTTTCAAATGAGCTATTGCACGACTTTCTACCATCTCTCACACCAAAGTTGGAAGTGTGGCAGGGGGGGGAGGTCTTCAAAACTTTTTCTCTCCAATGTCGCTGGAAACATCCTTCCTAACCCAAAATTTCACGTAGAGTCCGAATCTGGCTTCCGTTTTCCCATCCGAGCGCTCCTTCTGCCCGAAAAATGGACTTTCTCATCCCAAAACCTCCAACACCTGCCTTTTTCCACACTCTATCCCTCCCACATTCCTATCACCTTCCTTCCCTTGCTGGAAAACTCCTTCCTTCCAGAGGGGGGGGAGGGACCCGTTTCTTCCTCACGGACCCATTCCTCCCAACACATCCTTGGCGCTCTCCCTCACCTTCCTTCCAGAGGGGGGGCATAGTCAGCCTGATGACTCATCCTTTCACATTTTGGGCTTGCGTCTGGGATGGGGTTACTACTCCCCGTCACATCCCCACGCGATTCTTAAGGGAATTCCGATGGGAAATCCCATTCGCACAGGATTTTTCAAAATGCACGATTATTCCCATAATTATTCCAATAAGACAATTTAATATTGCTTTCATAAGATTTGATGACAGGGAACCCATAGGTAATGGGACGATCTATTCCACTGTAGACCTACCATGTACATGAATAAAAGGTACATCATGTCATAGCGTCTCCATTGGAACTTGTTACCTTTATGTTGTTGCGTATTTCATTAGATAACCAAAACCAGACGGTTCCGGGTATAAGTCTACACCATGACATCAGACTACCACTCGACGAGATTGAAGAGGACCATATGGAAAGCGGAGCGAGGTTATCGGTGATGATGTGATTTTCTATGTTTTCTAGCGTTCTTATAAGTTGGAACTACCGTGCTAACTTGTATTTCGAATGAAAGTAGCGTTATACCATAGAGCACCCTACTTTATGGCTCAAGAAAATACAATAATTAATACGGCTGAGTCTTAAACTAACAGAAACCCTACGAATCGCTAATTTAACAAACGATATTACCTCTCCAAGGCTGTCATGACACGGAAAATTTGTAAAATATTATTATTCCCTCTGTATTGCAATCCTGATTAGTCAAATCCATGTACATTTCTCCAAAAAAATGAAAACATTTCTAGAGTCATAATTTTTGTCATGGAATGTCTTCAGGTCATTCCCCATGATATGCATGTGCTATCATCATGCTTCTAATCGGCAATGTATGTGAGAATGTAGTTGAAAGTGGATAACGTTGCTCAAAATGTTTGTGTTTGACGATATTAAGAGGCTCGCCAATTCTTAGTGTGTTTAGCTTCATACAGAGGGGCGCATGAGCATGAATGGAAATGACCTGAAGACATTCCATGCCAAAAATTATGACTCTGGACTTAGTTGGCACTTTTTATTTAATCAGAGAAAACATACAAAATTTCATTTACTGCAATCTGCGTCCCATTGGATTTACATGTGTTTTTCTTTGATCTTGTCTGACAAGAAGAGGAACTCACTAGAAATCGGCAGACGCGTAGATTCGTAGTAGACATAGGGCGTACATCATTCTGTGAAAGTCTCACTTTCGGCCTCGTTCCCTGCAGAAACTCGTTCTGGCTGCCGGACTAATGCTGTAGATAGCATATTGTAATGTAAAAGCGCATTTCCTTAAATCTCATCTAAAATTTTTCAATGCAAACTGTTTGCTTTATTAGGTATTCTGACTTAAGTGTTCAGTCGCAATGACTTCCTAAAGATCTGATTCGAATACAACAGTTTTTATGCATGTGGAGACCAACCAACAAGGCTTGATCTATCACTCAATTTACATTTCAAATCCCAGGGTGATACATTGCATTGCAAAGAGAGAAATAGTGCGAACAGTCACAGGTCAGCAGTAAACCGAACTAGGGGAGCATTGAACCTTGATTTTCAAGGTTTGGTCTAACCAGCACATTGCCGAGCCGAACCGAACGGAATGGGCTGGAAATTTTGTTGGTAGGTTTATTACATGAAGGACTGGAGTCAACACTTTCTCTTAAATAATCTCAATGACTGCGTGTACCGGAAAATATGTAACGTTTTCAATCTTTTTTTCCTTCCTTTGTATGTTCCCATTTCTGTACGACCACCTTTCAGTAGTACCTGCTAAGGTAATACAGTGTAACACGTTTAACGAATTCATGGAAATATCGAACTGATTGGGATTTTTCATTTCGTCTATAAAATTTTCACGGCCTCATGGATATATCGAACCGTGACATTATTAATGAAATTTTTGCTGTGAATAGAGAAAGTGCAATGCTTTTTCTTTACTCTAATTGAAATTTAACTTTTATTTAATTGTTGATTCTAAAATGTTTGAAGCTAGAAATTTGATTTCTTCTCTATTCCTAACCGACAAGAAAGAGGTCATTAAATGCAACAATGATGGCATAATGATAGAATCTAGCAAGAAATCCTTGACAAATGAATTTTTAAGTAAAATGTGATTCACTTATGTGATTTTCTTACAATAAATAAATTGCTGTGGAAATACCTATCACGATTTAATTAATTTGAATTGTTTTAGTGGGGTTTAAAGCCACATTCAGAAATAGGCTTTAATACGAATCTAGGATATAACGAACGAAGTAGCTCTCCCCGTGCCAGTGACTCTCCTGATCGATAATGGTCGAATATTATTATACCTATTCTTATACCTACCTTATATTATATTACCTAATTCTATTATGATTAACTTAAAAATAAATAATGATCTGATAAATTCCGACTGTGAAAATCTTGCAGGGCAATCATCATTAAAGCAAGAATATCAAATACTGCATGTAAGCTTATATGCCGACCTATACAAGCATAGCGGTGATCGCTCACTTGCATACAGCATAGTCTGTTTGTGTGATATTAATGGCTTCCTTGAGGTTGGTGCTGTAACACAAGGATCTTGATGTTCGGCTCGATACTGGACAGTTAAGCCTGTTTCTTGATTTCGACAAAATATAATCAACGGAACTGAAGGCTTGTTCCACAAGGCATGACGATGGGAAGGCATGCAAAGATTTCAAAGCTTGGATCTGCTTCAGAATCGTGCTGCAAATCAATCACGTCCTCCCGTAAAGAGGGTTCCGCTAATTCCAATCCAAATGAAAGGGATCGATAATCCATCGGCGTTTGTCTATTTGGAGTGAATCATTAAATCTCAACTGAAAGTCTTCATAAATATAATCAAAGCGGAAGCAATTTTCTTCGGATACAAAATATTATTGAAATGATATACGACGTTTCCGGCAATAATGATTTTCTGTAAATGCATGCGTGACCAAGCCTGCGCGTCGAAACGGCGTGTATTATTTCAATGATATTTTGTATCCGAAGAAAATTGATTTCGCTTTGATAATATCTATGTATCTAAAACCGGATACGTGAAGTTACTTCTCCGCACTTTCATCATTATGAAAGTCTTCGTTCAACATGTTATCGACACACACTTCCACATCTTCAGTGTTCACATTTTCTATGTTTAGACGGGAAGCTGGTGTAGACCTAATTCATCCATTTGGATATTTTTCCTCAGCAGGGATAAGTTGGCCATGAAACTCGGGATGAGATATTTTGGTCTGAGCAATGTCTGACCCATGTTTTCTCATTGAAGGCGAAGGTTCAGGTCGTTCAATTCTGAAATATATCAGCCAGGTAGGCGATATCCTTTTGATCAATTAACCGTGGATAAAGCACCCAATGCTTTGCCAATAGCAACACACATCTAACAATAGAACAATCATCCGTTCATTCCGGTTAAACCGATCGTAGTCAAGCGATCATAGTGGAAATCTGCACGTTGAAGCCATCTGTTCATGCGAAAATAGGTGAATTACAGCGTTCCATCTTTCTCTGTTGTATTCCATTTTGTAGCATCGCTCATCTTAATGTACAATTGTTTGGTAAGTAAGTAATATGTGACCCATCCACCTCGTCAGTTCTTTCTCTCTCGCCACCAAGCAGACCTAAAAGCTTCGATCCTTTGACGATGGAAGAGAAGATCAGACCTCTATGTCTATGAACATAAAATTGATAGTGAATCCGATGGTTCCGTGGTCAAAACAGCTTGAATGACAGTTAAATTTAGACGGCCCCTCATCGTACTAATGACCTGACATCAAATTTCGGCGTGAGAGAAGCACTATTCGACTTTTGGAGAGCATTTCCAGTTATCCGCTTCATCCGCTATACCAATTGTATCCTCAGAAATCCACTCGATCTGGGAGATTTATCCAACCACAAGTTCAAACAACGCGAAGGAGAAGCTCTTTTTTTCCGATGGCATGGTATCTTACAGCATTTTCTCTACCTTAGCATAGATAATTGCATAATGTAGTAATACTTTCATTTATCATTTACGCTGACATACCTTTGCATTTGCTTCTCCTGAATTTATCTCTTATGTGCATATGATTGATTGATTGTAAATGACTAAATGATTTTCAATGTGAATGAAAATATGCACTTTACTTACTTACATGCTTACTGTCCCCTCGACACTTTGCGCCCCCTCAAAAATCCGAACGCCCCCCGGACCTGGAGGGAAGGGGCAGTACCGTTTCCGCTGAGAAACCCTGATGTAGGTCGTAATTGCATGACTGATTTTGATAATAAAAATTATTTTTAACCCTTGAATGCCAACAATTCCTTTGTACCGTTTTCGAAAATCACGTGGGCATTTGAGCCCATACAATATTCATGTAAATTCCTGTGATCTCTATCTGAATTTTGGCTGAAATACAGTCTATCGCTTTATGTTTGAGTCAACAATATGATAAACGAAGAAAAACAGTACAGACTACAATGAAATTTTCATCCATTCAACTAATGTTCACGAACTTAGCATATTCAGCAAAAATTCCCACTGATTGTGTAAAGCATCTTTCACATTATGTATTTGACTTCATTGCAAACGAAATTCTGACATACGATGTTTGACATACGATCAAGTCTCCATTAAGCTGCGGGTAACCAAAAAGATCACAAACATTGTTTAGTCTAAAGAATTGCCACCTTTCACAAATTAAACCTCTTTTTGAATATCTGTTACTCTAGTCATATTCACATGTAGTCTCAAGAAGTGACTCTGGTTTCAAAAGTGTTCTTCTAATTATTTTATCTATGTTAAAATTTGGTGGCAATGCGTGGTTCCATTGCAAAATTATTCACAAAAAACGTTTTCAACCTACGTTTGGGACATCCTGTATATAGTCTGCATATGAAGTGTATTGCCTAATGATACATGCATACCACTACAATCATACTTCACAAAAAATAGAGGCGAATTCATGAAATTATACAATAATGATAATAATAAATGTCGTATATTTGAAGAAAATACAGTCTCAATAATAAAAATCGTGAGACAATCAAAAAATAAATTTACCAAAGTAATCAAGTGAAAAATATACTTTAACAGAAGTTCACAGAAAGCCACGTTTTGCAAGCCTACACATTTTTGGAAGGACAGATCTATTAGTCCGGCAGCCAGAGCGAGTTTCTTCAGGGAACGAGGCCGGAGATGAGACTTTCACAGAATGATGTACGCCCTATGCCTACTACGAATCGGCACGTCTGCCGAGTTCTAGTGAGTTCCTCTTCTTGTCAGACAGGATCAAAGAAAAACACATGTAAATCCAATGGGACCCAGATTGTAGTTTTTGGCTGAAATAGAATTTTCTATGTTTTCTCTGATCAAACGAAAATTACTAAACCCAGAGTCATTTTTTGGCATGGAATGTCTTCAGGTCATTTCCTTTCATCTTCATGCACACCCCTGTCTATTAAGCTTAACACATTTAGAATTGGCGAGCCTCTTTATGTCGGCAAACACAAACATTTTGAGCAACTTTATCCACATTCAACCACATTCTCACATACAATGTCGATCAGATGCATGATAAAAGCACATGCACATGCACTTCATAGGAAATGACCTGAAGACATTCCATACCGACAATTATGACTCTAGGTCTAGTACTTTTCGTTTAATCAGAGAAAACAAAAAAAATTCATTTTAGCCAAATACTGCAATCTGCGTCCCATTGGATTTACATGTGTTTTTCTTTGATCCTGTCTGACAAGAAGAAGAACTCACTAGAAATCGGCAGACGCGTAGATTCGCAGTAGGCATAGGGTGTACATCATTCTGTGAAAGTCTCACTTTCAGCCTCGTTCCCTGCAGAAACTCGTTCTGGCTGCCGGACTATATGTCGTAAGACAAGATCACACTTTGGAACACGAAATTGTCCGGAAAAAGGAAGTACATCTGGTTTGAAATGATGGAGCGGATGTTCAGGATCACTAAGTAACTGCGAGAATAGCTGAGATGCCAGGTTGGTTGGTTTAGACGTAAAAAAATTATCACAAAAACAACTTCAAGTACCACATTTAGTTCTATGCGCTCGTCTTTGCACCAAATCAAATAGATCACTATCTTTTTGATGTATTGAAATCAATAATGGAGCACAATACTCGAGGATATTTCGGATGGTGGAGTTGTAAATAGTCACCAGGGACTGGGTAGTCATAAAAGGTTTCAATTGTAACGAGTTCAAGTTGCAAGAATTTCAAGTTGCTTATTTGCAAAGAGTCTTTTTGTCTCTAGATTTTTTACCGGTCATTCATTCCCTTCACTAGACATAACATCTTTTATCTATGGATCAAGAGGAAAATATCATTTATCAAATATCATACATCTACATATTTCAGCAACGCTATTTTTACCTGCTGACACGCCCATTTCCATATTATAATATCCTCGTGAATTCATTTCCATCGCTATATCTAACTACCTTTGCAAAATGAGGCGTTTTCATTCGCAAGGTCCATTGACTGTAATCAGATTCATTTTGCAACCTGATTGCACATGCTCCATATTAATTATAGCCAAGATTATCCCAACATGGAGGAAAATTGAAATCATTCTTGGAGAGCTACTCTTGTCATGGAAATCTGCACGTTGAAGCCGTTGTTCATCCGAAAATGAATGAATTACAACGTTTCATCTATCTATGTTGTATTCCATTTTGTAGCGTCGCTCATCTTAATGTACAATAGCTTACTAAGTAAGCAATATGTGACCCAACCACTTCGTCAGTTCTTTCTCCCTCGCCACCGTGTCTCCTTGAGAAACACATGCTGCCTGAAAAAAAACAAAATCCAAAGCTGTAGGATAAACTTCTTCTTTTGTCCAGTATTGCCCGCGGCTCTCATAAATTGTGAATTTTTTATATTTTAATGTGACTTTCTATTTTCTTCACTATGTAATTAGTCCGGCAGCCAGAACGAGTTTCTGCAGGGAACGAGGCCGAAAGTGAGACTTTCACAGAATGATGTACACCCTATGCCTACTACGAATGGCTGCGTCTGCTGAGTTCTAACGAGTTCCTCTTCTTGTCAGACAAGATCAAGGAAAAACACATGTAAATCCAATGGGACGCAGATTGCAGTTTTTGGTTAAAATTAATTTTTCTATGTTTCTCTGATTAAAGGAAAAGTACTAAGCCCAGTGTCATACATACTTTTTGGCATGGAATGTCTTCAGGTCATTTCCTATGAAGTGCATGTGCATGTTTCTGATCGACAATGTATGTGAGAATGTGGTTGAATGTGGATGAAGTTGTTCAAAATGTTTGTGTTTGCCGACATTAAGAGGCTCGCCAAATCTGAATGTGTTTAAGTTTATAGACAGGGGTGTGCATGAAAATGAAAGGAAATGACCTGAAGATGTTCCATGCCAAAAATTATGACTCTGGACTTAGTTGGCACTTTTTATTTAATCAGAGAAAACATACAAAATTTCATTTTAGCCAAAAACTGCAATCTGCGTCCCATTGGCTTTACATGTGTTTTTCTTTGATCCTGTCTGACAAGAAGAGGAACTCACGAGAACTCGGCAGACGCGTAGATTGGTAGTAGGCATAGGGTGCACATCATTCTGTGAAAGTCTCACTTTCGGCCTCGTTCCCTGCAGAAACTCGCTCTTGCTGCCGGACTAAATGTGTTCACCGCCCTTGTGAAACAATAAGTAGGCCTACTCACTCTCATAGTAGGCCTATTACTCGAAAAAAACTCAAGCTAATGTCTAAAAAGTCATCACTCTTTTGTAAGAAAGAGTTGTTGACTTTTACATGTACCTCTATAGCATTCCAAAATAACTTAATTCGCTAAGCTTCCGATCAATGCCAAAACCTAACGACAAATTCAAAATCACCGGTTTTGAGACTTTGCTTCATTTTGGCCGTGATCTCTTTCATGACTTCTATCTACGATGCGAAACTGGTTGAATGCACGGAGAAGTTACTTGTGAAATGACTACAAAATGATAGATTAAATTGTGCTTTGAATATAATCAAAGATGAAGTGCGGAAGATATTCATTCCAAAGCAACTACTCTATTATTACTGAAAAATGGCATTCTGCAGTTCTAAGTAACGTTGGATGTGGTTATGAAGAAAATGGAAAACTTGCAGATATCCAATGATTTCAATTGGATAGGAAAATTGCACAAACATTACTGTTTGAATGGGCCTTGGCTGGTCATTTTATAGGTTAGGAGAAGATTTTTGGAGAAGTTAGGTTGAATAAATTTGTATCAGCTCAATATATTTCAATAGCTCAGCTTTATTTTCAGGACCAAAGGATTACAAGCAGTTTGTAAAGGATTCAAAATGTGCAAAGAGATCAGAAATCAAGCATATCAAATACATGTAACACTGGAATATCTAACTGTCCATAAACGTGCATGGATATAAATTTTGAGGGGGAATTCTGTGAGCAAGGGCATACAAGCATGCAGCAGATGGAACTGGGTTACGTGGTGACAATTACAGATAAACTGATGTGACATAATCGTTTATCTAACATTGTTTCATAGACATCTCTGGTTCTATATATGAGCTTGCATTAGAACAGTTAACTGCAGGAAAAAACTTAACTTTCTGATCCCGTGGGAGTGAAAGGTCGAATTCTTCAAGAGAGATTTCTTTTCACTCCCATATACAATAGAAAGAGATGTGTTTCGAACCCAACAAATTGTTCTTACCATAGAAATCTGGAACGGTATGATAGTAAAGGAGTATGACTCATCATCATGACATAGACAATGGTACCTAAAGATGGCGGTTATTAAAATGATGAAAGGTTATTATCACTTCTCCTTACATATAAAAGCATTTCGACAAAATAGCTTACAATAAGCCGCTTGCAGCAGGAGTCGTCAACTGTAGCATGTTTCAGTAATTTGATTCTTCTCAAAATCGGCTTGAATGACCATTAACCAACTGCTTTTGTTCATTCTAGTCTCAACAACTTAAACAAAGGGAAAAGTCAGATTTCTATGGTAGGATTCTATTTGATCATTATCGACTGGTTTGATGACTCCCCCAGGGTTGCAGCCGGTCAGGTTTTACTCGACCCAACCCAACCGTAGCCGGTGTGGAAAATCTCAACCCAACCCGCCGGTCGATCGGCAGTTTCCAATGACACGTTTTTATTCTATTACAAATGCATGAATTAAGCTTGTATCCTTTCCTGACGAATCCTTCGCAGACATTATCTTCTCTAAGCAAATGTAAATCAAGAGTAGAATACATTGCATCCCAATAACCTATTAGATAGTCTTTTCAATATATAATTATAGTGGGCCTTTCAGCTATTTGACAATCTAATTGTGTACCAGTACTGTGTATGTGTATATAGAGAAAAGTGTTAACTTAAATCATGTAAATTTCAAATTCTTCTATTATGTATGTTGAAGTTTGAACTTGCCCAATAAAAATCATCTATTCAATTTATGACCTAGATCTTATGAAATAATTTAGAATGCAGGATTAGCATTTATTCATACGTAACCCGTGCTATTTTTCTTTGTCATGCTAGATTTAGCCTCTATTGATTTAGCATAACAGAAGCCTATTCATTAAAGAATGACCTATAATTTTACAACTTAAATTCAATTCTGACCACTGGAAAATCTGGAAAATCCTTCGAACGCCCAACTCATTCTTCGTGGCAAGATCATTTCACTATGTGATGCTTAATTATAGATGTAGAGTATGCAGATCTTGAAGTCTTGTACAAACTACCTTTGAACGGATGTTCTTTCGTTTTTTAATGTGTTTAATCACCTTTCAAGAATTTTAAAATTTGTTGAATGATTCTAGACTGGTCTTTCAACTGGTGCCGGTTGGCAAAACTTCAATTCAACCCAACCGGCTGACGGCTCAAGTCAAACGACAATCGACTACAACCTTGGACTCTTTTTCTTTAAGTAAGCTCATTGATTGGTTCAAATAATTGTCACATTTCTGGTAATGGAATTTAACGACAGAACCACCCAGTCGTTGCGAGGCATCCGCCGATCATTTGCAAAAGAATTACCCACTTTGTACTTAGCGATTTGACAGATTCCAAAGTCACAGCAAATACTCATGTAATTGCCGTTCAAATATCTGAAAATGATATGATTGAGTTTAATTAGTAAAACAATCGGCTGAGATTGCTTTGAGAGCGGTAAAAACATCTTCTCCTTATTGAAGCTGCTCTACAATGTTGATGAATGATGAAAGGAAAATTTAGCAGAAAATAATTATCGATGAAATGAATTTCTGCAACTGAGAGATAGTGGCATAGAATAGATGAGAGCGAAGAGTAGATGTCGTGAAAAAAGATTATTTTGCGATCGCAAATTATCCAGTCTCCTTGTTCCTTCGATCAAACCCTAAAATCAAGCAATCGGATACACTGATTGAAGGATTGAGAGTAGAGTCGTCTAGCCTTGCTTCCACCGGCATTGCAATGTCAGAGTCTTTATCCCTTAAACATCATCGATTCCACTTGAAATTGAGTGAATGTTGCTCAGAATGAGGACAGCGAAGGACACTTCCGTTTAAGACGTTGTAATCTACTGCGATCTAATTATCAGGTGCACCGTATTGTGATCTGATGATTTGGACATTAGTCATGCTGAAGTCAGATGACATGACGACATTATGCTTTGACTTTGCGTTGTAATTACCCTTTATTGGTTTGCCCCTTTTGATCGCATTCACAAAAACGGGAGGAAATTAACAAAATTCACACTTTTTATTGGAAAAAGTAGAAAAATTAGCCAAACTTTGTGTGTCTCACCAATGGCACTCGATGTCCATCTATTACGTAAAAAGCAGCATTTTCTATTATTTTGCATTAAAAATTTGTCGATTTTGGTTATTGAACTGAAAACAATTGAAACAAAAATTGTGCTGATTACAATTATTGCCATCCGCTTAACTACTTTACAGGCTCATAACTCTGCTCTCATCAATTAACAAAAAAACAGCAAGGCAGCAACACACTAGAAATGAGTGACCCAGGATCATATTTGACCATTTTACTACCAGGTACCGAAAAATGTTTAGGCTCACTTAAGAAAAAGCGTTGTAGATTCACATATTACATACATGTACGTTATCAGACTTACTCACAATCTCTAGAATTCGAAATGCAAAAACTTATGTTATTGAGGATTTCTCTCAGACGCCTAGACTTGCTGATGACCAAGGATGACCAAGGAGGAATCCAGATTTGTTGATTTCCTCTTTCAACGTTGTAATCGAGGTGCACTGTATGCCACAGATTTTCGATGGGATTGATGTCTGGACTATTACCTGGCCATTTCAGGACTTCAATCCCATTCAGACGAAATCAATCCTTCGAAATTCTTGATGTACGAGTATGACAAGGTGCATTGTCTTGTTGGAACACAGTGCATTGGTTAATATTTATGAATGTCGAGAGCTTTTCAGTTATAATTTTGGTGTGCAGCTTGCTGCTAATTTCTCCAGGAATGTCAATGCACCTCTGCCGTGGTGGGAAAATCAACCCTAAACCATGAAACCCGCTGAATGTTTGATACATTTTACAGTATAGCGTAGATCCAACGAACATGTGTAGGCAAGACATATCAAGTTGTGGGAATGTGCACTCATCGGAAAACATTACAGTTTTCCAGTGCTCTGTTCCCCAATGTTGATATTCCTTGCAGTATTAAGATCATCATCCTTGGTTAACAATAGGCCTATAGGCGTCTAAGAAAAGTCCTCTATAAGAGCAACATCATATTATTTATTGATATTCAAGACAACAATCGATATGTTTTGACAAAAGTGATGCGTTTTGCATTGCTGTGTCGTTATAATTTCAGAAATCGTGAGCAGATTTGATAATAAGTCCCAAGCAAGTGGAAAGATAATCTTTTTTCTCAGGTGAGCCTTAACTTATTTTAGGCACCGGCATATCATGATCAACGCCCCATACTGCTCATTAAAAATCCTGCCTTAAATTTGCACGGCCTATCGTCATCTACTGTTGCCCCGCATTCATCAACCCACCCACCGAATTATCTGACGAATAAATTAGCTCTTTCTGTTGAAAGGTTTACTAAGTAATCGTTAAGATAGCTATTTAGGTGAATTTCACTTACCACATTCTAGGTCTGAAGGTTTAAGTTCTATTTTACAAAATTTTATGAGTAATTGGTGAACCACCTTCAAGCGTTGTGTAATCGCTTCCGAACCGTTGCTGAAAATGTACGTATTCTCTGAATCAAGCAATTCATGCAAATTATTATATTTTGTTTAAATTTTTCAATACAGACCTACATAGTTTACTTATCCCGTTATAGATTATTTGAATAGGCATATGGCGACTAAGGTCTCGGGTAAGATGATCTCATCAGTAATATAAGCATCTGCATAAGGTATTCTGACAATTATTTCCCTTTTTGGTAGTTGAGTTGATGTAACGTACTTTTCCTGCTTTTCAAAGTACGTGTATTTGATATAGGTTGAGAACGGAAATTTTAACCTATAATTTCTATGGTTTCAAAATTCGAAAAGTGAAATAGATGTCTGTTTATAAGTTACTATGTTCATAAGATAGCATCTAAATAAATACGCCATTGATTATGAATTCATTGCACATATCAAGACATTCAAAGACTCAAGCGTATAACATTCCGCACTCTACTGTAGATGAAATATCAAAATAATTTTCACGCGTCTATTACAGACGTCTAAAATAGTAAAAAATGTAATAACATTTTCGCAACTGAAAAAGCATATGAAGATACAGAACATATTTAAAAACGAAATAAATATGCTTGTCTGTTTAATTGCAACAAACTTGTTTTCATCACTAACTCTCCTTAAAAGTGATTTGTTTTTGCAAAAGAACAAAACCTATAAACCGACCGACTTCATAACGTCTACGATTTTATCGGCTTCCTGATGTCTCGCGTGATATGAGGTATCATTACTTAATTTGTGTAATGCTTGTATTTGTGTGAATGGCTTCGATGTGATGTAAGAAATCTTAGTAGATTAAATGAAAATCAAAGATGGTGTTTACGTTACTCATCCTCAAGGTTGTTTCATCGAATAACATGAGGACGATCACCTGAAACATTTCGAACTTACAAAACGATGTCATAAATTGTAGTTGTTCTGTATCAGAGTGATCTTCTTAGTGTTGTTATAATGGTACTAAAAATGCAAACGTCTATAGTGCCGTATATTCCTTTATATTTGTCTGCTCTTCCATTTTCTAATGAACGCATCCTATAATCACATCCTACTTCAATTAGAGTATTCATGATTCATAGAACCACAAGAGATTAAAGTCTTCAGCTGCACAGCAAAATGACATAAGCCTCACATACATGTCCTTGAAAAATCCACCATTCAATTTAAATCGTCGATATTTTTAATCTGTAATCAAATATTCTTATTTTCATGTAGACTGCAAGGTGTGGTCACATGTAGACTGAGGATATAAAATCACGTGTCCTGATAAGTTTTAATGTGTCAAAAATTCATACAGCTACAATACAGAAAATAAAGTCGAAGACTGGGCAAAAATTAGCAGAAGAATTTGGGAATCAGCTCGTCGGAAGAAAGTATGGGGTGGTCAAGGTTTGGCCGTGGCTTGCGTATAAGTCAGTACAGCATAAGCTGTACTCAATATTTTAATGAGTCATTGACAGAATTGAGATATAGTCCGCCAGTCACAACCAGCTTTTGCAGGGAACAAGGACCGAAAATGAGACTTCTCAGAATGATGTGCACCCCATGCCTACCACAAATCTACGCGTCTGCCGAGTTCTAGTTAGCTTCTTGTCAGACAGGATCAAAGAAAAAATCATGTTAATCAAATGGGACGCAGATTGCAGTTTTTGGTTAAAGTGAAATTTTCCATGTTTTATATTATCAGCTGGACTAAGCCTACATTCATAATTTTTGACATGAAATGTCTTCAGGTCATTTCCTATCATGTTTATGCAACCCTGTCTATATAGCTACACTCATTCAGATTTGGCAAGCCTCCTACTGTCAGCAAACTGCAACATGTTGACCGACTTTGCCCACATTGAACCACCATTCGCACATGAATCGCCGATCATAAGCATGTTAGTAACACATGCACATAATGGGAAATGATATGAAGATATTCTATGTCAAAAATTGCGGGTCTAGACTTAGTATTTTTCGCTTAATAAGCAAAAACATGGAAAGTTTTATTTTTGCCAAAAAACTGCAATCTGCGTCCCATTGTGTTTTCTTTGATCCCCTCTGACAAGCAGAGGAACCAGCTAGAACCCGGCAGACGCGCAGATTCGCCGTCGGCATACGTGTAAGGTGTACATTATTCGGTGAAAGTCCTATTTTCGGCCTCGTTCCCTGCAGAAACTCGTTCTGGCTGCAGGACTGATAGTCTTGCAGATCTGAACCAATGGCGCCTAGGCCTGCATGGATCTTTTATTTGTAACCAACCTAATTGTTTGTAGTGAACCTACATGAGAAGCGATCTGGCATAGACCTCTGTTTCAATTAAATACATGTAAGAGAAAAGTACCAAGTGACCTTCTCAGACACAGATAAGTGCCAGTAAAATGTTTAATAAGCTTTGATACGTGGCAAGGTATTTGCAAAGATCATTCGCCGATCTTAACTTATTTCTGCTGGGCCACGCGTGATCGCCTTATTAGAAGTGTGAGAAAAATTCGATAAGATCTTCTAATCAGGTGTAGGATTATCACATAGACAGAGTGATGAAATAATGAGAAAGACTTAACAACGCAGCTGGATCAGATGGAAAATGCGAGAGATCAAAGTCTGTACTTTTATCTCTCGCCGTGAGTGTTGATAACCTCATAATTCAATGTCATTGTTAATGCTTTCACGATCTATCATATATTATGACGCAGTGATTTATAACATTGCACTGAATTCAATTACTTTATTCGCCTTAAAATTAAGCGAACGAATTAACTAGCTTTACTATCAAGATCATATGGCCTTTGAATGAATACGAATCAAAAGCCACTCTAGACATTTTGAAACACCGAAAATAGTCCACTTGTTATAACGTGAATCCATAGCAAATGTCAATAACTGCAGATGATGACTTTGAGACAGTGGTTTGACACATCGGTCAAGGGCAGTCGTTAAGATGCTTATTGTAACAAGCATAATACTAGTTATTAGAGAGATTCCTAAACACAATTCAAAATCAGCAATTGCAAGTATTCTGTCTCGCAGGGTACCGTTTTTTCCAACGTCAGTCAGCCAACGAATGTTGAGAGTTCTATTTAATTGCATGTTTTTGCATGTGGATGTTGTTCAGTGTACATATCGAGACATCTTCGATCAAATATGAACAATACGGATACTGCACTTTCATTGAGGGATGAAAGCAGGTAAGACAAAAGGATAGTTATTTGTGTAGCATAAGTGGGTAAATGCAGTGCAAACAGCATTCATCTTTTTAAATTCACAATCGTTCAATTGTGATCATCCATAGGTAATTATTTCCTTTTTCGTGATACAACTAGACACACAAATGATGTATTTCGTTGTATAAAGAAGACAAAAATATAAGTTCTATTTTGAGATATGTGTATCAACCAGAAGAAAACTTTTTGGGGACAAGTGATAATTGAAAAAAAATCCAAATCATACGTAAATGCAACCCGGAATTAGTCTGGTCAAATGTACGACTCAATTTATATAGATCACAGAGAAATTTCTTCCAGAAGATAGAGTATCTATATTATATTGATTTGAATCTATCATAGTCGAAAAGAGGAGATCCCAAAGATCAAGATGAAAATCTGCTCAGAAATAAGGATTTTACGGACGAAGGACACGCTTTTTGACAAATGTTGTTAAAATGGATTTTCCCAATTAAGTTGTCAAGTCATTTTCGATGCAAACATCCTCTGAATTCACATCTCGTGTTGGAATCCAATTCATTTCTGTAAAAATAGGAATGTAATAGGAAAAGGATAGGATAGGGAGCTGTATTTGTTTTCAAGTTAAATCAAGCAGCTTTGAGATGGTCCTACTGAAAAGAAAAAATCCTGCTCAAAAGAAAAAATATGCATTGGTTTATCTATTACCATGAGCACTGATATAATACGAGAGACCTTTGCAATTCTTATCTCGCGGCTGCTGTCGCTACTAGAACAGTTTCTGCTGGCTTCACAATCACATTCGTGTTTATTCTTTAATTAACTTATGGACTTTTACGGGAAGTCCATTAAGCAGCAATAAAATAATTCATGCATGATGGTGTTCATCCATACCAACAGTCGATATACCTCTGACTATATAGAGGAGTGCAAGCGGGGCCCGAACCCAATTGGTTTCGAGTTTGATAAACAAGGGTGATATTTTGAGTATGTGATATTTGGTTAAATTGGGAATTTATCCGACTAAAGTGAAAGATGTTTTTGGGTCACATCGAGGTATCCCTAAGTACTTCAATATATTCGAATCATATTCACGTGCTGCTCAAACAAGACCTGCCGCTTCGAAGCGGCTATAGAATGCAAATTCTGATAACAGACGGGATAGCGAAGATTTCGACATTAAAGAGGACAATCAATTCAATTAAAAATTCTGTTTTTTGCCCTATTACGGGTGATTTTGGGGGAAAAAACCTGGGGATGCTGTAAACCCCTCTGATTCTGATACTCCTATGATTTTGAGAATTATGAATTATGTGAATTATGATATTCCCATTTTATCATTATGAATTTTAAGTTTAAAATTTGAACTCCGCTTTTTTCAAAAATTGACATTTTGGGCATCTGTTGGAAATTGATGACCGATGGCTTGAAAAACGATCAGTTTCGATCCGTTATCGCATGAAAACGGCATTTCATACGAACAATGTTTCCCATTTACTTTGAACGCGATCGAGCAATCAGTTGCATTCGGTTTCGAGGGCTTGTTGCCTTCCATACAGACTGTTGAAGTTTCCCCACAATATGTTTAAATCAGGCGAACTTCAAGTCCAGTTACCCAGGCATTTGGAAACAATTTTCCGCATTTCCTAATGGATGCATTTGCTGCATGTGAAGCATATATGGAGCATATCATCACACATAGCTTATATGTAATGGAAATCGAATTCCAAATGAAATATGGCAAATCGCAAGATGCAGTATGGCGGTGGCATTGCTACGAACGATGGCAACGCTGACTTCAGTAAAAGTCAGGACTGCTCCGTTGGTCAGTCCGTTGGACTGCGACCATAGTCCGTCTGAAATCATTAGAGGTCTCTAAAGTTTCGAAGGGAAAGGTCGTGGCACTTCCTCTTCCTTGAGTTAACGACTTTTGTCAGCAGCAGATGGCACTTGGCATTAGTAACTAGAGTTGATAGTGGAAAGCATGGCGCTACAGGAGGTATCCGACACGAAAGTCTTCTCCTGAGAATTAGTGAATATCATCATTTCATCAGGTCACTTGACACTTGTTTAAGGACGGAGTGGATGGCAGCCGATGACACTCAAAGTCTCGGCAACTTTCCAGAGCTTCAAGCGGATGTTGACCGGTAGAGTCTGCTAATCTTTGTACGGCCAGAGCGAGTTACTGCAGGGAACGAACCCGAAAATGAGACTTTCACAGAATAATGTACACCCTATGCCTACTACGAATGGCTGCGTCTGCTGAGTTCTAGTGAGTTCCTCTTCTTGTCAGACATGATCAAGGAAAAACACATGTAAATCCAATGGGACTCAGATTACAGTTTCAGCTAAAATGAAAGTTTGTATGTTTTCTCTGATTAAACGAAAAACACTAAGCCCAGAGTCATAATTTTTGGCATGGAATGTCTTCAGGTCATTTCCTATGATGCGCATGTGCTATTATCATGCTTCTGATAGGCAATGCATGTGAGAATGTGGTTTAATGTGGATAAAGTTGATTGAAATGCTTGTTTTGCCGACATTAAAAGGCCCGCGAAATCTAAATTCTTTTCGTTTTATAGACAGGGGTGAACTCACTAGAACTCGGCAGACGCACCGATTCGCAGTAGGCATACGGTGTACATCATTCCGTGAAAGTCTCACTTTCGGCCTCGTTCCCTGCAGCTCTACTTTGGCGGAGATGGTATTGGAACGACGCGCACCGGCTAAAATGCTGTCGTCCCTTCATCATGTTTTAAGAGGTTTTTTTATAGATTAACTCAATTTGAAATACGAGGTTGCCATTATTTGTCTGTTCAATTATTTTCTAAGATGCTTCCAGTTTATTTCAATAGGCGCATTGCAGCCATTCAGTTTGTGGAGATTTGTTTTATATACATACGTGTGTTTCCTATGGTGTAATTTCTTTGTTATTTCAGTTGATTCCTGTTGGTCAATAGAGCAGTCCCTACACTGTAAATCGGTGGATACGAAAATTACATACAAACATATACCAAAATTACATACAATTTGAAACTAACATCTGATAGGAGATTCTGGTATGTCTACAGAGATCTGGTATGTTTTTCATACCACATCTCACTTACTTTAGTATGTGATTGGTATGTAGCGATACGAACTATTCTATCTGTGATTGGCTGTTTTACACTGAAATACGAATTGTTGGTATGTTTTATATACGAGACCCGATGGAAATTCATCCTTATTCGTATGCCTCTGGTATCCATTTGGTATGTGC
The DNA here is from genome assembly GCA_907163375.1 of Prostheceraeus crozeri. Taxonomy (NCBI): domain Eukaryota; kingdom Metazoa; phylum Platyhelminthes; order Polycladida; family Euryleptidae; genus Prostheceraeus; species Prostheceraeus crozeri. The sequence goes on along the minus strand of CAJQUW010008068.1, from coordinate 363,696 downwards.
AGCTTTAAGTCACATAGCAAAAAAATGTATGTATTACATACTACTGTCAAATGACTTTTTTCGGTAATACAAGCGTTGAATATTTTTTGTTTGATAGAGTGATATTTGAGTACATTAGATTTATTGTGAATTTTATGCTCCACGAATATGTCGCCGATGCTACTTGTCTGGCAACGTTCATTCAATTCTACTTTATGACCCAAGTTGATTAGCATCATTTCATTTAAACGATATCTTTAGTGAAATCATGTTTGAAATCCTTCTTTTTGCGTTCATGAATTACAATGTGTTATTATTTCGGATTGATAATATGCTTAATTTCAAAATTACATAATGCATAATTGTTGATGGTTGAAATCTTATTGATTATTCATGAAATGCCTTAGACTTACGTGTATTAAAATCGAATTTAGTATTGAAAGAATGACTCTTGAATGTCATTATCTCACTACTTGCAGAACAGTAGTAACATTAGTGTGATCTTTATTGACAAAAGGCCTGAAATCAAGATACTTTGGACATGATTTATGCTTTCTTTTAACATTGTGCTAGTATGGCTTTAGTATGTAAATCATACCACATTTGAAATAACATACGAAAATCATGCAAATATACACCAAGAGAATACAGAAATATACAAAAAAAATATTTTGGTATGCATTCCTCGTATGTGATTGGTATTGAGCGATTTACAGTGTAATAGTCCCTTTTACCAGGAGAAGTCAGAACTGTACAAGCCTGTAGTACTGAGTAATATGTTGGGATATACTGGCAATTTCAACCACTGCAACAAAGTATAATACAAATTTTGAGCAGATAGTCAACCATTGTTCGTTAATATCTCTCAGTAGATTTATGAATCAGGGGGTTATATCGGTTTTCATCGTTAACATCGAACAATAGAATGATTGTTTCCGTCCTAATAAGAGTTAAACTCTATTTTCCTACACAAACAACGACCAACATTTCTAAAGAGATCTGCCTCTGTGTCCTCAGGTTGACTCATGACTTTAGAGCAACACCGATTGACAGAGAGGGAGAGAGAGAGCTCTTGCTATTTACCTTGTTCGGAGGACGGTTGTAGCAAGCGCACGAATTGGACATTTCTAATGCATTCTTCAATCATATTACAGAATGTCTGCGGCTACTCTTGTCACCATCTAACCCTCATCACCTCATCAATCCTGTTTCTCATCATCTCAAGTTGGTCTTGTTCCCTCCGAAACAAAGTGTAAAAATGCACTCAAACGATTGACGATCAATTTTTTGTCTTCTGTAGGAAATGCGAAGTCAGTATCCATCACAGCTGCACCGATTTACCACTGTACGAATAGGTCAAATGCGTGAAGGAAAATCTATGTAGGAGAAAGTTTACTGGTAGCGAGTGCGTAGACAAATACATAGTCGAGAATATGCCATACTAAAGAAGTACATGAGATACGACGGGAAAGAACAACTAGTGAAAGAAAACAAGAAGCGGATAACAGCCAAAGATGGAGAAATAACAGAATTGAAGAATACGATAGATGAAGCATGCGTGAAATTAATTGAAATGAAGGAGCGATTGGAGATGCAGAATGAAGAATTGCAAGCCATGCAAAGTAGGAACGCAGAATTGAAGAACAATGGAAGCTTTGGAAGAACAATTGATTGAATGTGAAGAGAAGGAAAAGACAATTCGAAGCAACTACGACGAATTCAGCAGCATCACCGCCGATGTGATCAAGCTAATTGAAGCTGAAAGACAGAACACTAAGTCTGAGATATGTGTGCTAAAACATCTCATCGCTGACCTTAAAGTCTCCGTAAATACTGGACTGAATAACCATGACGAGTTGCACCCAACAGCATACCAACCACGACCATCGAGGTACTACCAACCAAGGCCATACTACCGACCTCAAAGACACATCGCCAGAAATTGCTACTCGAACCGACCTAGATGGTACACGCCGAGAAACAATTACCCACGACCGCAACAGCGACAGGGAAAGGAGGCCAAGATAAAACTCTGGTGGCAACGTTGAGAGACAGAGTGTGGAAGGGGAGGCTTTGGAGAGGATGATGAATGAGGGGGTGCCTAGCCCGATCGTCAGGTGGTACTTTAGCTTCCTCGAGGACAGGAAAGCATGCGTCCAAATTGGCGGTGAAAGGCGACCTTGGAAATCGCTGAAAGAAGGGTTGCTCCAGGGCGCTGTGAGTTCGCCTGCGTTGTTCCTGCTGTGTGCCAATGCGTGGAACGGACATCAGGAACATGGAGTGGCATACAGTGGGTTTGCAGACGACCTTGCCCTCTGTTGCACGGGAAGAGAGTGGAGGAGCTGAAGGAAAAGAGGAAGAGGCGCTTAAGAAGGTTGACGACTGGGCTCTGAGGAGTAAAATCGACCTTGATCCTAAGAAGTGTGAGAGCTGTCTCTTCACGAGGGATTCGAAGGAAAGGAAGCTGGAGATGGGACTCAAGTGGGAGGAGCATAAACCAAGACCCGGAGAGAAGTAGTGTACCTCGGGATTCGGGTAGACCAAGGGGTGATTTTTGGGAGCCAGGTGGAGAAGGTGACGCAGGAGATGAAGAAGAGATTAAGGTGCTGTGCTGTTGGCTGTAGCGGAACATGACTGGGGATGGGATAGGGAGGTGAAGGTCTATAAGGTGATGGTGCAGTCATGTCTCTAGTACGGCGGTTCAGCTTGGATTCCATGGTTATCTCACAGTAACGAAGAAAAACTGGAGACAGCACAGAGAGAAAGGTTGACGGGGCTCACTGGACTCACCAAGACTTCCCTGAGGGAGTGTTTCTATACAGAGGCGGGGTCACACTGGTGGCAGTAGAAGCCAGGAGGAGAGAGGTGACCTGTTGCGAGAAGGCGTTCAGGGCAAAAGTCGGGGAACCGGATTGAGACAGCTTCCTGAAAAATGGGTGGAGAGAAGGTTGGCAGTCAACAAAGGATGGAGGGAACAGGCTAGGTCAGAGAGCGAGAGAATGGAGCTGACGTACAGAAAGGAATGCAGTTGGAGGAGAGGTGAGCGGTGGAGAGGATTGCGAGAGAACATCGAGGTGAATGACATCGAGGAAGATTCCTCCGTCGAGCCTACCAAAAGTTTCTGGAGTAGGGGGAATCTGCCTTCGCAACAATAACAACAGCGACAACAGCATCCTCAGTATCGATAACCCTACTATCAACGGCATCAACAACAGCAACAATATCAGCCACAATATCAACAACAGCAACAATATCAGCCACAATATCAACCACAGCAACAATATCAACCACAGCAACAATATCAGCCACAACAGCAATACCGTCGACAGTCACAATTTCAACCGGCAATAAACACAACCCTTTAGTGAAACATATCTAACTGAATATAATAACTTGTCAATTGACCAATACAGCGCCATAGAAACGATTAGTAAAGCTAAAAATAATCTTAGGAGGTAAATGAAAGGATTGAAACTGTTTTACAAGGCTGATAGTTTGAATATAGAAAAATAGTATCTGAAAATGGAGATATGATTATAATTGAAATGACCAATAAAAAATGGAAGAAATAAGTAGAATACAAGTCATCTTATGTTACACAGAAAGTAGAGGATCTCAATATGCTGACAAAGATTACCTTGATAAAGTTAAATAATACATAAAAAATTTAAGATGAAGCATATTATCATGTTGGTTGATACAAACAGTATAATTGGCAGGTTTCATGGCAACAGTCACTTAAATCTGCCACTGAGAAATTCTGAAGATTTGATAATAGATAAACAAGGAAGAAAATTGTTTCAATTTTGTAGTGAAGCATCTCTTATAATAGTAAATGGAGGATATGAAAAAGGGGAACATGCGTTCTGCAGGGTTCAAAATAGCAAATCTGGTAAATCAGTGATAGATTATTTAATATTGTCAGAATCAGTGCTATGCTATTTGGAAGCCTTCAGAATAATGGAACCCAAAGTATTTGCTGTTCATAGACCGATAGAATTTAATGCAAAGATAGCTTTAAAATCAAACAAGATATCAAATACTAACCACAAATTACGAACGAATTATGATAAACACATTATTCCCTTCAAATGGACAGAGAAGCATGATATTGAGAAATATCGACAAAGAAATTCAATCTAAGGTCCAACCCTTATAGAAGAAATGAGACAAAAATAAATGAGTAAGTCAGAAATTTACAATAAACTAATAGTAATCAACAAGGAATCGCCAGCTGCTATGCTGAATTCAAGTAATCAGACAATATATTCAAATAATGTAAGAGCTATTAGGAAAACATATAGACAAAATGTTGAAAATTTCAAGGCCGATCAATCTGATCAAAATTTAAGTTTATTATTGCAAACGAAGAGAGAGCTTAACAAAATCATTAAAAAAGAGAAGAAGAATTTGCAACAAATAAGGCTAGAAGAGCTGCAAATAGCAAGAGCTAACAATGACAAGAATGTGTATTAGACAATACTGAATAAGAACAAACCAAAAAAGTGCGCGACACGCGCGACATCAGTAAGTGCTCAAGACTTCAAAGAAAAAATTAAAAAGTGTGATGACAAATTTGAAAATCTAAATAATAATCGAAATATAGAAAGTCTTGTAAATCAAATACCGGTACCACCTATCGGAGATGACGATCTTCTAAATCAAAGTATTACAGCAACAGAGGTAGAAAACGCAATTTAACATTCAAATCTAGTGGCCTTGATAAAATGGTTTATGAAGTGAAGAAGAATGACTCTAATCAAGTTCAGATATTACATGCATTTTTTAATACGATTGTGATAGATTACGACATATCTTATCATATTAGTTGGATCACCCCCATATCAAAAAAGGGCAAAAAAGTTGATCTGAATGCTTTTTGATGTCTGAATTTATCTTCATGCATCGACAAACTTCTGACAAAAATATTAAATGATATATTGCATTTTTGGATTGACTGCATGAGATACTGCATGAATCGATACGATTGATGATATACGGATTTTAAAGAAAGTAATACAAATAAATAAAAATAATAAGATGCCATTGTATACATGCTTCGTTCATCTCACGAAAGCATTTGACTCTGTTCTAAAAACCAGACTGATAAGCACTTTCTCTCACTAATGGGCAATATCATTAAAGAAAAAACATATAAAGTCTTATTTAATGGAAAAGAGAGTGAGGAATTTTTTGTTAGGAAATGGCATTCCACATGGAGATAGCTTGTCACCCATTTTATCTTGCATTTACATGAATGACCTGTTTTGAGATATTAGCGAATTTGATCCCGTATAGTAGATATTTAGTAGATATAGTAGGTATAGTAGATATTTATTCAGCGGCACTCATCTATACAGATGATATTTTATTTCTGAGAGAAACCCAAGACTGATGTCATCAAGCAGATTCATTTTCTTCAAAAGTTTTGTGAAATAAATAGTCTAAAAATGAATTATGATAAGACAAAATAATGATATTTAATGAAATGTTAAGCTATGACAAGCTATCTCTCAATGGTATTTTACATCAATTGATATTGTGGATGAATGTAAATGTCTAGGTGCATGGATTGCAAGGAATGATGAGAAGCATATAGAACAATTGACAAAAAAAGAAAGTATTTAATGAAACGCAAAGTTATGATAAGCTATCTCTCCATGATAATTTTACATCAATTGACGTTGTAGATGAATATAAATAATCTAGGTGTATGGATTGCAAGGAATGATAGGAAGCATATAGAACAATTGACAAAAAAGAAAAGTCTTCATCATGCGCAACTGCCAAAACATTAAAGGAATTTTACAACGTTGACGGTAGGATACTCACAGAAACATTTGAAATGTTAACGTCATCGATGTTGAAATATGGCGCCGAACTGCTTTTTGACAAGAATTTAACCGATTTAAATCGTGTGATGATGCAATATTACAAAATATTTCATCATTTACGGATAACTACGCCTAATTACTGCATTATCGGATGAATTTGGAGTCAAACCAATAGAAGTTTACTGCTATAAATCAGCAGCAACGCACTTCCTAAAATTGAATAACAGAGATGATAGGAGATTGATCACACGAATATTCAAAGGCACTTGTCAACGTTACCGACTTTTCGTATCGTAATACATGGTGTTTCAGAATATTGAAGCTTTTTGACAAAATCTGCTTCAAAGAAATAGAAGATTTAGAATACAGCATTAAGTCAAAAAACCTGATCAATAAAGTACTAACGAATTACAACATTTAACATATAGACATTTAACATATAAATGTCTAGATGAAGCGGTGACTGAATGGCAAGAATGGTATTTGGAGCTGTCCATGTCTATGCCTGCTTATACATTGTTGGCCATTCTAATCAATACATCGAGAAATGCCAGTCTTGGATATAGCGTTGCACGCTACTGTTCAATGAAATGATAATAGAGCCATCACCTTTTTGTGTTGCAATTAAAACAGTTTGCATTCATTTTAAAACAGCTTGCATTCAATTTAAGAAAATTTGCATTCATTTTAAAACCATTGGATTCAATTTAAAACAATTTGCATTCAATTTAAACGGTTTGTATTCAGTTCAAATGACTTTAAAATTATCGTATTATTATTCTATTTATGTTTTATATTGCTTTGAGCATAATTTAACTATGTTATTCACACATATGCGCTAACTATAATGTAACATATGAAGTGTTCACTTAAATCCCATTTCTGAAGCATTGAGATTTGCCAAAAAGATAGTATGATATTCTGAATTACAATTTGTTATTTAGTCATAGCGTAATGAATTCAAGTTCATAAGTTATTCGTCATATCAAAACAATACAAATTCCACTTTTTAATTCAATAGTGTAGGGGGACAGTTATTTAGACAGTGTACCGTAAATCTTGCATAAGCATCACATCACCATAGAAAGAATACACATGATTGTAATAGTTCTCACACTGATCATAGTTTCTTCAATTATTCGAAGGCGGTGGTCTGTCTGAGTCACGGTAGTATTCATTGACGTTGTGATCACATGTCTGCCAAGCATCTATTGCCTAGCAGGCTGGCGTGCGGACGCATGTTACACGCCTCCTGTCGGCACTATGCTTCTTGCTTTGCCGTTTGACTTGCCTCGCTGTGTTACTGTTAAATTGCCTCCCACATACTTCTGCTTCCAATATTCAGCATATTAACTGTTCATACCTTGCTCAAGAAACTTTCTTCAACGCCAAAGCATTCATGATATGTGATCATTCCACGCTTTTCAACGATACAGGATTCATTATGGTGTGTTATCTGAAGCAGCTTTCTTTGTTCCTCCTGAACATGTGACCGCGCTATGAAAATCGCCTGCAACACGTGACCGGTTAATGAACTCACTTTTAACGATACATGAGCGAAAGATAGGAAGCCTTATCAATGTACTGTTCCGCATCAACGTCGCAATTCTTGTGCCTCTTGTGTTATGTAATTGCGTTCACCGAATGTATGTAAATACTTGTGAACCAAAGAATAAAGTTGCGAGCTTCCGAGCGCTTCGCTCGTCTTCAGGCAGGCAGTGGTAAAAGTGAAATCATAGGGCAGCGCCATTCAATCACATTGCCAAGAGTAAAATTCACTTCGACTACATGATATAATAGTTGACACAAAGACATTACTCAAGTGCTCTATACAAAAGTTCTATGTTATGCATACTACTATCAAACTGAATAGTAGCATTAGAATTAAGTGAGAAATAAGAAAAAGTTACGGAAGCAAGAAAGTTTAATACTGATGAAGTGACTACTTCATCTACTACACTAATCACAGAATTAAATATTTTGTTTATCTGCTTCGGTTTGCTAGAAGTGTGATTAATACGAAATGGATGGCATATTGAGGAACCTATTAGGTGGGCAAAAAGGAATTCCTAATACCTTACAGAGATAGGAAAAAAGTCGTGCGTCGCTTGCGGATTAATGTGAGTTCCAGCAAAGTGCTTCGATTGCCAAAATTCCTTCAGATTCGAAGACTTCAGATCATTGCACACAAGTTTTCTCCATAAAGTCGACCCTTCCGATCATTATTAAAGAAAGTAGCAGGCGTACGAAAATTAGTTCACTTGATGATTTCACATCCTCCCCTCGGCATTGCTCACTGTATAGTGCATACATTGAATCGAAGCCACACATCGATGTGTGTTTCTGTGTGTGCGAAGTGATAGCACAGCACGCACGCTTCTCTCTGTCCTTTGCTGACAGCTTATTGTTTGCCATTTCCAATAGCAAGCGATACATGAATTATCCATTCGAGAAGGAGCAAGTTGTCTAATTCTGTGATGTGCCATTTCGATATTAAGGTTACATACAATTCTTCCTTTCTAGGAAATCGAAGCGTGCGCAGATGAATCAAATTCTGTGACACTAATCTATTTCACTTAATTCTAATGCTAATATTCAGTTTGATAGTAGTATGCATAACATAGACTTTTTGTATAGAGCACTTGAGTAATGTCTTTGTGTCAACTATTATATCATGTAGTCGAAGTGAATTTTACTCTTGGCAATGTGATTGAATGGCGCTGCCCTATGATTTCACTTTTACCACTGCCTGCCTGAAGACGAGTGAAGCCCTCGGAAGCTCGCAGCTTTAATAAAAATTCGTCCCGAGATTGGTCTTTAGGAAGTACTAATTGATTGCAATTGTATGGATCTCGGAGAAGAGGGAGTATTTCACAAAGAATAAAGGTTATTATTATTACTATCTATGCCCCCGTCTTCGCGGAAATATGCATTCCGATATTAGACTTTTAAGTGCATGTAGAATTGAGAAATTTCATTATTAGCAGTGACTGGCCCTTCGTATCGACGCATTATTGTCTTCAATATGCAGTATTCGGATGATACCGCATCCGACATCTTCAATGGTGTCCGTGATCCTGGAGCTCGCCCAGGACATTACGTGGAAGCTACAATATGTGTGACCCTGCATCCAAGAAAAAGATACTCGAGTGTGCAGAGGCATATGGAGACTTTAAGGCCGATGTCACACAGGAAAAGGCGTCTTCCATCCTCCATGTCACTCGCCTTTTTGCACTTTCTTCATAAGGTGTCTTCCATAGGCGTGATGAGGCACTATTTTTTACTATCAACCGTTGCTATGACTGCTGTCTAGCTCTTCTCTTGCTCATCCTTTTTTCTCTTCCGACATGGTGAACAAAGAGCTGTTTTCTGATTGCTTCTCTTTGCAAATCACAGTTCCCTATATCTTCCCTATGACGTCACTTCACGTTGTTCTAATTTTAGAACAGTCTCGCGGCTGATGGAAGACAGCTGATAGAAATGAACTAATCAGCCGCATAATTTCATGTCTTGTGTCCGATGGACGACGCCTTATGACTTTTCCTGTGTGACAGCGCGATGGAAGATGACTTATGGCTGATGAATTTTTCTGTGTGATAGGTTGCATTCTTTTCTTCATGCAATTAAAGGGAAATCCCAAATGTAAGATGCAAGACGCCTTTTCCTGTGTGACGACGGCGTAAGGCCGTCGCACTGGCGAATGGAGTAATGATCCAAATTGCCCGTCGATGGGTGTGAATGGCGATGGAAGAAATTGAAGAAAGATCGCGTGGTAGAGTATACCACAAGAAGGTGACCAGTGACCATGTCGAGCACATTAAGACAATGTTAGAGACGAATCCTCAGGTAACTTTGGAAGAAATAAAGAGCTCCATTCAGCATCAATTAAACCTTCAAGTCAATAAAATGTATAACATATATTATATCACATATATTCAAGTCAACACAATCAAGCTAGATATTATCTAGCCATGATTCACAGACACCTAAAGGATCAGCTCTACACCGTAAAGGAAATTTTCTTCATGTCATCGACTGCAAATGCTGAAGGAAACAATGAGAGAAGGACCTCTTTTGTGCAGAGGATCACGGAGCTAACCGGGTCTCAAAGGAATATACTTTGGCAGGATGAGGCTGATGTGAATCTATTTTGTTGTCGATCCTACGGTCGCGCGAGACGTGGAGAACTTTGTCGTGTGATTGTGCCCAATTCCTAATCCTAACCAATTCCCAATCCAGGTCTTAACGTTCCTTGTTGGGGATAATTTAAAGGGTCTTTTAAATTGAATGCAAACTGTTTTAAATTGAATGCAAAGTATTTTAATTTGAACGCAAACTGTTTTAATTAGAACGCAAAAAGGTGTAGATAGCAAGTAATACATTGCTGCACAGTTAAATGATAGTGAAGATTACTCACGCACAGATATCGACAGTAAATCTGATGAATATCTCGACCACTCGCTAATTACCTTGTTCGGAGGACGGTTGTAACAAGCACACGAATTGGACATCTCGAATCCATTTCTCAATCATATTACAGGTATGTACTGAATACTATTGATCCAAAAGAAACACTTCTACTAAAATAACCGTTTCTCTGATTTGATAATAAGATCATAGGCTAAATAATCTGCTGCTAGGTGTGATGTGCAAATAAATTACTTATTAAAAATAAAAATCAAATTGAAATTGAATATTACAAATAAAATTATCAGTAATGCATGATCTGCTTCCTCTCTTCATATATGAATTCACTTTTTCCTATCGTGATATGACTTCATCTGTTTCATGTCGTGTCCTCACCTCATTTTTATCGTTCTCCAGTCATCTTTTCAGACATTCATCGCAAGCAGCAAAAGTCATGAAGTGCTTTTATCTATCATTTCAATCTTATCCCTCATTGTCATCTTTCCCTTCACATCAGTCGCTAATACCGTATTAATTGTACATATTTTATAACATCATCATCATTCATGTTTGATCCCGTCTTAGGCCACAAACTTTTTGAGTTTTGAAGAGAGAGAGGAGAAGTATTAAGCATGAAAACTGCTGATGAGAGGCATAGTCTTCTTACCATTGCGAGTGCCGGCTATGAAAGGTAGCCAAGAATTCGCTACAAAAGGAATTATTGGTTGCTGCCCTTTCGTAGCAGAAGGCATATTACAACGAATTTCTCCTTGAATCGTGACTAATAATAGTGTCAACAACACACTTCTGAGGTGTTTTCATGTCGCATTTTAGTACACAAGAGCTAACTCAAAACATGAAGCTAGACACTTTGAAAATCAATTTTAGAACCTAAATTGATTCCAAGTCACCCTAGACCAGAGACGATTATAAACAAGTCAAAATAACGTATAAACTTAAGGTTTTGATATGAGCATTAATTACAACTTTACAAGAGTGGAAAATGAGCGAGCGAGAGAGAGAGAGAGAGAATTATCCTGACAGATTAGGTGAATTGCCCTTTGGAATTGTTAATATGCTTTAATTTCGTTCAAATATTACTTAGGTACAGTAATTCCAGACATTATGCGATATAGAAGCATCATCACGTTATATTTCTCCTTTAGATTCTTTAAATTCTTAAAAGTTGTTTCCTTAAGAGGAAACTTTTACTAACTGCTAAGTGCACGCGATATGTTAATGCGTGAATGTTTAATCTAGATGTCTATTTACTTTTCTTAAGTCTTTCTCATTAGTCTCATAATGTAATGCAGCATATTAGAAAGGTTACACCACCTTCTATTTGCAATTGCTTGTTAAAATTGTAGATGGCAATTACTTAGAAGCAAAAGTTTAGTTCAGGTCGGTGGCCGCTCGCATTTTTGAGATACTCTAATTAATGTCAAGACATTTCACTATGATAATTTAGTAGAGAGCTATAGTGCGCTTCTCTTAAGATTCTAAGCTTCCATAGCAGTGACCATATTTGTATATAGGCTGCCAACTTTACCGATTTGTTGGACAGTGCAGTACGGGTATACGTCGGAAAAGTTGTCGAGATTCTTATACTAGCCTGCGCAGCCTGCGCTATGAAGTAAACTGAGGGAATAATGCAGTTAGAGGAGGTTATTCTTTACATTCTAAACTGCAGTAATCCGACACTGCAGCAAAGAACTATAGCGAACATGGACATTGAATATACCTGTATACTCGTACACTAGAGTAATAGAGCGTCTTGGACATGCGCTGTCATGACAACGATATATACGCGATGGAGGCTTCCAATGGGTCACAATGAGAAAGTACCGGCAGCTGATCACTGTCCTTTTGAATATTCACAGCTGTTGTTATTTCTGTTTAGGTATTAGGAATTCCTTTTTGCCGACTTAATAGGTTCCTCGATGTGCCGGTGATTTCGAACTAATCACACTTCTAGCAAACCGAAGCAGATAAACAAAATATTTAATTTTGTGATTGCATGCTTCAGTTATTTGACTCTTCTTTATCATCATTAACTTAGATCGGTGCCTAAATTAGTGGCTGAAATGACTTTCAACAAATCACCATTTTCCTTTCTAGTCTCAACAAATTAAACAAAGTGAAAGAGCGGATTTTAATGGTCATTCATGTCATAGCATCGATTCCACGCCACACTTTTGTTTATTGTTTTCCTCTCTACACCTTACAGTTGCAGAAATCACGAAAAACAACGGCACTTTTAATTTAGAACTTAGCGAATTTCCTCAGTTGCATATTAATCCATAGAAATCCTACTTTATAGTTCTTTTAACTTCATGGGACTACAATGGATGGTAGCAGCTTGTTGATGGTCATTTCAGTAGCTCATTAAGGCACCTTGAAAAGAATGAAATTATTGAATAATGCGACATTTGAAAATTCTTGCCACAAGGCGATTTATCGCAAGCTTTTTGGCAAATTGTTTTTCTATGTAAAGAGAAATGGTAATTACCGTGAATATTTGCAGTACTAAGAACGTGAATATATTTTGCAAAGAACACTGATAAGCTGTCGGCTGTTAACCATTGTCAACTTGTGGATACCGCCATCCTTAGGTATCGTTTTAAAGGCAACGCATGTTCGTGACATAGGCTTACTATTGCTTTCAGTGTCCATGTCCGTTCGTCTTTTATTGTTATAGAGTATCGGATTTTGTAGCTCATTTTGTATCGGGAGTCTCTTTTTGTAGAGGCTCTCAGACATCAAATGCTGAATCACGTGACTCATTTTATCTTCTATATCGAAGTTGATATTCTGAACTAAATCATGTTTCAAATTTCATGGCGTTCTCATAAATAGTTTCTTTTCTGTAAAAGAAAGTGTTATACAATCCATAGATATTTCTTGAATTTTACCTTTGGATTGCAATGGGAATCCTTTACCCTTACCTATAACCGAGAGCGAGTGGCTGTGACACTTAAGAATTTGATTTTTGTATTCAGCGTTTATATGGTTCGTATCTAGCTCTTTGTGTGCGAATTTAGGAAGAAAGTTTCAGTAGCTTCCGTACTATTTGGATATGAATCTTACGTTCCCTATGTTTCTTGAAATACATGTGTAAATTTTGAATTGGACTTCCGTCATGCTACATTTCTTTGTTTAAAAAACGAATCACATTAGTCAATCTGCGCTGCGATCAAGGATATCTTAATCCGACAAATTTGCAAGCTGAGAGTTACAGACAGCAGTGGTATGATGTTTGGGGTTCTGGGCGGTGTTGATAAATGAATGCAGAGAAATAACAAATCGGCTTGATAAATTCATTGCAACAACCATCGTCTACCTCTTGTGTTTGAAAGCCGTGTAGTGACTTCAAGTGCCATAGTTCACGGAGTGTGTTCAACCCGTTGGATAATGCCAAAAATATCAATAAGTAGTTTTCTCTATCACTATCTTAATCTGCACAGAGCTTTGAAAGACATTTCACGAAGCACAAAGGATCAATAGAAAACGATGGCAGAATGTTCACTGATGAAAAGGTTAAGATTTTCAACCATGTTTTTGCTAAGGACGGTCAAAAATATATTTTTAGGGGTTATACCTCAAGTTTCAAGCCCACTCTGGAAACCAAATGGAGGTTGTTCCACATGTCCTAGGAAGTGTAAAAAAACAAATTTGAAAAAAATCTATCTAGCCCTTTTCTTTCTGCAGCTTTTTTACACTTTTTTGCTTTTTTTGTTTTCATGTTATAATAGACTTTCCTTGAAATTATGTGCCCACTCTAGAAACTAAATGGAGATTGCTTAATCTATCATGGGAAGTATAAAAAAGCAAATTTAAAAATGTCTGTCGAGCCCTTTTCTTTCAGTAGCTTTTTTGCCTTTTTTGCTTTTCCACATAATTGTTCTAATACATTTTCCTTGAAGTAATGTGCCCACTCTACAAACCAAATGCAGATTGCTTCACATATCCTAGGAAATATTTTAAATGCAAATTGAAAATAATCTGTCGAGCCCTTTTCTTTCAGTAGCTTTTTTGCCTTTTTTGCTTTTCCACATAATTGTTCTAATACATTTTCCTTGAAGTAATGTGCCCACTCTACAAACCAAATGCAGATTGCTTCACATATCCTAGGAAATATTTTAAATGCAAATTGAAAATAATCTGTCGAGCCCTTTTCTTTCAGCAACTTTTTTGCACTTTTTCGCTTTTTTGCATAATTGTCATAGCACGCTTTCCTCGAAATTATATGACCTTGTCCATATCTCTGACAAAACTCTAAATAGTTGCTGAAATATCAAATATGTAGGTAGTTATTGATGATCTTACAATGAAGGGAACCATATTTGACATTAGGATTCATTGTTCGATTGCTATGATCTCCGCTTTGGTTTATTTTCGTGATAAATGCCGAAAAAATCATATTGAAGATTTTTGTACTTCGCAAATGCTTGGATTAGGTATTTTCAGCGAGCAGACAAGTGAAGCAGTTCATCACAATTTCTCCATAACGTGGCAAAATTTCAAAGTATCTTCGATGGACAATTCTGAATACCATAAAAAGCTCTTAAAAGCTGTGTGCACTTACATCATCATATTTGACTGCTTTTCTTTATTCTTGAAGTGATTGTCCTATATGTGTGCGGTAGTTCATATGAGCAAATCGGCTTACTGTCGTTCTAATTTTGATTATGAGTTATTATTGGTATAAAGACATGTTAATATTAGGGGAATTTTTTTCAACCGCGTTTTTTCAAGGGTGAACGATTATCATGGAAATATACACCATTCATTAGCTTTTAGCAGCACAACACAGTGACTATTCTTATAGGGTTCTAGCATTCAGTTTTGTCGATGAAATACGAGGCATAAAACAACGCAAATTAAAAGTTTCAAAATGGAAAAGGTGTTAGAATGTTATCATCAAATTAGTGTTTTCATCTAAACTTCCAATTGTTTTTTCATAGACTAGATACGATGCAAGCATTAATTGGCCTACAGAATTGATTAGGCATGCATGCAAAAGGAGTAAAACAGCTTCAATATCATCAGTATAGCTTACCAGATAAAAATACATTTATCTGATCTCTATAATCATATAAGCAACTGTATGCATTTCATCAACTATTTAGAGTTTTGTCAGAGATATGGACAAGGTCATATAATTTCGAGGAAAGCGTGCTATGACAATTATGCAAAAAAGCGAAAAAGTGCAAAAAAGCTGCTGAAAGAAAAGGGCTCGACAGATTATTTTCAATTTGCATTTAAAATATTTCCTAGGATATGTGAAGCAATCTGCATTTGGTTTGTAGAGTGGGCACATTACTTCAAGGAAAATGTATTAGAACAATTATGTGGAAAAGCAAAAAAGTGCAAAAAAGCTGCTGAAAGAAAAGGGCTCGACAGATTATTTTCAATTTGCATTTAAAATATTTCCTAGGATATGTGAAGCAATCTGCATTTGGTTTGTAGAGTGGGCACATTACTTCAAGGAAAATGTATTAGAACAATTATGTGGAAAAGCAAAAAAGTGCAAAAAAGCTGCTGAAAGAAAAGGGCTTGACGGACATATTTCAAATTTACTTTTTTATACTTCCTATGATATATTAAGCAATCTCCATTTAGTTTCTAGAGTGGGCACATAATTTCAAGGAAAGTCTATTATAACATGAAAACAAAAAAAGCAAAAAAGTGTAAAAAAAGCTGCAGAAAGAAAAGGGCTAGATAGATTTTTTTCAAATTTGTTTTTTTACACTTCCTAGGACATGTGGAACAACCTCCATTTGGCTTCCAGAGTGGCATGAAACTTGATGTAAGTCCCAATTGAGTTAATAATTGATTTTTTTTTCATTTTCGTATCATCGCGGATCACTGGGTAGCCTATGAAATTCGCATTTGTTGCATTATCTAAGTCAATACTCTGTTCACTGAAATTTAAGTAAGGCTGGTGCGCACTAACGTTTATACTCACAACTGTAGTAGAATAAAGTTGATTTCACTCTTCCTATCAGTGCTGTTCCCACGGTCGATTCATTCCATTTATGTGAATGGCAGCGAATGTACTACTACTTGCTTTTGCCTTCATATTATTTATTATTATATTTGAATTGCATTATCTTCGTCAATATAATTCCACAGTACGAATAGATTATTGAAAAAACGGCAAGATAAAAATTGCCATCGTAACACACAAAGCACAGCACACAAGTTAATGTAAAGATGAAATTCTAAATGAAGACGGTATTTTCTTGTACACGAATACGACTCTGAATATTGTCAAGAATGCTAGCTACATCAGGGAGACTCGCTGAGACGACAGCATTTATAAACATGCAAAAAGAAATGTATAAGACAGATCTACATCAGAAATATCATCACTCGCACTTACATCAGCAGAACAAAACTTTGAAATATCATCAATAGATTCATAAAATATCACAACACTTCTCGTCAAATATAATCTCATAAGCTGTGCTACCAAGGAACTAATGAAACAACAATTTAAAGTCAGTAGCATTATCTATTAAAGAATATTGTCACTGTCAATTTCTTGTATCATTATTTCATCAATATGCATTCACGTTATAGGCCTAATTTCCTGTGCATAATTCACGAATTCTTGTTCCTTGATATACAGTCCGTTTCATAAAAAGTGGATCATCCTAAAATTTGACTAAATAAAACATAAGTATGATATAGAAAGCATTTTTCATGTTATTTCATGTCCCTAATATATTTAAATGTCCTTATATAATCTGATAAGCTATGATACAGTAACGGTTCTTAAGAAGCTAATATTTTGTGGCCCTACCCTTATTGTCAATGACATTACCAATTCATCTAGGCATTGATTCGATGATATCGTTGATTTTTGACTGATCTAACTTTCTCCACTCTCTTTTTAACAGTGACGTAAGTTGTGATACGTCATCTGTAGGTAGCAGTGAACGACGAACGTTACGTTTTAGAATGCTCCATACATTTTCTATGGGATTCAGATCAGGAGAACGAGCTGGCCAAGATTAATGTCCTAAGCCCTAATTGAGACTTGCATAAGTTGACTCTACTACTCCTGTGACACGTAGCATTATCAGTTAACGAGATACTTGGATCAACTTTAACAAATCTCAAAATTAGGCGGTCTCTACGTTTGGATGTTTTGCGTGGACGGCCAGAGCCCTTTACTCTCCAGAGCTCTTTACGACAGAGTCGAAAATCATCATTCTGCCATCGATGCACATTTGTGTCAGGGACATTTAGTCGCTTGCTTGTAGCTCGCAAAGAAAACCCTCGTTCTAGCAAGGCTGACACTTTGCCTTTTGTGAATGCGATCTAGTTATTGTTCATTTGTGCTTTGTATTGCTTTCGACCGGTAAGAGATAGATTTCTAGCTGAAAGCAATCAGGAGTGCTGCCAACACCACCGCAACGAAGTCAGGAAGCTATGGAACATGAAGTCCAGTTAATCACATGTAGCAGTTACATTATTGTTGATGAATAATGTTGCTATACTGGCTCTGATTGACCGATTTTCTTTATTTTTGTTTTGCTTGATAGCTTTTGGCTTGTAGAACGACATATTACATAACAAAGGAAACAAATGTAATTTTATAAGAGTGAGGTATGATTTTGTGTAATATTGCTAAATGAAGATCAAATTATCTACTACTTTTTTATCTATAACAGGAAAACAACTCAATATTCATGCTTGAAATTTCCTACAATGATATAAATAAGCACAACTGACATATCTTCCAAATTTCAGAGAAATTCGTTCAAGTTTGTCGGAGTTAGACAAAGTTGAAGTTAAGGCGATGTTTAAGGGTGATCCATTTTTTATGAAACAATCTGTAGTAAAAGATGACAGCAGGGTTATGCATTACCTTCTGACACCAATATCAATTGTGCAAGCTTCGCTGGAAGCTTCTTTGATTGTCGCAAATGTAGGCTACAGTTCATAAGTATGGGTCTAAATATGCTAAATGTGCACATCTGTGTACAATTAGATATACCGAATTATTAAGACTTGAAATAATGTAGGTAAGTCTCCATATCTTTAAAAGTGGAATCAAAAATCAACATGAACTGATTTCGGGGGGAGCTATCCATGATTTCAGAAAAAAGCCCGAGTTACCCGTGTTGCAGCTCATAATTCCGGGTAATCCACCTGACGGATTACTCAGGTTGTCATTTGCTTGAAATCGGGTAACCCGGGTTGTGATTTGCCTACCGGTTGCAATCCCTAATTAAATGGAGTTTCTTTGCTAAGTTTGAGCGGTCTTTGTATTTTCCTTTCAGGTGGCGTGGGAAATTGCTGCATATACTTCGCAGTAATCCAGTACAAATAATTCTTTGTGCATTGGTGCTTCTAGACGCTTTGATTGTGGTCGCTGAAATCATTTTGGAAATGCAAGCTGAAGTTGGTAAGAATTTGATAGTCTCATCTGCTTTGATTAAGGTCAGAATAGCTTGCAGCAAGTTTGTGGTGGATTTCAGACAATTCTGAACGACCTATGGGAGCAAAATGAGTCTCAGAGGAAAGGAGATATCCATCCTCTATCTAAAGATTCAAAACTCGATACCGATAGGTTTCGGCTGCTTCGTGACAAAGTTAGAATGAACGGAGAGGAGAAGTCAAACGAAATTCTATCTTTTTAAATTGAAGTATTGAAAATTAATTCCCTCTCCTAATGTTTACATTTAATTAAAAGAATTCTTTATTTCAATGAAACTATTGAGAACTATTCTGAGAATGAAAAGTTTGTCGATGAATCTGTAATTGTAAAAGTGTTGTTAGTATTGACCGAGAGAAACGGTAACTGAGACTGTAGTTCTGTGATTATCAAAAATTGATTGAATTTTATTTAATAATTTGCTCAGTAATACCAATTTGACTAAATTGACAGCATAAAGCTTCAGTTATCAATTAATAGATTGCATCAACTTCACGTGTCAATTAATTGATGTATTCAAGTTCCTATTACAACAAGTAGTTAAGATAAGTACCAGATCATGCAATAGTCCTCACTAAGAATTCTAGTATCAAGACATCTTTCATTGCTCAATAGTCCACAGCTCTCAAGAACACCTGCAGTAACTAACTGCCTCTGACAACAGGACGCGACACGTTCGTGCACAATCCTCTATTGCTCGATGGACGATAAATGACCCTCATCGTGCAGTAAGTATTATCGAAGAATTTATCGCTACATGGCTGTTAAAATTTCTTATCGCATTGTGGTTGTATGCAATGTATTCATTGTATGCAGACGCTTATTTTCGGACATAGAAATAGAACAATAGATAGTTACAATGATTAAGTATGGAGGTACAGTGGACTCTCGATATAAGAATCACATTGGGAAATTATGTTTTGATCCTTATAACGAGATTATTCTTATAATGAGAGTTTTATTTTATGAGCACTCATGCCTGTTATTTATAGCCAGTGTTTTATCCAGCCCTGTTTTTTCAAAATTCCCCCCTATAAAGGAAAACAACGAAAATCATACACTTGATAAAGGATGTACAGCTTTAAATTTTTAAGATCGTAAATTGCCTTTGGCTTTTAAATCGCTGAATGAAGTGACGCTTCGCTGACTGCAGACCGGTTATATGTGCGGCAATGAAGGTTATATGTGCGCCTTTAGGAACAGCGTCCGTGGAAAGGAGTTTTTCCACTATGAATCGAGTTACAACTCGCTTAAGGCAAAGATTGTTGCCGCATCACGTCCGCGATGCAATGCTGGTCAGCATTGAAGAATCCAAGATTGATGATTTCACGTCAATTGTGAAACTCTGGCATTCTAGCAAGGCCAGGCGACTGCAAATTCCAGACAGTAAACAATAACACTCATAATTCTCATCCTTCTTCCTGTTTTTGGAAAATGAATTTTTATAGCACAATGGCTATTTTTTACATTATGTAATAGTACTAAGGAATTCTGGGGCAGTGTACATATATATATATATATATATATATATATATATATATATATATATATATATATTGTTTGTTAGTGCCCAATATATCGACGAGAAAACAATTCTTCACACCACATGTTTAATCTTTTTCAAAGACTTCCTCAGGTGTAACAAGAGGGCGGGGATGGAATCACTTAAATACATTGATCAACAACGTTCAGTAAAATAGTTAAGTCACAAGTAGAAGCAATAATAAAATCAATATCGTTAAAACTCGCAAATCAATTCAATAGATATCAACTGGTAAAAGATCTAAAATCAAGTCACCTGTAAAAGCGCGAAGTCAATAGAGCAATAAATACATCACTGATTCAAAGTAATTTCGTCACTCGCAAGACGCAGACAGTAGCTTACAAATCAAGAAGCAAAGGATTGGAACTCATTCTTTCATTCAATAATTTATCTGAATCGATCATTTTGATAACAATAGTTTCATAGATTCTTGGGTGATCTGTTACGGCGACAACTTTGAAAAAATCTTTGTTAGGGGGATGCTCATGGAGGCTTATTTCTGTAGGTGTAGGATATCCTTTTAAATGCTCGTTTATACGAGTTTGAAAATGGCGGATAGAACTACCAACGTAGCATTTGTCACAATGCTCACAGTTGTATTTGTATACAATATTTGATTTCAAATGTTGAGGTACTCTATCCTTATTACTGAAAAATTGAGAAGTTTTAAGGGTTTTAAAAATAGGTCGAATATGAGCATCAGCTGGCAAAACTTTGTTGATGTCTTTTATTCGGTTTTTAATCTCTTTTTCCTTGTTGGCGATATAAGGAAAGCTCCAATTTACAATTTTGTTTTCATCATCATTTGCTAGTCTCTGCACAGGTATCGAATCTGCATGAGATTTAAGCAGAGACTAGCAAATGATGATGAAAACAAAATTGTAAATTGGAGCCTTCCTTATATCGCCAACAAGGAAAAAGAGATTAAAAACCGAATAAAAGACATCAACAAAGTTTTGCCAGCTGATGCTCATATTCGACCTATTTTTAAAACCCTTAAAACTTCTCAATTTTTCAGTAATAAGGATAGAGTACCTCAACATTTGAAATCAAATATTGTATACAAATACAACTGTGAGCATTGTGACAAATGCTACGTTGGTAGTTCTATCCGCCATTTTCAAACTCGTATAAACGAGCATTTAAAAGGATATCCTACACCTACAGAAATAAGCCTCCATGAGCATCCCCCTATCAAAGATTTTTTCAAAGTTGTCGCCGTAACAGATCACCCAAGAATCTATGAAACTATTGTTATCAAAATGATCGATTCAGATAAATTATTGAATGAAAGAATGAGTTCCAATCCTTTGCTTCTTGATTTGTAAGCTACTGTCTGCGTCTTGCGAGTGACGAAATTACTTTGAATCAGTGATGTATTTATTGCTCTATTGACTTCGCGCTTTTACAGGTGACTTGATTTTAGATCTTTTACCAGTTGATATCTATTGAATTGATTTGCGAGTTTTAACGATATTGATTTTATTATTGCTTCTACTTGTGACTTAACTATTTTACTGAACGTTGTTGATCAATGTATTTAAGTGATTCCATCCCCGCCCTCTTGTTACACCTGAGGAAGCCTTTGAAAAAGATGAAACATGTTGTGCGAAGAATTGTTTTCTCGTCTATATATATATATATATATATATATATATATATATATATATACGTACATGTGAAAGTAATTATTGATGTAATGTAATGATAATGATGACTAATTGATGTGAAATGTAGTGGCGATCAAGTAAAAAACTTTCAGTCATTAAATAATCATTTAATCTGGAACAAGTGATTAGCTAAAAGTTACAATTTGAAACATTTCACCATCTCGAAATTATAGTCCTAAAATATACATGTATAATAGGCATGTTTTGCAGTATTCATGAACAGTGAAATGTCATGTGTAGAGGGCCATTTATATTTTACATAAGGAGTTGGAATTTCTTATTGCCTAATGTCGAAATACACAAACATTCAGACCCCCCTTTTATCAAAATTTCCCCCCCCTGAACCACTAGGAGTGGATAAAACACTGTTTATAGCAATAATGATAGACACATCCTTATTAGAAATCAGTATAGATAAATGCTTGCGTAACTATCAAATAAGATGTTTCTTTGTGGTTCCTATTACCCTAATTATACTTTCATACTTCAACAAAACAAGATGACAATAGGAACATTCTTTTTCAGTTCAGCTTCAACTTCGTCTAAAAAAAGTCTGATATCTTGCTTTGGGGAAGGCTCTCATTGGTTCGTTTTAGGATTACTTCTCCTATCTTCCTAAGGGCTGAGTTGGGATACTGTCATCTCCACGTCGTGTCATGAGTTTTGATGATGTGTTCTGATGACGCAGATTGTCAATCGTAATTGGTGGGTATAGTAGGATAACAATTGGTGAGGATTTCAGTGGATTTCATCTTCTCAAGTTTAATCGTGACATCTTGACAGTTTTTCTGACGTCCATTGGCAAATATAATCAATAAAAAGTAGGACTACGCCATTGGTGAGTATTTCAGCCAATGACAGTTTAAGTGTCATTCACTGATTCTTATTACGAAAGTGTGTCCTTATTTATTCTTATAACGAGTGCAAAATACATAGTATTTCATACTAATTTGTTGAATGACTATTTAGACATTGATTCTTATAACGAAAGTGACATGATCATTATTCTTATAACGAGCGCAAAAATTACAACGTTGTATAGAAACGTTTCGGGAAAATTTATTTGATTCTAATAACGAGTTTATTCTTATAGCAAGTAGGCCTACTTCATTAGGTGACTGAACGGGAGGTTTTTTAAATTCACCATTGCTTGATCGAAATCAAAAATAAGATCTCTCTTTTTTTATGTCACGAGGTTTTATTGTAAATAAAATAAAGTGACCCGAAGCGTTTCGTCTTAAAGACCGTCTCAAGGTACACTTGAGACAGTCTTTAAGACGAAACGCTTCGGGTCACTTTATTTTATTTACAATAAAACCTCGTGACATAAAAAAAGAGAGATCTTATTTTTGATTTCGATCAAGCAATGGTGAACTTATAGCAAGTGATTCTTAAAACGAGAGTTCACTGTATTCTGAAACACTTGCCAAATATTTTCATAAACAGCGCTGTAATGACGCTAGGGTAGCGCTCACTTTGAGCCTTCTATATTGGAGCGATGATTGGTAAGCCATTATATTGCTATCTACATCATCATCATCATAGCCATATTTTAAGCCGATTCACGAAGGAATGCGCTAACTTAGCGTTCTATCGGTACCTTCCTATGCATGACAGCGTACTGAAACCGTGCAATTCGTCTGCTCCGCGCTGTCAAGCAATAAGGGGCGACCACACAAAAACACTGTTAGGTAGTGAGTTGTTAGTGACAATGCAAATTTCTATGGGTGAGTGATACTGTTGGTGATTTGCTAGCCTAACAGTGTTTCTGCACGGTCGCCCAAGGTAGTCATCTAGGAATTCATTTATCATTCAAAAGGTCATCAGCTGCAAAGAGTCTAACCTCTGCTCTAGGATCCCTCAACCAACCATTTATTGCAGATATCCGTATTCGTTACCCTACTGTAAGAAATCAGCAGGGAATATCAAAAATTGATTGATGTCGTTAATTGACTGAATAATCTGTCATTTCAATTCGTCGCAAAATGAACAAAATGTCCATATAAGTCCGACAGCCAGAACGAGTTTCTGTATGGAACGTGGCCAAAAATGAGATTTTCACAGAATGATGTACACCCTATGCCTGGTACGAATCAGCACGTCTGCCGAGTTCTAGTGAGTTCCTCTCCTTGTCAGACACGATCAAAGAAAAACACATGTAAATCAAATGGAACGCAGATTGTAGTTTTTGGTTAAAATGAAATTTTCTATGTTTTCTCTGATTAAACGAAAAGTACTAAGCCCAGAGTCATAATTTTTGGCATGGAATGTCTTCAGGTCATTTCCTATTATGTACATGTGCTTTTATCATGCATCTAATCGGCAATGCATGAGAGAATGTGGTTGAATGTGGATAAAGTTGCTCAAAATGTTTGTTTTTGCCGATATTAAGAGGCTTGCAAAATCTAAATCTGCTTAGCTTTATACACAGGGCTGCATGAACATGAATAGAAATGACCTGAAGACATACCATGCAAAAAATTATGACTCTTAGTTCTTTTCGTTTAATCCGAGAAAACATGCAAAATTTCATTTTAACCAAAAACTGAAAGCTGCGTCACATTGGATTTACATGTTTTTTTCTTTGATCGTGTCTGACAAGGAGAGGAACTCACCAGAACTCGGCAGACGCGTAGATTCGTAGTAGGCATAGGGTGTACACCATTTTGTGAAAGTCTCACTTTCAGTCTCATTCCCTGCAGAAACTGGTTCTGGCTGCCGAACTATATGATAAATTTTTCACGAGGAAAATTGAGTCAAAGATTGGAACTTTTCACTTGACAGACCTGTCTGCAAGCATACCATTGAGGTTCCTGTGTTCGCTAAAGCGCTTGGCCAATAACATAAGCCAAAGAGAAACAAATCTCTATGTCAATTTCGATCGCTTGCTACCGTTGCATGCAATGGTTAAGATAGGATTGTGTCCGCCGCTCTATACTAACCCAAGCACAAATTAATCTATCTCATTCATGTTCCTTCTTATTTCAAATGTCATTGTTTCACTAATTGTTCCTTTGTTAATTCGAATGTTAATGCACTTGCCTGTAATAATAACTGGACAACAACCACATCTTGTTTCGTCACACTTACTAAAAGTGTTTTAGAAAAAGGGTGTTAAAAGGTGTTAGCAAGTGTTAGTAACTTGCCCGCCGTATTTGCGGAGAACGAGCTTAAACGAAGACATCTGATGTGAGCGCTACAAAACTAACTAAAATAGACTGTTCACAAAGCTTTTACAGCAGTAAGTGATGAGTTTGAGATCTCCACAGTTGTTTTGAGGGACTAAAAGTGTAGCATTTATGGCTTATTTCCGATAAATATGGATAAATTTGAAACGACAGACTAATGTAAGGGTTCTGCTGCATGGAATAAATCAATTTCATTAAAAGCAACTATCTGAGGTGTTATGGTAACAGCAAACATCGTAAAACCGCCTCTCAGTACAACTGATACTGTGCAAAACGTCTATGATTTATAAAAACACCAAATTTCGCATGTAGCCTATTCAATGAGAAGGCTGAAGGGCACTCAGATCATATCGACCTGCTACACGCAGACATAAACCTCTTACTTAAAGTCAACATTCCTAATGTTTTGATATCGATTTAAGCAGTCAAGCTAAGAATTTCTGAAAGGGGTCCACTGGACCCCTTCAAGTCTTAGAGGGTATGAGAAAGCTCAGGTCTCTGGAGAAGCTAATGTGTGTCGCGTCACGCGCCTAAATGTTGCCATAAATAGAAAATGTCATTGTTCAATTCAAATACAATTTCAATTATTGAGCATCAAATTTCAGCTAATTTTAGACGTACCTCCTTGCACTTTGTTTATTTTATTATAATAAAGGTTTCCTAACCTCTTAGCAGAATCGTTAGATTTTGAGATGCACTCGAAGAAATGCAGTTATAATAGCACTACAATATTTTCTTTTAAATCACAGCTTGTGAATAAGCATCAAGACACATCCTATGGCGAGATAAGTAAGTCACACACGAATTGTGAATCTTATTAATCTGATAATGAAATGCTGGGATACTTTCAACATGACCTTCTGCTTGAAAGAAAATAAATATTCTAGGTATTGGACAAACGAGTATACTCAACGTAGACGTATGTGTCGACACTGATGCTGCAATCATTCAAACTTTGAGAAACCACTGTCGCACTTTCAGTGATTATAATTTCTCAAAAAAATTCTCCAAAAAAGAACGCTATGACAATGTTTGTTTGTTAAATTTACTTTAATCAATTTTATTTCTTCAAGCTATCAAAAATCTAGTCAGATGAAAACATTATGTTTGATAATAACATGAAGCCTCGTCTTCCCGACCGCGCTTCCGCCACAATGTCTGTGAGAGTTCAATAATGAGCAAGTGAACGTTAATAGAAGATGTTTGTATAGGCCTAACATCAAACTTGCAATCAAATTTTTCCTTAGATGTTTGGGCAACGAACTGAATAATATTGAAGCAAACTGCTTGAGTTACATTGAATTGTCACAAGTAATCCACTTAGTGATAAATAGTCGCGTGGATTGTTGCACAGAAAGATTTTCATCCTCTAAAACAGTAAATTCTACAGAGAAAGTTCCAGAAATATTGCTGACATCTACGTAGAATTCCATAATAAATAGAAGTAGCTTTTTCACAGCTATGAAATTCTGATAGTTATAAATTACGCGCTTGAACATCACATTAGCAGATGCAACATATAGATAGACATAAGATGTGAACTTTTTTTTAATTTCATGTAGTAATTAGCTATTTTTTTGTTTTAAGTTTTGAAATTATCAACTGAGATTCTGAAAATATGTTCTGTTACATAAATCATCTCAAATAATCATGAGCAATGACATGCAATAATTGTGATTAAGTCGCATATCATTGAAAATTAAAAAAAAGTCGGAGAAGCAGCGATCATAATTCAAGTCCATTAACTAGAGGGAAAGTGAATGAACAAAGTGAGCTAGTTCGCATGGTAGAAGCAATTTATTCAATATAACGTCGAGATCATCCTGAAAGTGAATGATTACTACCTATTACTGATGGATAACGACTTGATATTTGAGTTAAGAGGGAAGTCTGTAATTTTGTTGAAAAGCTCACTCATGATGTGTAATTAGATCAGAATGAGGAATTGGAGGTGTTAATCCAAAGGAACAATAGAATTTGTGTGTTAGCTTTCATTAAAACTTTGTCAGAGAATAATTAAAACTCTCGTCTTCTTAATTATTTCAGCTACAAGCTAAATTTGCTGACTGTCAAAATGTACCTGACATCATTATAACCATTAAGGTGTCTGCAAATTGATTTTAAGTGGCTTGAAGTGTCATGGATACTTGCAACAAGCTGAGCAACGATAGTGATGGTCTTATTAGAGCATCGTACTTTGTGATGATCGATCTTCTAGTAGATAGAAACATTAGAATTTATGTACTTTAAATTAATATTAAAATTATAATTAATATTAAATTTATATTAAACTTTTGTTACTCTCCGATTCGATGGTAATAAGTTTGAAAACATAAATTGTCACAAGTAACACTTCCATCTTATTTTACTCTTTGTTATAATGTATGACAAGTCATGAGATTTTTTGATTGCTGCATCCTATGGCGTTAATCAAATGCTGTTCAACTTTGGAATACTTTGTATATTACTGCTGCGCCTATAAATCGAAAAATGCATACAAAGCTATCACCAGTTTCACTTCTCCGAGAAAACCAGCCAGTTTGCAGATAAATGACCCAAACAGAGAAGTTTTGAGTGACCGAAGCAAAAGTCTTAGTTGATTGAAGGAATATTGTTAAGTTTTATATGGAAGAAGCTGTCACAAATTGCTTGCTTTCAACAAGTGTACTCACAAAATTATTTATGGCAACAATGAGCGCTCATGTAATTATCAAAATAATCACCTCCGATAACGTCGAAAAGAAAATGGGATTCGACTGTATGAAAAGAAAGAAGGTAATAAATGCCACGCCTTCACAGCGTTGCTACCAAAAAAGACAGTGGCGATCTAATCTGCCGTCCATTCCGCTCTGCGGGACCAAAAAGTTTCCCAGATTCTTCTCTAACTTCACCGCATGTTTTTTGAACCACTATGACAGCTATCCAGTTGCACACTTCAGATTGATATTGAAGCTTCGCTATGTTTAATATTTAGCTACTTCAACTTGCTACCTGATCTGATTCTGAATCTGTGATGTGAATTACTAAATCTACTAATTGTAGATTTTCATTATGATTAAGCTATCCAAAGTCCTGCCATACTGGAATCATACATGTTTGACTAGTTTATCTGGCAATAAGGTGTGTTTTATCTATAACAATCCCATTTTCCCTGAGAAGGGTCAGGAGTGCATTGAAATTCATGCCATTATAGGCAATGATAGTAAGCGATAGAAATTGACAGATATTCGCCTCTCTTTGGCTTGTATGACTGGTCAAACGCACGCATTGCAGAAGACGCTCGTATCAGTAAACACACAGTCCTCAGTGGTCAGATTGCTGCCAGGTCTTTCATGTGAAAAGTACTTATCTTTAACTCAATTTTTCTCCGTCACAAATTCGTCAAATGGAACTACAGTCCGTTTCATAAAAAGTGGATCATCCTAAAATTTGACTAAATAAAACATAAGTATGACACAGAAAGCATTTTTCATGTTATTTCATGTCCCTAATATATTTAAATGTCCTTATATAATCTGATAAGCTATGATACAGTAACGGTTCTTAAGAAGCTAATATTTTGTGGCCCTTCCCTTATTGTCAATGACATTACCAATTCGTCTAGGCATTGATTCGATGATATCGTTGATTTTTGACTGATCTAACTTTCTCCACTCTCTTTTTAACAGTGACGTAAGTTGTGATACGCCATCTGTAGGTAGCAGTGAACGACGAACGTTACGTTTTAGAATACTCCATACATTTTCTATGGGATTCAGATCAGGAGAACGAGCTGGCCAAGATAATGTCCTAAGCCCTAATTGAGACCTGCATACGTTGACTCTACTACTCCAGTGACACGTAGCATTATCATCCATAAATAATCAAGTCGATGGATCACCAAGTTGATCTGTCATTTGGCCAATGTTCATTCGTAAAGCATTCACATAGCGTTCAGAATTCATGTTTCCTTGCTGTATGTGAAGTAGTTCTAGCAAGGCTGACACTTTGCCTTTTGTGAATGCGATCTCGTTATTGTTAATTTGTGCTTTGTATTGCTTTCAACCGGTAATAGATAGATTTCTAGCTGAAAGCAATCAGGAGTGCTGCCAACACCACCGCAACGAAGTCAGGAAGCTATGGAACATGAAGTCCAGTTAATCACATGTAGCAGTTACATTATTGTTGATGAATAATGGTGCTGTACTGGCTCTGATTGACCGATTTTCTTTATTTTTGTTTTGCTTGATAGCTTTTGGCTTGTAGAATAACATATTACATAACAAAGAAAACAAATGCAATTTTATAAAAGCGAGGTATGATTTTGTGTAACATTGCTAAATGAAGATCAAATTATCTACTACTTTTTTATCTATAACAGAAAACAACTCAATATTCATGCTTGAAATTTCTAACAATGATATTAGTAAGCACAACTGACATATCTTCCAAATTTCAGAGAAATTCGTTCAAGTTTGACGGAGTTAGACAAAGTTGAAGTTAAGGCGATGTTTAAGGGTGATCCAGTTTTTAAGAAACAATCTGTATTTTTCACACCGTTCGATTCTTCACGATCTAAATTTGCTGACTGTGTATGCGTAGTGTGACATCAACATTCAGGTTCGTCAGAATTTTAGGCTTGATATTGCATCATACGCAATGGAAAGTTGGTCTTCTTGTCCCTCGAGACTGGTTTTGACCATCAGTATTGAGGAAAGTCATCTCTAGATCCAAACACGCAGACACGGCAATTTATCTCTGTGCTTCCAGGTCCCTCTTGATACAGTCATTCCAGCAAATCATTGTCCGTTCCCTTCTACTTGTCATTGTGTCATCCATCTCTTCCACTTGTTTCACTACCCTTCCGACTCCCATCCTTACTATATGCCCTCACCACCTCTGTCTTCTTTCCACCATTCTCTGTGTCACTGTTTCCTTCAATCCTAATTCCTTCCACAGCTACGCCATTCTTCGTTTCTCCACCAGCCATTCACAACAGATGTGCCTTATCCAGTTATGTTCACACACTTGTGCACTTGGGGGTCACACTTGTGTGTAAACAAATAAACCTCAATAATAATGCAATTTTGTATGACATTGCTGCATTTTGTTCCCCCAACTGACAATCTGACTGTAAACCAATATGCTTTAATTTTCGGATAAGTTTAGTTTTGTGTTTTTGCAATATTATTTATTTGATGCCAATGAAGTTCACTTCTCATTTTCCGACTTCTTCGAAACCTTGGGCTTGAATCCTGAGAGCAAAAGCAAAAGCAGGAGTTTTGAATAAGAATAGCGTTGAGAACATCAGGTGAAATTTATTGAAGAAAATTTAAGTAAGATAAATTAATTAAAACCTAGACATGTTTCGGCTGGTCTTTACGAGAGGAACCCAGCAAGTGATTTGGACATGGTATGTACATCTAAGTAAATAACAATCATGAAAGGAAATACAAACACAAGTTACGTCACGCGTGCGACCTTTCAACCTACCATGGCAGAGCCAGGTCAGCCACGTGCATCTTCTGCTTACATAGAGGTGGACAGTCCCGCCTGGAAAACAGAGGTTCTAAAATACGCATGATTCGTTCATTCCAACAGCGAGTTAGTACGGTAAGTCTAGACAAAATGTCGGTGCGATCGCAATTACAATTTAAAAGATGTCCCGTGATGGCTGTCTGACATTTCCCTCTACGGCCATCAATCAGCCATTTTTGGGACATGCTCCCTTGATCTATCAGTCAGTGACCTCGATGTTCTACCAATGTAGTTCTCCTCAAGACTCTTTTGAGACGTAATGCTTATCCCGATCATTTTATTGAGAAATACGAGTCGATCGAATCCCTGATGTTAGTGTCACTGTTGATACTGTTAAGAAGAAGATGTTTACCTAAGTCTCCCCTTTTATGGCGATAAACAGGCTTCTTCGCTCAAGGGATGTTTTTCCAGTTTGTTCGAGAGGCATTTTCCGGCTGCGAAGCCTGCTTTTTGTTTTTGTACCGCCCGTGTTCCTCATGCCTATCTTAAGGATCGCTTGCCAGCGACTTCGACCTCCTCTGAAATCGTATACTCATTCCATTGTGGCTGCGGAGCATAATTGTAATTGCGATCGCACCGACATTTTGTCTAGATTTACCGTACTAAGTCGCTGTTGGAATGAACGAATCATGCGTATTTTAGAAGCTCTATGTTTACCAGGCGGGACTGTTCATCTCCATGTAAGCAGAAGACGCACGTGGCTGACCTGGCTCTGCCATGGTAGGTTGAAAGGTCGCACGCGTGACGTAACTTGTGTTTGTATTTCCTTTCATGATTGTTATTTACTTAGATGTACATACCATGTCCAAATCACTTGCTGGGTTCCTCTCGTAAAGACCAGCCGAAACATGTCTAGGTTTTAATTAATTTATCTTACTTAAATTTTCTTCAATAAATTTCGCCTGATGTTCTCAACACTATTCTTATTCAAAATTATCGATCGGCACAACTGCTTCAAAAGTAGGAGTGCCATTTCTCCTGTTATTTCGTGGATGACTTAATAGAAAATCCTTTCACAACATGATCAATGTATAGGCCCTATGTATGACCGATGAATTATTCGAATAATGTAAGCTTTAAATATACGATTTACAATAAATACTTCATTTGTTGTACATGAAAACACATATCCATGCCAATTTCTTTAGATGCACAATGCCATCATTATTTCTAATCATCAATTTTCGAGAAAACTTTAGGTCATTTCAATTTGAAAGCACAACTGCCCGAGAAAATACTTCAAAATATTCTTACGCATTCACTGATTAATGATCAGTGTCAATGTTACTGTCCCTTCAAATGCTTTGTCGAGCGATAGGCGTGTGTCGCAGTTGCCATGATTACGTTTTCAATGCGGCAATCAAAATGAATAATTGCAAATACATGTTGAGCTAACTTTATTTGTTGTCTGATTATGTAACAGTGTATGATAGTGAAGTTTATAAGGAATTTCATTCGTACAGCTTTTAAGAAATATCAATCCTCAATAGAGCACATAATTCAATGACAGATCTATTTAAAGAATTACTATGGATAGGCTGTCATAGATCTTACGGGGTCAAAAGGTCAAGAATGTTTACTATTTGATAATTTTGATGAGTTTCCCCTTGAAATGTAGAAAAAGATTCGTTTATTCAATTAGCAATGGTTACTGGTAAAATGCTTTGTGATATAAAAAGAATAATTAGACATTGAGTTGCATCCTCAGTCAGAAATGGGAACAGATTTGAATAGCTGCCATTATCCCGAATCATCAGCATGCTTTAACTTGAGATGCGCAATAAGCATGTAAGAATTAAATATAAAGGTTTTACCGATGTTGAAGGACGTAAACCAGACCTACTCATATTTAATGAAATGATGGACATTCAGGTCTGCTCCCATTTTTGGACGGGGAATGCGACTCTATATCGAATTATTCTACCATATCGGCCCCTATTATTATATTTAACTTAGCATTTTTAATCATTTCTGGCAACCAACTAATGTGACATGTCAGTGGTGTGCTAAAAGAGAGAGAGATAGAGTGCGTGAAGACGGTGACCAGGATCGTATTGACCGTAGAGTTGGGATATATAGGTAGAATGTCGACTCAAAAAAGTATCTGTATACAGTGAAAATTTTTATATGAAAATATTCAGTTTTTTGCGGAGATTACGTTCTCGTGGTCCAAAAAATTATTCGAGCAGTCTTAAAAAAGTCAAAATTTT
Organism: Prostheceraeus crozeri; assembly: GCA_907163375.1. Taxonomy (NCBI): domain Eukaryota; kingdom Metazoa; phylum Platyhelminthes; order Polycladida; family Euryleptidae; genus Prostheceraeus; species Prostheceraeus crozeri. The sequence continues at coordinate 330,899 of CAJQUW010008068.1, read as the reverse complement.
GCCAATTTATATTCTATCGAGATGACTCTCCTATATAAGTAGTATGAAACAAGTTGGATATCAAAAGGAGTGAATATTTGCTGAAAAGCATCCTAACTAAGCGGAAATCAAGCTGATTATCATGGGAATTTCATGAACCGCATTATAATGGAAGTCTTCATGAATTTTTAATTTTATAAAAATTTTTAATTTTTATTTAATTTTTAATTTTTTTAATTCAATTTTCACCGGCATGATTTTATGATTCACTACATTCATGCTTCATTTCTTGAATCTGAGTAGTTATGTATACGCATTTACATCCTTCAAGGTTAGTTGAAACCATTGTCTTTAATTATGTAATTTTTGCTCTGGCAGTGGCTGGTTGCCTGTGATATGATCACGCTTAAGAAGATTCTCTTGTAGGTCAAGCATGAAAGCGAAAGCAGGTCATCGAGTTGCTAATTTAACAAACATTAAATCTCCAAGGCCGTTATGACACTGAAAACCTGTAAAATACTATCATTCCTTCTGCATTACAATGATGATAATTCAATTCCGTTGTAATTTCTGCAAAACTGCATAAATGTGCATATCTCACATTTGGTGACAATGCCTCGTGTATCTCCCATGAGTTCATTAAATAAAATCGAAAGTGCATACACATTGGGGATTAATAAATGCGGAGTTACCACTCTACCTAATATAGCTACTCTATGGTATTGACGAACCTTGCAGAATTTATTCTACCATCTATTTTGCCATTTCGAATAGTATGCCGACTATACTTTAAAGACTTCAATCTTTAAAGAATTCATCTGATAATTTATGGATTCATGCTTTTATATCTTCCACCTTAAATTTAATGTTGTAAATGAAAAATCATTTGTCAATGTTTGGAGCTTCGTCCGTTCTCAATAGAGCAATATACGGAGCTGCATCTTAACTACAGGAAATCGCAGTCTGACAAAAGTTCACAATTGACTGACGGCGACACATTACATGAACGGCAATAACGTGAACAATTAAGCATGCAGACAATACATGTATAGTAAAGGACAACAATTGACAAAATGGGCGACATTCTGTGCAATGATTCAAAGGTTAACAAGCTTAATCCTTTCTACTAACCTTTCTTATCGCACAGCGAACGATAACAAGAGCTCCCGTGCGACAACCAACTAGTGGATTGGTTATCGCACGGCGAGCTTTTTTCGTTGCTTATTGCACTCCTACAAATCATGGCTGTATGCAATGTGTGAATGCCATTGTGTAGGAATGGAATGAATCGCGGTGTTTACATCATCAACACGAGTTGAAACTGAAGTCTGTTTGCGGGTGAGAATGCAAATGTATGAAGTCAAGTCTTGGTCATGTCACACAAACACAGTAAACAAAACATGGATCGGGCGCTTAAGATTTTGTGGTAATTAATGTGATTTCTTTTAGTTTGCTCTCTATAGTCAGGATAAAGTTGTTTCAGATGTTTCAATTGTAATCAGCACAAGAAGATGTAAAGATTTCAAGATTCTTAATTCATGCGGGAGAATTTTAAAGAAAGTTCTCAGAGTGATGAAAAATATACTTCAGATACAGTTGCACATAAATAGGTGAAAAAGTAATTAACACCAAAGGAAACCTGGGAGACTTTCTCACTCCTCCAAAATTGATCACATAGTGAAGTGGTATAAGTTATTAATGTCGCAGAAGCGGTCATCCCTGATACAGCAATGAAGTACAGCAAAAACATGGAACCGACAGTGCTAGGCAATATTCCAGTCTCCGTGAATAATAAGCTACTATCCCATTCCCCGTGTATAATGAAATATACCAAAAAAAACGGACGAAATATTGAAAGTATTCTAATTGATGCAAATCGCGAATATCAAGCAATGAGTATATGCAAAGTAACGAAGAGCACATATAATCGAAAAAGCAGCACAAAGCAAATATTTAAACATGAAGTAAGGAAGGATGAAGTTCTGGGAGTGATGAAAATCACAATACATATAAAATTACACATAAATAAGTGAGAAGATAGATAACTCACACCAAAGGAAACGTATGAGACTTTATCGCTCCTAGAAAATTGATCACATAGTGAAGTGGAAGAAATTATCGATGTTGTGGAAAGAAAGCGGTCAGCCCTGATGTAGCGATAAAATGGAGCAAAAATATGGAACGTGCACACTTCTGTCAAACATTTTTAACTGCTTGCGTCTCACAATCTTTAAATTTCTCAGACTCCAGACTATTAATCATGAAGTGTAGAGATAATGGAAAAGCAAGGAAACTAGACACTTCAATGAAAATCTAAGTGTTTGATTCTAATCATCTTCTCTCAATTCTCGGATTGCAGACTCCCAATTAATTATCCACATTTCGCTGTCAGTCACATTAAAGAAATAATTACTCCGGGTTTCTATTCCACAGCGTATGACGCGTGCTCCTCACAACACGTTCCATAAAACATCCCTAAAATCACACTTAGAAATTACAATAAAATCGAAGTGATTTAAACGAACAATCAATAACGTTTTATGTTTGACGGTTAGTCCTCATGTGGAGATCATCTAAAATAAAAGCAAGGCACTAAGATACAACTCAGTGAACTTCTGACTACATATTTAACTTCTCATCTTCTCTTGAATGTGCTGTCAACTACACGAGAGAAATGTCCAGTTCTTGTTTCAATGCCAGGGCGGTCTGAAGCGTGCTGCACGTGTGCTACACATGTGCTCACACATGGCTCACACAAGAAAAGGGGAAGATTTGTGTGACACCGTGCACAGAAAGCAGTGCCGATAAGTTAGTTATCGCACTGAAGCCAGTCTCGCGCTATGCGCTCGACTGTTGCTCCCAGTGCAATAACTATTACTTAACCCGACTGCCGGCTTTGCGTGACCAGTTCAATGTTTTCCTTGTCGTATGGATGCAATTGAGCGTCAGCTTGATCAACGAATCACATGAATTGGTTGTTATCTTCTAACGAAGAAGGTCTCCTAGACCTAGAGACCGCCCTCCTACCTTTATTGTATCTTTCTCGATTTCAGATGCTTTCGATGTTGTGTTCAAAATAGAGATCATTTTCTTCTTAAACTGATTCTTTTTTGAAGGAGCAACTGATCAGAATATTCGATTTTCGAAAGTGCTTGACGCTGATCACCTTAGTAGGGAAGTGGTCTTTGACAATGTGGGGAAGCCTGTTGAATCTTACTTTTCCGTAAAGATGAGTGCGGATTTGCAGCAAATATTCGGCCAGCTATTCGGAGACAAAAGCGTTATCACAGAAAATGCGATAATTCATGTCAAAGAGTGCGTGAGATAAGAAGGCAACCAAACTACCATTGATACTAAGGTCGCTCTTGCAGATTTTGACTGACTCGGGCAGTTGCAAATCAGCAGCCGATGTATATATATATATTTTTTTTGTGAAAATCAAAAAATCTGAGTTCCGTACGCGTTTCAGAGCAAGTTTATTCTCCTTCGTCAGCGGAAAGCTAAAAGAACACTGTTACAAGCCTTATATACAAAATCATTAAAATTCACAAAATTGACGGTTTTAACACAAATCACTATTTGACTGCTGGAAACTCGAGTGTGAAGGCAAAGTTCAGACATGAAGCTCGCGAAAGGTCATGGCATAGAGATTTCTGCAATGACAAATCAAAAGCAGAGTTTGCGGAAAATTCAAAGGAAAGAGATTTTCAAAGTGAAAGGTGAGGCCGATGCTATTCACAGTCAGAAACAAATTGAATTAGAGACTCAGATTAATTCCTTGAATTTGAATTACCGTCACATTGTGAGAGAGATTGTAAACTTCCAAATGAGTAAAGTAAAAAATGCTATCTCTTTAGTTCATGAGAAAAAACTGCAAAATTTGAAAAGAACTCAAGAGGCTTATCTTAAGCGAACTAAAAGCAAGCGTAATGCCACAGTGATCAATCTGTCCTCTTATAAATTATCTAAATTGCAAGAAGATATTCTAAGTCTCGGCTTCTCAATGTGCTGGCCGTTTGATAAATTGTTGATGAATTGTTTGATAAATTGTTGATGCAAAAAGAAAAGGCGGAGGTTGAAGCAGTTGCTCATAAAGTCAAAAGTGATCATCAAGATATCTTGACTGACGACATGATTCATAGATTAAGAGTGATTTTCAAGTCTTACTTCACGAAAAATCGCACTCCAAAACTATGGTCTAAGCAGATAAAAATTCTAAAAGATTTAAGCAAAAATCAAGATCTGTATATATCAAAATTTGATAAAGGAAATGGGATCGTTATAGAAGACAGAAAGACATACATCAAGAAAATGACAGAAATTCTTGAAGATGACAAAAAGTTTACAAAGTACAAAGCCTGCAAGCGCTCTGTAAAGCACCCACAAATACTAGAAGAAGAGAGATTCAACCGAAAACTCACTGAATTAAAGAAAAAGAAATTGATATCCGATACGGTATTTAAAGCTATCAAGGCAAGTGGCTCACAGCCATCACGATTATACGGTTTGCCTAAAGTCCATAAAAACAGTTCCGACCCACCATATCGACCAATTTTGAACATGAGAAATTCATACGTGTCAAATTTATCAAAATGGTTGGACAATCTATTAAAACCGCATTTGCCAAAGAACTATAATATAAAAGATACATTTGCATTTGTTGACTCACTAATGCAGTTTCAAGAAATGAAAACTAAGGATTTCGTCATGTGTAGTTTCGACGTTCGAAATTTGTTTACGAGCATACCTGTCGAGCGGACAATTAACTTTATTTTGTCTTTTTTAGACAATGATGCTTTACCTGTAACTATGCCATGCTTGAAAGAACTATTATTGTTAGCTTGTACGGATATTGTATTTTCTTTTAATGGTGTATTGTACCGACAAGTTGATGGTATGTCTATGGGTTCCAATTTAGGACCAACAATGGCCGCCTTTGCCATGCTAATGATTGAGACGAACTTCAAAAACTATAGTGGTCAACTACCAATGTTTTATAAAAGATTTGTTGACGATTGTTTCCTGATATTCAAAGACATGTCTGATATGAACTCTTTTTTCAAATTTGTAAACCTTATTGATAGTGACATCAAGTTCCCTCTGGAGGTAGAGAGAGATTGTAAACTATCATTTCTTGATTGTAATATTATTAGAGATGATCGCAATAAAATTTCAGTGTCTTGGAGAATACAAGATACCAACACAGGCACCTACATGCCCAATGAGGCTTATGCTCCATGGAACTATAAGATGGCCGCCATTCGTTCTTTATTTTACAGGGCCAAACGCATTTCAACTAATAGTGAATTATACGAGAAATCATGTCAAAAAATTATAGACATTTTCCTTGATAATGGCTACAGTAAAAATGTTATCTTACAAGTAAAGAAGAGAGTGGAAACTCAAGTTGAGAAAAATAAAGGAGAAAATAAAGACGGAGATAACAACGAACAAAGTAAAAAAGCTATCTATTGGCTGCTTCCTTACATTCAAGGTAAAGAAAAGCTAATGAAAGATAAAATTCATCAAATTAACAGAAATCTACCGGAAAATGTTGTTATACGAACGGCTTTCCGAGTGAATAAAACCAGTATGTTTTTCCACAACAAGGACAGAATCCCCCCGACATTGAAATCACAATGTGTATATAAATACGAATGCAAAGACTGCAAACAGGTCTATATCGTCACGGCATCTGGCTACTAGAATGAATGAGCACATAAAGGGCTATCCTGTACCAACCGAAATCACGATGCAGTCACATGAAATCGATGAAAACAATTTTTCTGTTATCGCTGTGTCACAATGGCATAAAATTTTAGAAACCATTTGTCTGAAAGATGCTCAGAATTGCATGAATGAAAGAGATAGTTCATTTCCATTATTGTTAGATTTGTGAACTTTAATTTGATTTTGTCTAATTTCTTTATTCTATTTACAGAGTGTATTATTGTGCTTTTATGGTGACATTGCAGAAATCTCTATGCCATGACCTTTCGCGAGCTTCATGTCTGAACTTTGCCTTCACACTCGAGTTTCCAGCAGTCAAATAGTGATTTGTGTCAAAACCGTCAATTTTGTGAATTTTAATGATTTTGTATATAAGGCTTGTAACAGTGTTCTTTTAGCTTTCCGCTGACGAAGGAGAATAAACTTCTTCTGAAACGCGTACGGAACTCAGATTTTTTGATTTTCACAAAATATTATGTGGGCATATATTTCTTAAATATATATATAACCAAACCTGTCTATCAATGCGGAGATTTTGATGACATATCTCGAGCGCTTACTAAGAATACATGCTTGAAAGCGCAGTCTGCCTGAAAACAAGAGTAGAATCTCATCCACAGATACATGTTGATCAGGCAAATACACATTCTGAATAATTGATTTCACACGCTCAACGAATAGAGATATTTTCCTCAGTGGATCTTTATCATTCAAGTGACTGTAGTTTGTGAAATGTAGAAATTTCAGCAGGATGAAAAAACAGTCTCTTGACTGACACTTCTCGGTTGAAAAATATGGTGTCATTGCAATCGGATCAGTTGACCAATACAGGTCAATCTTTGGTTTTCGAAAAAATTCCATAATTAAAAGACAGACGAAGAATTTCTTTATTTCTTGGTCGTTATTTGGCATCCATCTTGACAGATGGGACGAAAATTTACCTGCTTGAGCAATGTATATATCTGCTCTGACATTGGTGTAAATTCGTCTGGGTGCAGCGTATTACAATAGAAAATAATCTCCCTTGGTTCTACATCGTGGCATTTACATCGTGGATGCAGGCCATACAAACCAAAAAATGTTGAATCCTTCTCTGCATACCTATCACTGTGATTGTCGACATTAGTCCAGTCTGAGAAGCCAAGGTCATATTTCAAAAATTCAATGTCATCCCCGAAGTCTAAGTCTAGTTCGTCAGTGGAAGTATAAGCTTCATCAAAGTCGACACGTCGCTCCATTTTAATAATCAGAATGATTGTAGCATAGCTTCATTGTCGTTTATAGCGTATACGTCACACAATAACATCGATATGTCAACGCCAATTGCTCCGATTCCAAAATTTCAAACACCATCGTGAAGGTGATAATTGAATCAGTAGCGTTAGAACATTGTGCGTCATGCTTGTTTAGTTACAATACATAATATAATTAAAATATAATTAAATAATATATTTTTGCGAACCATCACGACGGAAGCTCCCGTCAAAAGCACCTTGTACATAATGTAGCAATGACGGAATCTTCCGTCTTGAGTCCTCACAGCTAAAACAATCAGCATGAAGTTATGAAGTGAATAGAACGGAAGCTTCCATCTTGCGTCCTTACCTGACAGGGGCATTTAGAAAATTAGCAAAGAAAGGGCTGACAACTCGTTAGAATAGGATGATTTTAATACCCAAAGTTGTTTTCGAAGCTTGTGAAAGAGACTGGCTGATTGTAGACAACTCAGTAAGACTTGATGACAACTCAGGCTGACCAACTTCCGCTTCGTGGCCCCGAAATTATGTCTTACCAAAACTACATGAATTTTATAATCCCTTGCGTCCAGTTTTATCGATGTTCGGAAGTGCTTATCACTAGATCTCATAGATGATAGATGTTGAGATTTTAAAGCAGATATTACCTGAAAAAGATTCTTTCACATCTAGTAACAGGTAGTCCGAAATCAGAACAGAATGTCCAATGACGAATGTTCGAGAGAGACAGAGAGAGAAAGAACGGGTGTAGATACGAGTATATTGAAAGTTGAGAAAATTATTCATAATTGATTCCTCTTAAAGTAATTCTGCAGTTGGAATTTGAATTATCCTAATTTACCTAAGATTCTGCAACCACTTAGTTTGAAGTTGCATATAACAGTTGTGTTCTCCGGTGATCATAATCGCGCCCTGCATATTGCTTGCAGTTAATTGATGTTTACTCAAGGGATTACTTGCGATCAGGCAATTAATCTTCATGAACGTTCGACAACGTCAAAGTAATCATGAAAAACCGCATCTTTCCGTTGTCGGAAATAAAAAATCTTGATTATATTTATTTTTGACATCTCGCAAGTAAGCTCGCTGCTTTTTGTCTGTTTGTTTTTGAGACAGACGACCAGAAAAGTTTTTAGAACATCTACAAGTATAATATCATACAAAGAGCGTAATATACAAAGAGAGTAATATCATACAAAGTATAAATCTTTAGATGAAAATGGAAGCTGCTTCTTGACATCTGTGAAATGTCTAAATTTTTAAATATACTGCACATGTTAGTTTGAATTTGTGGATTGATATATTGATCCGATGTTTTGTTGCGGATATTTTGATTGATGTGCAATTGACAGGCCTATATCTTGAATTAGACAAAGTGCTCGTAAATGGAACATATAGCCTTGTTGTCTAAAAAAAGAATTAGGCAATTAATATCAGGAAAAACACCCACAATCCTCATGCACAAGTGAGTATGCACTTTGGTAAAGATTCATGAATAGTTTGTGTTATAGGATTGACTGATAGCTTCCATACATCCATATTTCTCCAAATGATCGAGAATCGAAGGGAAGATTATCAGGAGTAGTGGATAGGGGACCATGAGCGCTCATTATTTTAATGTGTATGTGTGTGTGTGTGTGTTGAGTAACAGTGCTGAGTTGATTTTTCAAGATGCATGTTTTCATGTTTTCATGTTGCGGCTGCCGGTAATGAAGCTCTTCCGAATGTATGCAAGGACGCGGAGAATCGTGGTTGAATATTATAAGATGCCAAATAGTACTGATGCATCCAGGATTGAAACTTCATATAATTACAGCCAAGTTAGTAGTTAGTACGAAGAAGCATTACAGTTGGCTTGCTGTAAAAGAATGAATGGCGATTGCGGCCCCTCCGTCCATTGTATGTGGTTGTGATGGTGATTATATATCTTGAATGTTTATTGATCTTGATATGCGATAATGTTAACCACTTTTTTTGACAGAGTTTTCCTTTAATTCAGTCCAAAAAAATCGATCATACTGTTTACAAACAAATGTCAATTGATGGATTTTCGTCTACATATTCAAGATGGTTCATTACTAGCACAATATGATAATGTGCATATTGCTGATTAAGTTATTTCGACGCATATGTTTGACAATAATGAAAATATCGGCAAATCAAAAGAAAATATCAAAATGTCAAATTTGATTTTCAATGACGATTGCAAGAAACATAAGTAATATATTTTATGCATAAGTAACACAGATAAACAATTCCACCTAATAATAAATTTTTAAATTCCAGCAAGTTGATGATATTATGCCGACCATGAAGCATTAGTGATGAATCAATGCTGATGTTAATTAATGCTGTTACATTCTGCGCGTGAGAAAACGGACATTTCGTTTGCATATTGTCAGGGGCGTCATATGTTTGTTTTTGTGCATTCATATAGTATTTCCAATTATTAAAATTGCCTTAAAATGTAGTTTGAAAATGAAAAAGACAAAAGTAAAGACTCTGCTAAAATATTCAAATGCTAGCATCATTTCAATTGAACTTTCAAAGCAAATTCTGTCCTGAATTGTTCTAATGATTTGCAGGAAATGGATTCCAATAGTTTTTACGTGAAATTCCATGAAGGCTATCAGAGTCAATTAAATATATAAAGCTTCTGCCTGGTCATATTTACATCTCTGAACTGTCATAAAAATTGCATATCCTCACAATATAAATGCTGCTTTTACTAATCTCAAAGCATGTGGTAGCATGCCACACATATTCCATTTTGTTCGTTGTTGAGCTAATATTGCTTCGGTGACCTTTACTGCTGACGAATTTTATTGTTTGACAATGTCAGTTTGCTGAATTGCAGTTAATAGCTATATTTTCAATTCCATTTTCCGCATGTTTTAGTCGCCATGGATACCCTCTTATTTTTCATTAATTCGCCACTGCTGCTATAGTGGACAGCCGATACTCTTCGCTCGAATGAAATACAGAAGATGCACTAAAACCGTCTCGTGTACAATGTAAATCGGTTTTAGATTTTTCTCTTCTCATCTTTGCGGTTATTTAGTTGACTTAAAGGTGTACTCTGGATGCTTTCTACGGGATATTTCGAATGTGAATAAAGCATTCACTCTTCTCAAATGTTGTCAAGGACATTTGTGATTTCTTTATCATTGATTTCATCAAAATTTGCACCGATTTTCTCTTCGATTTGTCAATAGCTTTTGACTTTCCACGATGATATAATCTCTCCTTCAATACTACTCAACGTCGATTGTCTCAGCGCAAGATCAGCGGATTTTGCAGGCCCAGCTGTTTCAAAGCCGCGTCCAAAACGCGCTAAAGAAATTTTGGGTTCTCTAAATTACGGTAACATCACGAGGAAAGTGCGGTGGTGCTCCATCTTGTTGGAAAATTGGTGTGGAGCAACATTTGTATGATTGACATTGTGGATTGAAGTGATTCTTCCCCATTTCATAGCAATTATTGCCGTTGACAATGTCGGAGAAGATTAATTATGACGTTGAGAAAAAGCCACTTCTACCACATTACGTGCTGAATGAAGAGAACGAGTCCAAGACATGGTAGTCTTTTTATTGGCCCATATCATGCAATTATGTATATTTACTTAACAATCTAGTAAAATATTGCTTCATCACACCAAATAATCTTGGATTGGAATTTACTTATTAATAAAATTATTATTTCATTCCATTTCATTATTCATTATTTGATCTGTATTGCTCATTGACTATTGACCTAATCATATTTGGTCATCTTTATCTTCTGAAGTGATTGCCTGATTGAAAGAAATGAGATTAAGATAAAGTCTTAATTTGCTTTTCATTATTCTATGAATATCGATCTCAAAATTGTCTGATAAGTGCCGGTAATTGTTGCAGCTGGACAAATTCAATGAGCTCGAAGAATTACACAATGTCAGCCTTACAATTACACTTGGTCAGTCTCTACTATTCAGAAGGTATAAAAAGTAATGCACTATGTATCAATATACCAGTGACAACTCAAGTATGCGAAAATAAAGATTTCGCTTCCCTGGTTCACGCATTTGTATTCAGTTCCATCGCTGATTAAGCAAGGTTGGACCTTGGGTTTAACCATGACTTTGGGTGACCCTCGCTGCAGTACCCAAGGTTCCAAAAACTTGGGTCAGGAAAACATACTTTTCAAGCTACAATCTTTTTAAATTACAAAAAGAAAAGTTCTTCCAATCCATGGTAGAAAGTATTCAATGTCGAAAATGGAAGCACTTGGAGTCATCTGCAATAAAACACCTAACTGGAAGACACATGGAACAAATGCGCTTTTTACGACATTTGGAGGTATTCCTACGTAATTAAAGTCTTATGAACGTATGAAATGCTTGTTTTTGTTCATCAATGGAATGTTGTGCCCAATCATTTTACAATTAACCGGGTTTCGTGGGGCATGTTCAGTGACGTGCCCATAGGCTTGTATGCGGAACCATCAGGTGTGGCTGCAATATATTCCTGCCTTAATCTTACAGTTTTGTCTTGCTTAGATTCAAAATGTTCAACAAGCTTGCACAAGACTCACGACATCACAAACACTCACAACATTTCCTTCCCATGATTACTTTGATGCAAAAGTTCCAGATACCAAAGTGTAGAGGCATGTTATGTCGATAGAAACTCCTCTGTCGCGTCTTTCAAATAGAGGATTTACTTTGAAATGACAACCTTCTTCTTAATTGCATCTTTAATGTCATTTTCTATGTCATTGGATTTGACTTTCAATTTTTATGTGTGAATTGTGTCTCACGATTTTCAGTTCGTATCTAACTCCATCTAATTTATCTTTCACAGCTGCAAGAGAATATCTCAAACACAAATATGAAGATGCTTCAACTTTACTCCGAAATTCATTTCCAACAATTTTAAAATCCGCGCCAAAAGATGCGAGTCTCAAAATGTTGGTAGAGAAACTTGCAGCGGCGAATCTTAGTTGCTTGGCAACTTCTCCCACCTCTGCTACACTTGTTCGAAGAAAACGAGCAGCTTCCGGCGGTGGTGGATTTGACTACGGACCGAACTATGACCTTTTCATGACTATAGCTCATAATCTGCATTACACAAGCATTGCCATACTCTCTATTTTTGTACTCGACGTGTTATTGAAAATGCTATGCGAAGGAAAGCATTTCTTCCATGAAAAGTTTGAGGTAAAGATATTGTTTCGATCTGTAAACATTCTGAATTGCAATGAACGCTTTAACTCAGGAAAGTCTTGAGAGCGTCTCAATGGAACTCATATGAAATCACAAAATCATAATTCTTCTCATTGATCCTTCATACGATAGTTCATTTCAGTAGAATATTTACCTAAGTTGCTGTGGCCATTGAGAACTCCTCATCATGCCTCAGAGAGAGAATAGAAAAAATGAATTTAAAATATTAATTACATTCCTTTGGTAAATGATTCTGTGCATGTTCTCGCATTCAAAGCTGTGAGCCTTGAATGCGAGAATCAAATATTTATCTACTATTTCAAGCGTTTGTGCAGGTTGCAAGATATTAGCTCATTCTGAATCCCTGGATTGAAGGTGCACTCACTGAAGAGAAGTCGTGATTTCGATCTGAACTTCTGGACTGAAGGTGCACTCACCGAAGTGAAGTCGTGATTTCGATCTGAACTCCTGGATTGAAGGTGCACTCACTGAAGTGTAGGTATGGTTTTTTAGTATTATCTGCAATACATTTGACAGTCAGCGGATTTTATACTCATCGTCGAAAATGTCTATAAATCTTGACATGTAATCTCTATTCTTTGCCCTTTATTATGTCTCACCATTACTTCTCTTGCTATGAGATAAAATGCAATGATGTGCACTCTATCGTCCTTGGCGATGTGGCAATCTATTACAAGCAATATCCATTATTATCAGCTAATGTCCATTATCGGATACTGCAGTCCATTAAATTTGATTGTAAGTGGCATTTTCATATCTCTAATTGCTTTGAACGCTCTGGGTGATATTTATAATTAACAACTAAGACAAATCGATTGCTGAGGATTCTGTTTCTCATAATAACTGACATTCTATTAATAAAACTTAGCTTTAGGAAATAAATGAGTAAGAGTTCTTGATGATTTCTGCAACTACCCAACTGACCAATATTTAACAGCAATTTTTCATTAATCGATTCATCCACATTCTATAAATGTTTCGCTTCAAATGGTGATAGTTAAAATGCATGCTTAAGATGATGTATTTATAACATATCAGCTCACATATTACAGTGCTTCATACATCTTCCTAATCCAAGACCAATAATTCTTATTTCAACAGTGAAATATTTCAAGACAAATTCAATCTTTAGCTTTGACTTGAAATAATTGACTAATGTCGTAACATTCATTGATATTACATTCTTCTGTCGCAGCTCAAGAGTAAAACCAGTCATCAATTATTTTCTCAAGTTATTAAGTAGCATTGCTACTTTCCAATTTACATTATCATAAAGATACAAGCTAATAATTATGTGGACCACATTATCATTGCGGTATGGTTTAACGAATGCATTTTGTAGGCCAATTCTTTATTAGCATTTGACGTTAGTTGCAATTTCCTTTTTCATTTTCATCTATCATTGAGCTGTCATATGAAGATATTAAAGTAAATTAAATTCTAAATTTTTTGAGCAAATTTAGCAATCAGAATTGATTTGCAGAAGACATGAAGTATTCAAATGAATCATATTATGACATAGAATTATTTGGATGAAACAGCTAAGCTGCTTATAAGCTTAGTAGCTACATAAAGGGAGTTTATAAAATACAATGTAGTTCATCAAGTCATAACGGCAGAGCTCTACAAAAAGTTTGATAAAATGGATTGTAAAAGGGAATCCCTGCATTTGTCTGTAAGACCAAGGTCTTATGATACGAGCATTTTACGAGTTTACAACACCTATAAATGAATTGAAAGCATTGAAAGCCATAGAAACTCCACACCGTCGACATCGAATGATGTCAATTTATGAAGCGGTAGATGCACGAGACATCAGGTACCGTAGCACACCGCCCTAGCTTTCTTTTTCTTCTTTATATATCTTTGAGACATTTCTGATTTTGGATCTGATGCTTTTAATAACCGTTATATAGGCATTAGCCTTCTAAAGCATGCATCTAATAGCCCCGTACATCCAAGATACTACCCAAAGATTCTGTACTTACTCTGGTTTGTATGCGATGCTTGATGTTAATAACAATTCCATCATATATAGTCGGAAATGGAGCATGCTTACGGGCTTCTACTACACAAGTTGTAGAGCCGCAGAGTTATCATGATATACATATACTGTACAGTGAACGTGTGCATATATTTCAAAATTAAGAGTCACTAAAGTTTAATATCCTCTCCTACCAAATAGGGATAAGAGTCAACATATGCTGATAAATATTTCTCACTTTGATTCGGAAGCAGCAGAGATAGTTTGTTTCGCCATTTGCATAAGATATTTATGCGTTGCTGATGCGACTGTTGTAACAGTTCATGCTGAATTTCGGTTAAATTATCTAGTTTTGAATTATTGGTATAGTCTAAGGCCTGTTTAACACATGTAACTTTTTGCAGTGCGATTGTCGCTAAAATTTGGAATTGGCCTTTCACATTTGGACATCGATTTCTGCGACTGTCAATCATCGGACAAACCATTTCCACCTCTCGATTTCATGAAGCAAAGAAAGTGGATGTGTCTTAGCCTATTGGAGAAGGGCATGAACCATAATTACCCTGAAGACAGGCTTCAGTTGTATATGTTCTTATTTTCATTGAAATCAGTAGGAAATTTGCTATCAGAATATCTAAAATTTATTACATAGTTCGCAATAATATTCAAAATCAACATAAGACATTCATATTTCAGTAATTTTGTCTCGCCGTCTACTGTAAGCTGATTTGATAGACATAGGAATCTCAGCAACCTATTCAATTAGTTCATCGATATATGTGGTCGATTGCGTCTTCTATTCATAGCACAAGTCAACAAATTTCACGAAGCGACCACTTTCATGATATCAATAAGAACAGCAGCAACTTTCACAATCTACTGCATCTATTTTTATGAGTTCCAACTCGTTTCCCTTGTTCGTAAATTTCCCTTGAAAAAATCATAAACTGCTGGTTATCTTTTATATTGTTCAGTCCCTGTAGCCAACAGATGATGGCCCAGAAAACAAAAGCATGGTTTTTACTGCATCTATTGTCAATATCCGCTGCTTTTGCAAGTGTTCCAGACAGCCAATCAATCAATAGATCGTAGTGCATGGGCTGAATCCTCTGGGAGTCTTGTATGCTATGAAAATAATTCTCTCCATAGCAGAAGCCATGCTAGTCATCAACTTTTCCATATTCTGGCAATCATTTTGGTGTGTGAATCACCAAAATCCGGCTACTGAGGGCTGAGAACGAAGACAAAATGTAAATTAGTGACATGGACTGACTTCAGTCATTGTCGTTAGCATGCGTATTGGCTAATTTACACGAAGTTCGAAAACATCAACATTTTGGAAATCAAAGATATTATTCCAGATCAAATCGGTCCATGTCACCAATTTACATTTTTACAAATTTTAGATATTCTGATAGCAAATTTCCTACGGAGTCTCAGAGTAATTCTGGTTCATGCCCTTCTCCAATAGGCTAAGACACATCCACTTTCTATGCCTCATGAAATCGAGAGATCGAAATGGTTTGTCCGATGATTGACAGTCGCAGAAATCGATGTCCAAATGTGAAAGGCCAATTCCAAATTTTAGCGACAATCGCACTGCAAAAAGTCGCATGTGTTAAACAGACCAAAGAAGAATTAAAATGATTTTCACGAGAATATGTGTTGGCTATGTGATCAAGATGCTGCTTCATATATAGCATGATAAGCACTGATCCTGATGAGTTCAACCCACTCCTATTTCAGGTTGTTGACGCTGCCATAATCTTCCTGTCATTCGGAGCCGATATCGCAATCCTTAAGTTGGCCTTAAACCAAATATCTCTCATGATCGTATTTTTACTGTGGCGAATGGTGCGAGTTATCAATGGTAAGTACGTTTGACGTTTCATAAGGGTCAAAGCAAGTATAAGACAGCAACATGTGTGCGGCTACCAAGTGCACCACATAGAGTCTATTTGTATAAAACAGTTTTTCAACTTATTCGGCAATATCTAGGTATCAACACATGTAATAGCAGCCTTTCTAAAAACAAGGGCCTTCAACATAGTTTTTAGAGCACTGAAGCAGCGACACCGTCGAGAAACGTCTGCTCCTGCCTGCACATATTTTAGCCAATTTTTTTGATTACGCTTGAAGCCACAAAATTCTGGAGTGTTATTCCATATCCTCTCTGACAATCAATCTCCTTGCAATCTCTTTTTGCAAAGCAATCAGCTACACCTATTCTGATTTGGTTCCCATGCTTGTTTGAAGAATTGTTGAATAAACCGATTCAGCAAACTCTTACTCATGTGCTATTACATGCTCAAACACATGATTTAGCAAAATGACTCAGTTTATCATAGCAATCATTACATAGTGATCTATTATACATGTAGCTGTTTCTGGCTTTTCCATCCATTTTTCTCATGCTATTTTCGCACATATCGAGATTCATGCCTTCTACAAGCATTCAGTAGCTTATCCCGCCAGATATTCAAGCCGATTCACAGACGTCTGAAAAAATGAAGTAAAACTTAGCTTATTATCCGAGTTCCGGTTGATATCTGGACGTGATATTTTTAAAAGCACCCGATTTTGCATAGACAAAAATTGGTTATTTTGATCAATTTGTTGTATTTCTTATATATATCATTATAAACATCCAACCTAGTATGATTATTTTTACATACCTTAGATGATTTTTTATCAATGGACTGAATCGAATGAAAACCTGTGAGTCATAATCCTAAGATTCTAATTAATTTGTAAATTGTAAATTAATTTGTAGATATTTTAGCTATGTTATGGAGTCCTTCACCTTGTTCACCATTTCTGCATGTTTTAAGATACATTAACTTGGGCCATTCTGAACCGTATTGACCAGCCCTTGTAGAGAGAAACGCGGTTTATGAGTCTTCCCAGCAATTTCGTGCTTAAATTGCTGTAGTCTGAGCCCAAGAGAACTAGCACTCTGCAATATTTATGATTACGAACATAACAGCGTCACGATTAAGTTTCTATAACGTCCATCACGTATTTCTTAAGAATTCGGAATTTCTGAAGTCAACATCTAGTAAACCTAGATTTCCTAAAATGTTCCCTCACTTTCTGAGAGCATCTTCTTGGGTTTCTTCTCAGTTGTGTATAAAACCTTCTTACAGGAAGCCAAAGAAACCAGCTAAGACACTTAAATTTACTTCAACGGGGATATTGACTTCTCACCACAATGTACATGTAGATATGTTAACAAAGAGGGCAGAATCAACGGACTGCCCTTTCATTGCACTATCCAACATGTGAGAAAATCACTATCTCATAAATGACCTATGCACTGTAAACTGTAAACAGCCACTTATCGGACAATTTGTGAGCCACATCACTATTTCGGCACTTACTGCGCATTATCAGACAAATTTCCTGCTTGTCAGACAATTTCTGTCTCATCGCACGAACTAATTTACATTATTGCGTTTTCTACCTATCATACTATTTATGACTAATATATACACTTTTGTTGAAATTGTATAGTATCCTTGATAATTTTCAATTATAGAATATACAATGTTGTTAATAAGAAGGGTTCTTTGTATACACCTTGAGGCATGGCAATAACAGGTCTAGATATTTGACGTATTGATGCCATCTTTTAATTCTGTTTTACAATGTTTTTTACAGCTTTTAAGGGTCTATATATACTCACTGACATAAATAATGAAACCAACTATCATTGACTTGAATGGAAGTTTGTTTCATTTTTTTCTATGGTTTGAGATTATATCTCGCTTTCTATGTATCACCATTGAACTCCATATGATAAGGGAAATGATATAGGACCATCAAATTTCAAAATTTAATATTGATCACACTAACAGCTAGAAGTTGAACAGAATCACCACCTAATGCTGACCAGATTTGGCTTATGAAATGGCGCACGATAATTTTACCAGAGGAATGGCAATTGGGATGATGCGTTGTGGGCAAAGTTCTCAACTGTTGCGAAAGAATTGAAAATTTCAAGGGTCGTTGTATGGAGGTGGTGGTGTCGTTGGAAAGCAGAAGGAAATGTGGAAAAGAAGAACGGATCAGGAAGACCAAGGGTATCATCCAAGCGGACAGATGCACGCTTAGTTTTAGCTGCTAAAAGAAACAGATTTGTGTCCGTCCCGAAGCTAATTGTGTACGTACTGGAAGGTTGCTGGGAACGATGCCTGTAGCGTTCGAACTGCATATCGAAGATTGCGAGAAGCTGGTATACAGTCTCGACGATCCGCTGTGAGAATTCCGCTGAGCCTGGAACATCGAAGGAGATGAGTGACGTGGTGTCAAGGTCATCAGTCGTGGAGTGACAGTCAGTGGGAACGTGTGCTCTGGACTGATGAATCGAGGTTTACTCTCGATTTCAACGATAGTCGGATCCGTGTTCATCGCTTGCCAAGTGAACGGTTTGCTCCATGTTGCGTCAAAGAACACGACCAGTACGGCGGCGGTAGTGTCATGGTTTGGGCCGGTATCTGGCACAATGGAAAAACACCAGCAATCGTAGTGAAAGGAACATTGACAGGACAGCGATATGCCGACGAGATCGTGACACCGGTCGTGGTTCCAGCAGTGACATCGAATCAATTGATTTTTCAGGATAACAACGCAACGCCCCATCGCGCTTCAATGGTCTCTAACAGGATGGCCCTCACGTTCTCCCGACCTCTCCCCCATCGAGCACTGCTGGGATGAACTTGGTCGCAGAGTGAGGGAGAGGTACAACCACCCACCAGTGTCTTTGAAGATGTTGGCCGACAGACTGATCGAGCAGTGGAACCTCTTAGACCTGGCATTCATCCAGCGACTGTGCTCATCCATGCCCTTACGCATCGATGCCTGTTTGGATGCTCGCGGTGGTCACACCCGTTTCTAACTTAAGTTGTTAAATTCATGAGTATCAAATTTAATGTTTTTGAGTAAAGCATTCGAGTTCTCCTTTTACAGACAACAAACAAGCGTACAGTACAACCAAGTTTAAGTCATAAGTATTCATATCAGGACTTGTTTCATTCTTTTTGTCACTGAGTATATACTTCCCTAAAGTTGATATTGACACAACGGACTTGTAAAGTAACAGAGTTGTTCATTATGCGAGTGTGAATGAGTGGAGCAGAGTTAGAACAGATGTGATTAGGAGTGGCTAGTTGCCAATAGCTGATGTTGAATAGTTTGATCATATTTAAACACTTTGAGTTTAAGAGACAATACTTTTAGAAAAGTAGACAGAATTGTCGGATATTTTGGCGAATAATTGTCTCATCTTGTCTGCTCTGAACAGCCACTTTTGGGTGTTCATTGTCTGATGTTGTCTGTTGCAATTGTCTGATCATTATGGCTGATACGGGACTCTAAAAGGATAATAGATTTTAAAATATAAAACAACATAAAAGCATTTGTTTAAAGAAGAGATGTCAAACCTTTCTTCAAAACTAGCTTTGTTGTGAATAACATCAATAATTAATAGAAACTATGTCTTAAATTTTGTATTCTAAAGATTAATTTAATTGAACAAGTTGGGAATTAAATGATAAAGATATTACCTGAAAATTTAGAGTTAAAGTAACATTTCAATTTCAAGGTCATTCGAAGACATCTGCTGTGCAACATACCAAATGTGTTTATCTTGCTTGAAAATGAGTAATACAAGCATATGAAGTTTGCCGTAGGGTCAGTAAGTTCGCGTCTACAAGCAACGTAAGTCGGCTGAAGTATTTCAGTAACTTGTCTCTTTTCCGGGCCTAATTCTTCGTATTTTCATGTCAATCACTCATGTCACTGATGACATGCTTCCCACTCAGTTGTAGAAATCACCGAAATGAAATATGCATTTGATCAAAAACCTTACGAGGAAGAAAATACTTAATTCATGTTTTTTTTCGATGTTTTAGTTTGCATGACGAAGCGCGGTTTTCAGATGGATCTTAGATAGCGCATTAAACAAGGAATCTGGACGTAGGTGGACATTATTTTGTCAGCCAAATTGCACATCTATTTGATTAAATATTGTGTCCAACTAAAGGTTAAAACTGCAATATATAGATTTTTAGCATCAGTAATACTGAATAACCTTCATGCACTAACTCCCACTAACTCCAAACAACAAATTGTAGACAGAATATGACAATTTAGTTATTAGTAGAGCATTAGCAGTTGCACCAGTTCGCACCGGTGTACCGGGTATGATAGCCGATTTGCAACAGTGCATTATAGTGACCTCAGTTTCTTGACTAAGGTGAGTAAGCAAAATCAGCAATCAGCACCGAATTTTCTTTGTGATTTTATGTTTAAAATGTTTAGAAAACATATCTGAATTGACGAATAATCAGTTTAAATTCGCAAATTAATCTCTGAGCCGAGATCACGTCATGCGGACACTTGAGAAAACGTTCGACTAGCAACTGACAACACGGGCCCAGCTACCCATGACGTGCACCGCACGCCATCGCTGCATTATGTTAGCATCGTCCACTCAGCATCAGGGGAGGTGTAGTTCTGAGCGACTAACGTGAACTGCACGTCATAAGCAGTTTGAGCTGTGTAGCAGATCTGATTCTGGGACTCAAAAGGTTAAGAGAAAAGGCTGGCTCACAGGACTTGAAATCAGGGATGCGGAGTCCTATCATTCTGATAGGACTCCGACTCCGGGGGTTGATAGGACTCCGGCTTTTGATAGGACTCCGGCTCCGGGTGGCAAGTATATAAAGCCTAGTTTTTGAAAAGCTGTCAACCTACATCATAGATCATTATAGGCTTACCTGAACCTATTTTCAGGGATCATTGCTGTATCAATTATCAATCATTTTCGATGATAGTTGATCAAATGTCGCTTTCAGTTGGATGCATGCGACACGGCTCCTCCCATCTTCATGATGTGGGCTTCACGTGGTTTTTCTCCAGTCTCTATCAGGCAGGAAAATCCCCCATCCTTCTCCAAAAGATATGAGCACATTTACTATTTTAATCTGTGCTTTACAGGACCCATCACACACGATTAACGTGATGGTAAGAGGCAACGTTATCAAACAAACTAGTATTTCATTTTTGTCTCTGATGTGACCTTTGGCGCGCAGCTGTGATCGAGGTTAGGAGGGCTTGTCTTCTCTACTGAATCACCGAGTGAAAAGACAATCCTTTTTTCACTATCACGGGTCATTCCCTGAACTATTTCAAGCTTTGCATCCGCTACTGTCTCTGTACTTTTGTTTAACGGAGAAAGTTGATATCAAGACAACGACAGCTATATGTACGAAAATGAATAATTTGCTTGTATTATATTTCGGGTCTAATGATAGGCCGGAGTCTGGAGTCCTATCATTTGATAGGACTCCGACTCCAGCAAAAATGATAGGACTCCGGGACTCCGACTCCGCATCCCTGCTTGAAATAAATCAATACACATTTAGTTGCACATCAGTATAGGGTTTGCGAATGTGCGTATTTAGGCCATGGCGATCAATCAAGTGAAAAAGATCGGCGGTGTAGATGATGAAAAATAGTGGACCTAGCACTGATCATTGAGGGACACTATGAGCATTTGGAATTGAAGTAGACTACGAGTTGTTGTTGCCAACAAGTCTTGATCGTGAGGAGAGAACGAGTCGCACTATTGCAAGACATGTCCGGCAGGTACTCAATAGACTTCAATGATCTGTGATTTCACATGTCACATGCACTATTATTTCATTCTGTAGTCATACATGCCAGCACAACTTGAGCATACTTTAAGTTTAAAACTTAATTGAATGAAAGATCAGCGTCAAATAAATGATTTGAATGTCTTAGCATTCATGTTGCCTGGTGTAGAGATAGGAATTCGTTGTGGAGCGAGGACCTATGATCCAGGAGCACTTTGCGTCTGTTCACATCTCTCAACATCAACACAACTCCCTAAGGAACAACTGATGATTCCTGATGTCGTATGAAATGGTAGGCATTCAGTTCACATTTTTCAACTGATTATACACCTCAACATTTAGGTGCTCTGTTGTACAGTGTTTTCAAGAAGCAGAATTATGGATTTATCAATAACTTAGTCAGCATGTCAGTAGTATGTTAAAAAGCAGTACTTAATGTACCCTATCGAAACATCCTTGTGCTAATTGTGTGTCTCATACAAATCAGTGCGGAATTAGAAAGTAGTCAAGAATTAAAAGCTGCTTTTCCAGTTGGGATAACATATATTGCATGCCTAAAGACCTTTTCTCTACATATTTGCTGTGAGCAGGATATACAGTAAGATGCAAAGAACAAATTGCACACTAAAAATATCCTAGTAAAAAAATATACTAAAATATCACATTTTTCACTGCATCGGGTACAAGTGCCCTAATTATAAGATTAAACCACACAATTAGATTCATTTGAGTTGATCTGGTGGGACATAATCCTATCTTAACCATTGTATACAATGGTCGCAAGAGATATATATTGACATAGATATTCGTCTCTCTTTCCCTTGTGTGATTGGCCAAGCACGCGCATTGCATCATAGAAATTGATAACAATAAAACCTCTAGAATGGAAGTTAGGCTTCATATAGTGCGCGATAGTGGCACTGCTGTATGGTTAGGTTAGAATCAGTCGCATGTATAAATCTAAGCTTTTCATTGGCTCTTCATGCCCCAACTTAGTTCCCGCAATGTGCCGCAACCTTGAGTCAATTTTCATTCTAGTCAACTTCAGAAAAACAATCAATTTCTATGCATTGCAGAGAACCCGCGAACTTGATCGGTCAGATTGCAGGAAGGGATGGCAAGTGAAAAGCACATATCGTTAACGCAATTTTTCTTAGTGATATTTCGTCAAATAAAAATATCATTCTCCTCGTTAACCTCCTCACGATTTAAAATTTTCTGACTGCGCATGCTTTATGTGTTGTTTATCTTCTGGCTCGTCGGAATTCAATATTATGTTCAATGGAAACTTGATCTTCCTGCCACTTGAGACTAGTTTTGGCCGTGACCATTAGTATTGAGGAAAGTTTATCTTCTATAGACCCAAGCACGCTGACAAAGCAGTGGATTCTTAAACAGTTGAAATTATGGAAGGATTGGTTGCAAAGTACGTCCTGCCATAAAATTGCATAATTCACAATGAATCTGTCGAATTGTCATCACCTTAAGATGTTATTTCACCGTGTCAACAATTAATGCTTCGTACATCTGATAAGTAAGAATTTGTTTTCACGTATTCATGAGAAGGATTAATGATCTTCAGCTAATTAATGAGTGTAGCTCCCAGTTGATGCTGTTTATCCAGACAGTTTGTCTTGTTGAGTTTATGACGAGGCAACAACTATGAGTTTATTTAAGGCGTGTACTGTCTGAAGTGTGTTGTGTACGTCCTTGAGGATATCCTCAACACAAATTCTTGAGTGCTAATTTTAAATAATACTTTTGAAAAATGAATCTCATCAAAAGAAATTGACTGTCAATCTATCTAAAAAGTAGTTATGAAGGTTGGAAGTATGTTTTCAAAGCCAATATTCATCAAGTAAATCTTTTATCACTTGATAGAACTAAAAGTGTGAAAAGCGTGTTTTAAATCCCATCAGCGTTGGATGACAAGCTGAAGTTGCACAATGATTGTGCATTGGCATGAATATAGGCAATAAAAATTAATGTGCTCATACATACTTTCTATCGTTTCCGTTTCCGGGGGGGG
Organism: Prostheceraeus crozeri; assembly: GCA_907163375.1. Lineage (NCBI taxonomy): Eukaryota > Metazoa > Platyhelminthes > Polycladida > Euryleptidae > Prostheceraeus > Prostheceraeus crozeri. The sequence continues at coordinate 307,039 of CAJQUW010008068.1, read as the reverse complement.
GGGGAGTTCGGTTCCCCCTCCCTTACTATTAGCATGAAGTCTACACAACAGCAAATTTCGTGCGTGAACTCTCTAATGGTGGCATCCATTTGATCGAATTGACTCTCATCTTTGTACCGTAGACAGCAATTCATAATTTAAAATCACCAATTTGACCGACTTTTGAAAATTTTGAGATTTTATCCAATTTTGACTATTGACCAACTTAATGATTGCTATCTATAGTGCCGCTGGTTGAAAAGACTGGTTGAATGTTTTGAGAAAGCACTTAGGAGTACGAAAAGATATTCATGAGACTGATTTGTGCAAGAGGTACAACAAAATTATAATTGCAGCATATGAAAGGCGCAAGATGCGTCAGAGAGAGAGAGAGAGAGAGAGAGAATGAGCTGAGACCATCTGTTTCTTCGTGTAGGCTACTGTAGTTCTATTACCTTTGATTTCAAGGGTGTTAATGACAAAATTCTATGTACACATGTATTTTTACCAATTTGCCCTATCTCCAGCAGTTTAGAATCTAAATTCTAAATTCACCACTAGATCAGTAGTGTAGAGCGAAGGAGTTTGATCGATGGTTGAGTCGTAAACAGCATTGTGAATTAGACAAGAAAATAAATGAAACTTTTATTACCAGCAACTCTATTTTGATCAGCAGCTACGGACACTTTTCAGCTTATAGAGCAATTTTTAAATATTTCGTCGATACTGATAAAATTTTGATTGCCTCTTCCTGAACGAAGTAGCATTTGTAGAGACGCGCTGATTCTTGCTGCTTGGTCAAGAGTCAACTTTTGAAATATTCATGGCATTCATACACGAAGCTCGAAACTTACTCATGTTCATCTTATGATTTCTTTATTATCTTAAAGGTCAGGCGACCATTATCTAGATCATAATTAATTCTTTAAAAAAAAGTAAAGCCTTAATAACTCCGTTCTTTCTCAAATATAACCCGCATGATAGATAACATTTTCACAATTTGATCCTTGTACTGCTGATCGGTTAAAAAATGACCTTAATGTACTCTCATGCTTAAATTAGCAAGGAAAGGAAAATCAGACCAGCGAGAAATTTCGTGACTTTAATTTTACCACTTATGTATATATTTTCATTCACATCTATCGGACAAATTATTATCTGATTTAGCGAACAAATTAAATGAGTGACGATTCTCATACACTGAAGCAACAAAAAAGAAATGTCAAGAGAATTTCTCTACAAAATCTTGTGAGAAATATTCGAGCATGTTCGGATACCGTCAGAATGCGACTATTGTACCATACGTTTCTAACAAGGGCAGATATTTTATACTCTTCTATCAACAATGCACTTAAATGAAATTTAATAAATGAAAGCACTTAATTGAAGAACACCCTACAAATTTTACCAAACTGTTGCAAAAATATGGCCCAAGCAATTCAGTACCATTTTATTGCATTTATCACGCTAAAATAGCAAAATCTTATTGAAAATTATTTCGAGTAGCTCTTTGATCTAATAAAGTAAGCTTATCATCAAGTGCTGTCGGCACACATCGATTTCGGATCAAGTAGTCTCTGAGGATTTGAATAAACTAACCACCAATAAAGTCCAATGATACATCTGTGAACCAAATTTCCCGAAAACCTGAAATCAGTTCGCCTGCCTTAACTATAGGTGATGGCAGCTGACGGGAGGTTATTTAAATTTCATAGTGATTGGGGTGTAGTTTTGCTTGCTCTGATAAACATCTAGTAGGTATATCGGTTTACTTGCAAGTTGTGTCAATGCAGCTACACAGGTCAGGCGTCAAGACCTTTCAATTTCCGATATAATGAACACAAGCGTAGTCTATCAAATAACAGCATGGATAGCGCATTGGCAGAGCACGCAAGACAATACCGTCATGGACATCTGGCGATCACAGACTTCCAGCTAGAGATTATTGACAGGTGCAGATCACCGATAGAGACGAGACTGTCAGAAGCCAATCATATTGAAGAACAAAGACCAGCACTCAACCGATGACATGAAATAACCAGACGTTGAACATGCCCTCACTCCTGCCAAACCTTGACAATACGAGCCGGCTCGCGAAAGCTCGGAAGCGTAAATATCTTTTAGCAAACAGACTGTACATATTTTTAACAGCTAATCTTTTCTCGGGGAGACGACATAAACGGAAGTGAGATTCACTATGAAACTTAACTATAGGGTTTATGTTTGCAGTCGCTTTTCTTTTCAATATGCTTCATGTGTTCCCCAAGAGATTCAGGTCTGAACTGCTTTCAGCCCAGCCCATAACACTGATGCCGTTGCCGTTCAACTGTGACGTCACAAGGCAGTCTCGGATGCTATGAGTTCTGTCTTACATGGAATTCGAACACTCCAAGGTGTCAAATCGAGTTTGCAACTTTTTTCTTCGTGTATCATTCATCATTCATGGTTGTGCTTTTTGACAAACAAGATTAGAAACATCAGCAGTCTCAAATCATCACTGATGCCACATATTTTACGGCTGGGGTGCCGCAACAGCTGTGTGACTGGCCGACTTGAGTGCAATTCGGCTAATAGTCCGGCAGCCAGAACGAGTTTCTGCAGGAAACGAGGCCGAAAGTGAGACCTTCACAGAATGATGTACACCCTATGCCTACTTCGAATCGGTGCGTCTGCCGCGTTCTAGTGAGTTCCTCTTCTTGTCAGACACGATCAAAGAAAAACACATGTAAATTCAATTGGACGCAGGTTGCAGTTTTTGGCTTAATTAAAATTTTGCATGTTTTCTCCAATTAAGCGATAAGTACTAAGCTCAGAGTCATAATTTTTTGCATGGAATGTCTTCAGGTCATTTCCTTTCATTCTCATGCACCCCTGTCTATAAAGCTAAACACATTTAGATTTGGCGAGCCTCTTAATGTCGACAAACATAAACATTTTGAGCTACTTTATCCACATTCAACCACATTCTAGCATACATCGCCGATCAGAAGCTTCATAATATCACATGCACATAATAGGAAATGACCTGAAGACATTCCATGTCAAAAATGAGGACTCTAGGCTTAGTACTTTTCGTTTAATTAGAGAAAACATGCAAAATTTTATTATAGCCAAAAACTGCAAGGTACGTCCAATTGGATTTACATGTTTTTCTTTGATTTTGTCTGACAAGAAGATGAACTCACTAGAACGCGGCAGACGCGCAGATTCGAAGTAGGCATGCGGTGTACATCATTCTGTGAAAGTCTCACTTTCGGCCTCGTTCCCTGCAGAAACTCGTTCTGGCTGCCGGATTATAATGCGTCTGGACGGTGGTTTCTAAGCATCTGATGATGTCGGCTGCTTCCTTGTTTTTTACAATTGGAGTAGGCGACCGTATGTGACCAAGTTGAGCACTTGACCACATAATTTACACTGACGCTTGTCGAATGAAGCGCGGCAAATCAAAATGGTCCTCACACTGAATGGTCTCGTCTCGAAATCATCTTCACGGAGATGTTCAGGGGAAAGCCTCAAAATAAATTCGAAGTCGCAGAAAAGATCGTAGTAGCATCTGAAGCACATGCTTCTGCAGGAAGCGTTAACAGGAGCCTCCTGCTGTCTGCAGGAGCTTAGCAGGAAAATCAAAAACCTTGAACCGCTTGAAATGAGGCCTATTTCCGCCTACCTCCACTGTCAGAGGCCGTTGACTATTCTGCTAAAATTTTAACAAAGTGTATTATTGGTGTTACAAAGAGCATCTTTTGCTCTTATATACAAAATATAAACAAATCAACATTTGTCACAATTACCGACATTGACTCTGATTTAGCATGGAACACATTCATGGAACAAACGAATGCAACCGTCTTGAAGTTGAAGCTGATGGTTGACAAAGTTTCCCGCTATATGATAGACGTTTTGGAATACAATTATGAAAAGGGTGGGATGGAATGGTTTTACACTTTTTAAAAATCTTGCTCGCCTTTTCGTATCTCTTGTTAGATAACCGAGGAAAATGATTTATATCACAGAAATTCCCAAAAAACAAATTAATCGATGCCCTCGTCGATGAAATTTCTCAAGTTTATCTTCGATGGTTTTCGGAATATATACAATTTGGGGAGCCGCGTATAGAAGTAGGGGAACAATTAGAGCTTCATATACCATAAAGAGTGCCTTCAGATTGAGAATAGTCTTTAATGTTCTGATAATAAACAGACGCCGAGAAGCCAGTTTGAACATTCATTAAAATGATATTCCTAATTTAGTAATTAGTTTATTATTCAGTCGAATAAACACCCAAAATCTTGACAGTTTTATTAACAGGTGTGTCACCATAGCTAGTGTTCACTGAAGTCTTGCGATGTTGAAATATAAGTTGAATTTGGACAAAGTCAAAATCATTGTGAGTCATCTGAAAGCATTTAAAATTAATTTGGTTAGCAGAGCCTATTCCTAATCAATATTTTGACGAATGCTTCGATTAAAATGTCAAAGTAATGACCAGTATATGCTTTGGTCTTGAACTATTGTTACGGATAGTGATTATGACAGTGACAAAGAAGTCAATACGCTAAATTTGTAAGAATTAGAAGCAGAAGTCCATGTTAAGTGACGATGTGGCATTGGCCATTTTACTCTGTATCGATTTTCTATGTAGATTATCGATTCCACCAATATTTCTCACTTTGATTGGAACTGTAATTCAACTAAAGGATCACCATGAATATGCACTGTCATGCGATTATTTTTTCACATGTATATGGGTTCTATCAGATGAGTATTCAGGATATATTCGAGAAAATAGTCATATTTCTTATGCAATGATGAAAATCATCTCATCACTAATTTATAATTGAAAAGTATGTCTTACTAATTTGAATGAGTAATTGGAGTAGTCCTGATGTTGACTCATGACGCTCCAATCCGTAGGTTTTTAAACATTCGAAGTAAACAAATCATATGAAATTCAGTTAAATATTTCATCCTCTTCTTCCCCTGTTGTATCTGATAAAATGCCTTTCTACCGAAGGAAATATTCAAAACCGAATTCATCATCTGTATAATGCTATTAAAATTGGCAAACATATGAGCCTATCAAGAAAACAATCTTTGTCATTCATTGCAATGCAAGAAAAAAGATGCAATTGAAACATTTATGCCTGCCTGAAATTTTGTAGAGGAAAAGTGCACAGAATACTTTCGAATTCATAGGTAATGAAATGTAAATCAAGTGAAAATCAAAAATTAATAATGTCAACCTGACATGTTTCCCCTTACAGAAAAATCTCATGTAATTTCACGAGAAAATGCGCTTGAAATTTCACGCTAATTTGGAACCATTTCGCGTATAATATAGGAGCAATTGCTCCTGTATTTCATGAGAATCGTGAATTATAGGAGCAATTGCTCCCGTATTTCACGAGAATCGTGAATATTATAGGAGCAATTGCTCCTGTATTTCACGAGAATCGTGAATATTATAGGAGCAATTGCTCCTGTATTTCATGAGAATCGTGAATATTACAGGAGCAATAGCTCGTGTAATATACGAGAATCGTGTATATTACAGGAGCAATTGCTCTTGTAATTTATAAGAATCGTAATATTATATAGGAGCAATTGCCCTAGATTTGTAAAGCATCATAATCGTTATACTTTCTCATTATACGAGTAGTTATATAGGCCCATGGAATTCATCAAAGCGATGCGGTAAAATTAAAACAAACCTGTAGATAGACTATGTACACAGAATATATTTGTAATTAAACACTGGTCTGGCAACAACTATAACTGTCTTCTTGAATCCCGAAATTTGTTGCTAATTTTTTGTACTATGGCGGCCTCCTTAACACCCGGTGCGACAGCCTCAACTGCATCTGAAAAAATGAAATTATTATAGTTAGATTGGTAGATACCTACATAAGCTGTAATTGCAAATACATGAACACAATAGGGTTTAATAACGGGAAAGCGAAAGCCGGTTTTAGGATAAACCAGGATTCGGGCATAGATATAACTTTCCCGAGAAATAACCGGAAAATTCCCCCCGATGATATTCGAGTTTTACATCCTTATCTCTGAAATAAAAATAATAAGGCATAATATAGTTGGAAATGGCAAACAGATCTTCATATAATATTTTTCTATATCATTCGACTACATTGATTGCGAACTTGATGTCAGAACTTTTAAAACATAATTTCTTTCTTCAGAATTTTACATGTACGTGATCGTTTTTTAGAAAATTATATGCACAATATATGGGTCATTAATGAGTCTTCATGAAATCATATTTGCGATACATATTCCTACTCAGCAACATGTAATACTCTGTATGTTAGGATCGTTTATGAAAATATCGAAATTTTGAAATGCTGAACAATTCAGATGCTTATCTTAATTTTCTAAGAAATCAACAAAACTTTAATTGCAGCAAGTCCCACGGGCATAATATGGTTATAGAAATCACCAAAATATAGTAAACAGAATTTTTATTCGATGAAAAAAATTCTGTCTTCTAGATGTAAATTGATAATCTCTGAATATTTTGATTTTTAGAAATATAAATATGTAGTTTCACTATCTGAAACTTTGCTTAAGTTAGTTAGCTATAATAGCAGATTTCATTAAATCCTACCTTTTATCCAAGTTTTCACTGAGTCACTTATAATGGAGCGGTCGTCGCCGGGCTCCAATCGCTTGCTGGTGGCCCGCATCTCCGCTATTTGTGCCCTGGTAAATGCTATGTCAAGCATGTGTCCAACTCGCTTCGTCCACTTTTGGCACGAGGAGATCAGGAGTTCCTGTGCCGGAGTAAGCGTCGGGACTTCTCCTACATATCGTAGGGCGTGTTGCACAGAGGGTTGTGAAGCTGGTTGTAGGATGGATTGTGGAGCGAGTTGCAAAACAGGTGGCGAATGCTGGGGAGATGACGATTGTGCTAGAGAGGGGGGAGGTGGTAGAGACAGTTGCAAAGCTGGTTGCAGGGTGGGTTGTGAGGCTGGTTGCAAATGCTGGGGAGATGATTGAGAGGGTTGCAGGGTAGGTTGTGGCCGCGGTTGCGTGTCAGGTTGCGGATCGGATAGTGGGGACTGCTTGGTCGAACTTTTGCTGGATAGCTGCAAAAAAATACTCAATCTGCATTGCTTATATATTTCATCGGTAGATTATGTGAAATAGAGTTGGAACCGATACAGATTTCTTCAGACCAATACAACGATCCGTTCCTACTCCGATGTATAGAGTGAACATTGTGAAAGGTAATCAACACATATCTTACCTCACTGGTTAATACCAAACAATAAAATCATGAAAATACGAAGTTAACTTAGCATAGACAATCTTGTATAGACTGATTTACCATTATTTGACTGTCCTCGTGGAAGAATACCGAAATATCGGACTGTTACAAAACAATATATTCCCAAGAAGCCAAAGGCAATTTTCTTTTCAACAATGATTTACCTTACATGATTTACATTTATAATAAATACGGTACAGCTATATGATCTCATAAATTAACACTTTTTTATTTTTAGTCGTTCTTGAGAACCAGTAACCTTGTGTGTTCTAAAGAAGGATAACGTGTTAAAAATATTTTGGAGTAATAGATAATTTTCGGAAAGTTCTTCCCATTCGATTATCGCAAACTTCATATTCTAAAAAGAAATATAAATCAGTAAATGTTTGCGTTAATCGGCACAGGATTGCCGTGACATTATCAGCAGATCAGATGGTAGGACACTGTATGACACAGATAAATCATACGCGGTTACTGAATCATCATTATGCAATCAATAGAGGATCTGTATGTATTGTCTACATAGAAACTTGAATCATTATTCATACTGTTACTGTGATATATGTATTATACGCGAGATCAAAAACGCCAGACTTCAAATTGTAGTAGGAAAGAGAGCAAATTTTAATGTATACATGTATATTAAAAGAAAAATATAATTGGATGTATAGTTAAAATGGAAAAACTCTAAAATGATATTAAGAATTTGGTCAGTTTTATATAAAATATTTTGATAGCAAGTGAACATTCTTATCATATATTAGATAAAGGCACTGTACTAATAAAGTTATAATTTTCGACAATATCAAAATCATCATTAAAATTATGTTTATGCTGTTTGCAGTTTCTATGATAATATTACATTCGCATTAATATGCCAGAGTGAAACTTGACAGGATCTGTGGGATGACCACCCACTATGAAGTCCATTAAACTTTCCAAATATAGCGCTCTCACGTCGGGGCTGGACCCTCACCCCTCATGAAAAATCCGTTTTCGAGTGATCCTCTATACATGCACAGGTATGTGCATACTAGTCTAAGCCATGCAGACTAGACTATAGGATCCTCGCGGGAGAACATCCCCGGGTCCAAACACTAGCGCTCTGTGGACTGAACTGCACCCGTTCATTCACATGATCCTTTTAGTCAAAGTTATCAGGCTCGCATATTTATATTAAAGCCTTAAATGATTTTAATGACGGTTAATATCATTACTTGTATATGTTATTATCGTAGTAAATTCCATGCATTAATGAATAATTCGGCCGTATTTAAAATTTGCTCTCGTTACGATTTCAATTTGTTTTGGAGATATATTGTTACTACAAAAAATATTGAAGCACTTTGTATCTTAGAATGCAGGTGAAAGTTTAGTAGGTACAATTACGTACGATGTATTGTCATCATCAGTAAAAACCACCAATGGTCTCAAAACTGCTTCCTCTAAATTAAAGCACCTCCAGGTATCACTTAGGAGTATTTTGTAAGCATTATGGTTTACTTGTTCTACTATCAAATCTTGGCAAATAATGTAAACAGTATTTTCATGTTGAAAGAAGAATAGTACTTTTACGTAGAATTCATCATTAACAAGTATATGACATTTGCATTGTTTTTTGTGGGAACAGAAGTTTGATCCAATAACTTTATGATTATGTTGAGTATAGCTCTTGAAGACCTGTATCGTTTCAGAATTTACATTGAAATGAGATTCAAAAAATAGTTTTCCAATAGAATCCAGTTTGACGAGCTTCGACTTTCCTAGTCCTGTGATATCCGCGTTACCATTAATATGATCTATAAAAAATTGTTCAAACTCAACGTTCTTCGTGAAGTTCATACCAGAGCTTCCGTACAATGATGATAAATGAGAGAAAAGGTTGTATCTTTGAATTATTTGTTTACATATAGTTTGATTGCCATTAAATAGGTTGGTCATAACGGAATTAAAAGATTCAAATTTATACATGTAGTACAAAGTCGCTGCTCCAAATTGTCGGAAGCATTCCGTTATATGGAGAATCTGATGCACGTTATAAGTCATATGAGAAAGTCCATATATGATTTCATAATTATAAACGAAATTATTTAAGTCGACATCTATCCCTAACAAATCATTTTCGGTGAGGTCTGTTGAGAGCAATCTATAAATAGAACTGCTTAGCAGGAGAAAATTTTCATAGACTGGAGGTTCAAGTACATCTTTCAATATTAGAGGTCCAAAATAGAGCAAGAAATTATGGTACTCTTGAGCTTTCCAGTAGCGAAGGTGGGTTAACGTGCGTGGTGACCTTGAAAACGTCGAAGGTACTTTAAATTTCAGGAGTTGATCATTGACTCTATTTGCTTCACTGCCTACGTAAATTTCAGAATTTTCTCTTGGAATGGATGGCGTAAACCACAAATTTAGTAGACACCCAGTAACACCTCTGTCAATGCAATGCATCAAGTCAACAGTGAATCCACCTATATTATCAAATAGTGATAAGTTGCTGAATGCACTATAGCCTTTAATCCCACATTGAGCTATATTTGTTCTTGAGGCTTCATAAGCATGACTCAAAAATTCCTCATTTGATCTTAAAAGAGGCAAAACATCTTTGAATTTGTAAATGCTAGTCATTCCGTTTCCTTTTGGGACCCTTTCAATATTTAGTTTACACCATGAACATCCAAAATTACCGTTAAATTGTTTTATATTTTGCAAACCGCAACGTGCAACTGAATCTGCTACACAATTGATAGGTATTATTCGGTATATGTCTTGGCCCACTTCAATTCCTGATGAAATCAGTCTATTGAATTTATCAATTAGTGGCTTGAAATATTTATCAAAAGATGGTTTTTGGTCTCCATAGTATATTCCTAAAAGAATGATGTTATGAAATTTCAAACGCTGCGGTAGTTCATTTACAATAGCCAATATTGGCCATGCGCTTGACTTGGCTGAATTAAAAATAGCAACGCCATCAGTTGATAGGGATAGTGTTATAACTTTATTGTTTCTAAAACTTTTATAGATTCTAGAAAAAGCCTCACCTGTAGCATTTTTGAAAAATGTATGAAAATTTGTAATCACATGTTTTAACTGATCTTGAACATTCGTATAGAAAAAGCATTTATTTTTTCTTTGAAAATTATCAGTCATAACAGTTTGACAAGTTGGACATGTCGAATCTGGCTCTAATGTTGATTGGCATTTCGAACAAACGTGTATCTCCTCAAAGTCTCTATACAAATTTCTAAAATACTTCTTAAAGAAATATTTCGTCCTCGTAACATTGTTAGGTCGAGGCAAAACAAAATTCATAAATTTCAGAAGAATTTCAATTCCCGTATAACTCAAATTCACTACTAAGATGAATGACAATAAAGCTATCATAAATTGATGGACAGTAATACAACTGGATTCATATAGAGGCTCGGAATCTGAAAACTCAGATTTGATATTGTCCGAACAGTCGAATCGACTGGCTTGACCAGGTTCATCTTCATCATTATCAATATCATCCTGAAAATGTTCGAAGGTGACATCAAAATCATCGAGATCAAACTGATGTTCTTCATTGGTTTCGTGTGCACTCTCTACAACATCAGGCGATGTACCTGATGTACTTTCATTCACTGCGGGGGAGTCGGTGAGATCTTTTTTCAATCTCCACAAAGTGGTCTTAGGAATTTGGTTTGCTTTACCTCCTGTGCCTGATCTAATCCAATTGAGATAATCTTTCCTCCTAGGCATTTTGAAGTACTACACGTATTATAAACTATTTCTGAGATTAATTGGTTAATTTTATTATTTATGAATATTTCATGTAATTATAATGAACTATTCCTGTAACTATCACTTAAGACTAACTTGATGAATATATTTGTATATTTGTTTTCGTGAGAGTTAATACTTCTGGATAATTTCGTGTAAAACGTTTCGGGTAATAAATGTAGATTGTCAATAAAGATTATGGAATAAAAATCTTCTGCTTCACGTAAGATAACGTTCAGATAATGAAAGAGATTACTTGAAAATCGTTCACTAAAACACCAACATTTGATTTTATAATTAAAGTGTAGCTGAAATTACACTAACAAATTATTCCGTAATTAAACATACATGTAGGTTAAACAGAAAGGAACCAAAATTGGATAAACTTATCAGGCTCAGTATTGAAGTAAATTGTTTTTACTTACCGGAGTTGTGACTCGTATGGAATTTTCCTGAATAATGACGATATCGCACTCGCGTTTCCTCAATGTATATGGCGTGAGCGAGTGTAGCCCGTGTCCAGCGATGTACCTACTTTCTTTGTAACACTTGTGTTGGACACATGTTGAATCATCGTTTCCGCTTTCATTTCACCAATGTTAAGCGTGTATTGATGGCGGTTCCTACTGAATATTTTTGGAAGTTCACTGTTACGCAAGTGACTTCATCTCGATTGATGCACTCAGTTACCTTCTCTCCAAAACTTTGTTCTATCGCCCTTACACCAGTGCACAACATATTTTGTATCAGTAAATGCTTCTCGTGATAAGCAATCTGTTTAATGTTTGACAGCATCTTATAGTTATGCAACTTAAATCATATTCCATGAAGGAGCGGTGCGTTTGAAATGCTCCTGAAACAGTTAGTTATAGGCGCAAAATGCTCATCATATTACAGGAGAATGCTCTTGATAATATACACGCAAACTATTGCTCTTGAAACAGTTATACGCACAAAATGCTCATCATATTACAGGAGAATGCTCTTGAAAATAGTTATACGCGCAAAATATTGCTCTTGAAACAGTTATACGCGCAAAATGCTCATCATATTACAGGAGAATGCTCTTGAAAATAGTTATACGCGCAAAATATTGCTCTTGAAACAGTTATACGCGCAAAATGCTCATCATATTACAGGAGAATGCTCTTGAAAATAGTTATACGCGCAAAATATTGCTCTTGAAACAGTTATACGCGCAAAATGCTCATCATATTACAGGAGAATGCTCTTGAAAATAGTTATACGCGCAAACTATTGCTCTTGAAACAGTTATACGCGCAAAATGCTCATCATATTACAGGAGAATGCTCTTGAAAATAGTTATACGCGCAAAATATTGCTCTTGAAACAGTTATACGCGCAAAATGCTCATCATATTACAGGAGAATGCTCTTGAAAATAGTTATACGCGCAAAACATTGCTCTTGAAACAGTTATACGCGCAAAATTACAGGTGAATGCTCTTGAAAATAGTTATACGCGCAATTTACAAGAGTAATTGCTCATGATATTATTGGAGATTTAGAAAAATGCGCGTCTAATTCCTTTACAGGCGCAATTGCTCGTGAAATTATATCAGATTTAATAAAATGCTCGTGTAATTCCAGGTATAGGAGCAAATTCTCTTGAAATTTCACGAGATATTTTCATGAGGGTCGACTGGTCTTTTCAAAGGTAATCCAGCAAGTGACAATTTTATAACCAAACAGTTACAATTCTGATGACACATCAGCCGCGATCTGGTAAATCACACGATTAATAGGGCAAGCGAAGATTGATCACGTGATCCTTTTATTTACACAGATCTGGACAGTCACGTTTTATATAAAGTGCTTCAAGAATGCGCAAATTGCGATCGTTGTAGGCACGGCACACTATCTGAAACTTGCTCAAAGGGTCATCAGGAACATTGTCACAGCTGAGCACATGCTCGGTAATGGCAGAGCGAGAAATTCCTAAGCGATCGTCTGAAGGCCACTTGGGTATATGCTCCCTTGATCGAACAGTCGGAGGGCGCGACGTCCTTCCAACATAGGTTGATGCACAATCACAGCGAATAGAATATATGATAGTGGACGTGGCGGCCACTGGCAGACGACCTTTAGGGGAAGCAACGGGAATGCAGTTAGTCTTGAACATCAAGACAGGCTTAGCTGCAGGAGCAAACTTGGCCAGCAATTCATTGATAGATTTTTGGTTGAAAAAACTGGATTTGTCACCGTAGAAAGGCAAGTTGATGTAAGCAGCTTTCCTTTCTACGGTGGCAACAAAAACGTTATTCATGCTGGTAACTTCATAGATATCTATCAATGAAATGCTCAGGATATGCATTATACCTTAAAATGGTGCGAACAGTGCTCTTGGGCTAGCAAATCAGCAGAACAAATACGAAGCGCGCGAATAAACAGATAACGAACAAGACCTCTCTTATATGCAATAGGCACAAAGCTGTGAAAACTCATGTAAACACCAGAAAAAGTATGTCTACGGTATACACTGTTGCATAAAGTTTTCCATTAGAAATGCATTGGACAGACACATTAAGAAATGGTAATATACCATGCTCTTCACAGTCACACATAAATTTTATTTGTGAATGAAAACTATTAAAAACTACTAAATCTTTATTATTCACAAGTGCAAACGTGTCATCAACATATCGATAATAGACATGGCCCAAAGATCGAATCTGTTTGGAAAGACAATTTTCAAAGTGTCCCATGAAAATGTTGGCAAAGAGAGGGCCAAGAGCACTATCCATCGCAACCCCGTCTATCTTTATTAATTTATTTATTCATTTTCACGAAAAGGTTTATGTGACATTTATGTCTCGGGGTGAGACTTCAAGGGCACAAGAAAAAACGCAGCAAAACAAATTCGATCGACGTCACAGGAGAGAGGCAAATGTTAATAAATGAAAAGCAAACAAAAACATATCATCAGTGACTGAAGGCAGTACGCAAGAGTTCGGATTTCAGGGCCCTCTTGAAGGAAGGGACTGAGGGAGCCGCTTTGACACTATCCGGCATACTGTTCCACACGCGGGCAGCCGCAATCGGGAAGGCCCTGGCACCGACAGTCTTCAGGCGGGAGGTTGGGACAAGCAGCTGGTCACCTGAGGCCGAGCGGAGACTTCTACGGGAAGGGATGGAGGACACACGATGCAAGAGGGACGACAAGTATGAAGGGGCTCCTCCCCGAAGGCACTTGAACGCGAATACCGCCACGCGGAGGTTGATGCGATGGCGGATCGGGAGCCACTGCAGCGACTGGAGAAGCGGAGTGATGTGGTCACGGGAGCGGGCACGAAACAAGATCCGTGCTCCAGCATTTATCACGGATTGCATTCTGGAGAGGGAGTTATCAGGGAGGCCATACAGCAGACTGCAGCAGTAATCAAGTCTGGAGAGCACTAGGGAGACCACGAGGGTGTTCAAGACAGATCTGGGAAGGAAGCGATGCATGGTTCGGAGCTGACGGAGAGTCGAGAAGCACTTGGAGACGATGTTCGAAATCTGGGGTTGCATTGATAAGCAGGGGTCGAGAAGCACACCAAGATTGCGGACTACGGTTGATGGACTGATCACACTCTCTTGGTTGATGGCGGTGGGAGTCAGTGGGGCAAGGTGACGACGTATTTTTGGAGGTGAGCCACATGACTTCTGTCTTGTTGATGTTGAGCAGAAGGCGATTACTTGCCAGCCAGCGGTGGACCTCCGCGAGGCAGTCGCTCATCTTGGAGAAGAGATCCATAGCATGAGAGGGTGGGCAGGACGCGTAGATCTGGATGTCGTCAGCATACAGATGGAGGGAGAAGCCATGGGAGGCGATGATGTTGGGAAGGTCTGAGGTGTAAAGCAGGAAAAGGATTGGGCCAGGGACGGAGCCTTGAGGGACCCCCTGCGACGATCTGGCAGAGGATGAGGTGGAGGACTCACACACCGCAGTCTGACAACGGTCGCGCAGAAATGAAGCGAACCACGACAGGACATCCCCACTCAGGCCGAAGGTCAACTCAAGGCGACGGAGGAGGATGTCGTGGTGAACGCAGTCGAAGGCAGAGGAGAGGTCATGGAGGGCGATGAGGCACAAGCCACCGCTGTCGATGGACGAGAGAAGATCGGACGTCACCTTCAAGAGGGCGGTTTCGGTGGAGTGCAGGGACCGGTACGCTGACTGGAGATCGGGAAGGAGGCTGTGGGCGTTTAGGTGAATCAGAAGCTGACGCGCCACCACACGCTCAAGGACCTTGGAGAGTGTGCACAGCTTGGAGATAGGGCGGTAGGAAGAGACGTCAGTGGGGTCAGGGTTGCCTTTCTTCAGGATCGGGTTGATGATTGCTTCCTTCCAGGATGTTGGGAAAGATCCGGAAGATAGGGACGTGTTGAATAGGTGAGCGATGAAGGGGGCCAGGATATCGATGTTCAGCTTAAGAAGTTCAGCCGGCAAACAGTCACGAGAGCTGCGTTTGTTCGGGAGGCGTGAAACAATCTCGACGACGTCAGAGTCAGTGAGCAGCTGAAACTCAGTGAAGGAGCAGGTCGGTGGGGCTTTGAGGAAATCAGGAGGTGTATGGTTCGCTGTTTTGTCATGAATGACCTTGACCTTCTCGGAGGAGTGTCGCTGGAAGGACTCGGCGCAGATGTTCGCGTTGGAATTGCTGTGAGCGCGGCCCATCAGTGTGTTGATGGAGTTCCACATCAGACGGGGATGCCATTTCTCCGAGTCTGTCTTTTGTTTCCAGAATGCCTCACGCTTTTGAAGGGTCAGCTTCTTTTATGATCGTCGGACGACTTTGAGGTCAGCAGAGACGGAGGCTGCTGCAGCAGGATCGGAGATGTTGAGACGCTTGATGCGTCTTTCAAGGCGCCTGGCATGCCGCTTTAGCGTCTTGCAGTCGTTGTCAAACCAGGGATCTGACACTCGAGGGTGACAGCGACAGTCTTGTGAGGGACAACGGAGTCAAGGGCACTAGTGACCTCGTCATCGGAGATATCAGCAAGATGATTGACGTCAACGTTAGAGGGCAGGGAGGAACACAGAGTAGAAGTGAGGAGAGCAGATTGCAGAGCCTGATTGTCCAGAGATTTCCATGGGCGTGTGGTGATGGTGCGGTAGACAGGTGGAGGGCGAGGTATGGATGTAGACCACTTAATCAGGCGATGATCTGACAATCCAGGGTCAAGTACATCGACAGTTGGGGAAGGGAGATCGGTTCTTGACGCGACGATGTCGAGAGTTCCGCCTTTATCATGCGTAGGACCGTAAGCCGTAGGTAGGGAAGAGGCTGAAAAGAGACTTTGAGTGGGGGTCGTCAGCCTTCTCTACATGGATGTTGAGGTCACCTACTATGAAAAGGGGCTCATTGAAGGTGATGAAGGAGTCTAGCACGTTGGAGAGTTCGGTGAAAAACTGCGATGTGATGGGGCCAGTACGATAGATGGAAATAACGATGTCAGACGTAGACTTGGATGTGATGCGGACGCAAAGAGATTCGAATGTCACTGGGCTGGGAGAGGTGAGTCTGGTGATCTTCGCAGTACTATGGGTAGACGCGACCATAATGCCACCGTGGTTCGTGTGGAGGGAAGTCGCGCGCTTTTTGGGACGTGGGCGGTCAAGTACTGTCAGGCCAGCTGATCGCAGAAGCTGCGGGCTAACAGAATCCGAGTCATGCCAAGTCTCCACAAGGAAGAGAACATGAATGGACTGGCCGCGTAGTAAATCGATTACGTCATCCACCTTGCTGGTTAGGGAACGCACATTGAGGAGGCCGAGTGTGAGGGAATGTAGGGTCGGCGTAGAGTGTCGGTCGGCGCGAGACGCAGGCTGCAGGCTGCGACAGATGGTGGGCAGGGGAGCGGCGCAGTCAGCGGTCTTGGCAAGGTTCCTGTGAGTGTGAATCGGGCATGCGGACGGATGCGCAGCGGGGCTTCTCAGTAAACGAAGATACCACAGCTTTCGCCTCGTAGAGCGAGAAATGGGGAATGCTGGGGAGCGCAGATAGAGGAGTTGGTATCGCGTGTAGGACAAAGGCGCCGAAGCCATATGTAGGGAAGATAAGTGACACAGGATAGCAGTGCGTAGTTGAGAAAACAGTAATTTGAGCAGAACTGAATTCGAGTAGTAGGGATTCCTAGCGAGAAAACGAAGAGTAGAGCAGACGAGGAGTCCAACGATGTAAAAAATAAGTTGATGGAAGAACGCTGAGATGAGTGACGACAATGAAAAGTTTCTCTGCAAACGCCAGCACGAGACGGACAACCGCCTCCTGCGGACGCTAGTGACGCTAGTGACCCTATCTGACGGTAGAACTGGTTTTCAGACGATCGCTTAGGAATTTCTCGCTCTGCCATTACCGAGCATGTGCTGAGCTACGACAATGTTCCTGATGACCCTTTGAACAAGTTTCAGATAGTGTGCCGTACCTACAACGATCGCAATTTGCGCATTCTTGAAGCACTTTATATAAAACGTGACTGTCCAGATCTGTGTAAGCAAAAGGATCACGTGTTCAATCTTCGCTTGCCCTGTTAATCGTGTGATTGACCAGATCGCGGCTGATGTGTCATCAGAATTGTAACTGTTTGGTTATAAAATTGTCACTTGCTGGATTACCTTTGACAAGACCAGTCGAAACATGTCAGGTTGACATTATTAATTTTTGATTTTCTCTTGATTTTCATTTCATTACTAATGACTCCGAATGTATTCTGTGCACTTTTCCTTTACAAAGAAGGATGTAGTCATTTGCACATTACATGTAATATGCAATACAATTATTGGAATTTGCATGAATTTGGCAAATTTAACCAGTAAATTTAGTGTTGTGACTATGCTACAATGTTCTCTGCTATATTATGTACTTATTTCCTAAAATTTCGTAAAGCTGATTTCATTAAATGTATTTTCTTGCAAAGGAAATCGTGTCTATATGAATCTTACTTTATATCGCAACATAAACCAAAATCATTTCAAATTCTGTCTCTCCAAATTCAATTATTGCTGCTAAAACGGGAAGAATTCAAATTGCTTTTCATATAATCAGCTCCCATCTCCTATATACAAAACAAGAATTGTATTTTTAATTTCAAGTAATAAAAACATGTCGAATGGTTAATAAAATATATGTCTAAAATTGTCAATACCGACAAAGCAGTTTATTGTGCCTCAAACAATGAAGCTATCGGTATTTTCCTATCAGAATATTCTTATTTTCCAACAGACGAAAGACTCGAGCTTTCATCTGTAAATTGGTGTATTTATCAAAGCGGATTAGTAATATCAAGGTTTGTTTTCGATAGAAGTGAACTGAAATCTAGGTGACGATTGCCGAGGAATCCTTGAAAATGGAGTTTTCATCCAGAAATCATATTTAATGAGTATCACTGTAAATCGCTCAATACCAATCACATACGAAGGATGCATACCAAAATATTTTTTTGGTATATTTCTGTATTCTCTGTTGGTATATATTTGTATGCTTTTCGTATGCTATTTCAAATGTGGTATACTTTACGTACTAAAACCATGACAGCACAATGTTGAAAGAAAGCACGAATTAGGTCCAAAGTATGTTGATTTGAGGCCTTTTGTCAATAAAGATAACACTTATGTTGCTACTGTTTTGTAAGTAGTGAGATAATGACATTCAAGTTTCAAACTTACAATACTGAATTCGATTTTAATACACGTATGTCTAAGGCATTTCATGAATAATCAATAAGATTTCAACCATCAACAATTATGCATTATGTAATTTTGAAATTTAGTATATTATCAATCCAATAAAAACACATTATAATTGTGAATAATTATGAATGCAAAAATAGTTATGTTTGAGATATATAAGTCAACAAGATTTCACTAAGGATTTCGTTTAAATGAAATGTTTATCAACTTGAGTCATAAATTAGAGTTAAAGGGGCACTGTACTTGTTTTGACATGTGAGCTCAAAACAACCTTCAGTTCTAGTTAGATCGAATGCGCTTGGTCGCGCGCACCGCATCTCCTCGTGGAATGAGAAAGCGGCTATTGTATTCAGGTGATGACGTCATCGTGCTCTTCGACAGTCGTAGTCGTGAAAAAGCGTTCATGCCGAGTGAGATATTTTGTCTATTGAAGCGAGGTCATTTGTCTTTAACGATGCCTCACTGTCAAGTTGGAAAGTGCGCTACGAACACAAGATGTTTGGGAGACTTGCACTTCCAAAAATTCCCAAAAGATGAACCCAGAAGAAGTTTGGATACGTAATTGCGGAAGAAAAGAGTTTGATGAGCCAACCTCTACATGGATGGGTATTTGCTCTCTACATTTCCACATGTATGTGAGGGATTTAAAATCCGAATTACTTGGAACACCCAAGAAGTACAAGCTGAAGGAAGATGCTATACCTACACTTAATCTACCAGAAAAAAGAGAAATTTTCCAATTCAACTGTCCATAAAATCAAGTGAGATCTGCCGCAAGAAAGTTACAGGAAGCCCGGTTATCGCTAGCTGTCAACGAAGGTAATAAAAGTGTTAATACCATCTTGTCATTCATTGCATTTTTTCATATGCTTTTTTATTTTCAGCATTGGAAGAGTCTGCTGCTGCAGTTCTTAACGAACATCAGGAATCTCCCTTATGTGATGACTCGCAAACTGATGCGGATGCCGATATACCTGACATGGAAAATGAACCGGTCTCCGATTATTATTTGTCGACTGATACCCAGAGTGATGAAACTGAAAGTGATACCGACTTTACTACTTCAGAAAGGCCTTCCAACGATTTCATGTTTATGTGCGGATTTGAATATCATGGAACTTGCAAAATTTTGTCCTCCTAAGTGTGGAAACATTATTGATGAAATCTCCGTCAAAACTAAAGGATCTATGTTAGTTTTACATCTGATGTGTGTAAACGGGTGTGTACAATGACTTGGCGATCTCAAAAATATTGGAAAGATACAGATATTCCATATGGAAATATACTTTTGACATCAGCAACTTTGACTACTGGCAATACATATACAACCATGCGTGAAATAGCTGATGCAGCGAAATTGGTCATGTTTTGTGAATCGACGTTCTATAAATTACAGAAGAAATACATTGCTCCCAAAATTGATTCACTGTACGAACAAATGCATAAAGAGGTATTGGAGACATTAGTTGACGACAAAACCATGATTTTCATTGGAGATGGGAGGTAAGGCGAAAAATCATTTTTTTGTTAACTGATATTTATTGATTTAGGCCTACATCGATTACAGCAAAAACTGTTTCAGCAAGCGAATTCAATTCGTACTCATGTCAAAATCTGGAATGTGCCATTTCTAAAAGCAAATACCATTTAAGCTCATATTTAAATGATCCGCGTATTGCATACTTTTGCATTTGAGTTGGCATTACACTCAAGAAAATAAACCACGATGTTTCAACTTCAACATTTGTGTTTAACTTATTAACTCCATAAATTCCAAGAATCCAGTATATGGCTCATTTTTGGGGTTTGGAAAATGATCACGTACCACCTTTACGACACAAGAAGGAATTACATAACGGACATACTTGGATAGTTCATTTCTATGCACCCAGTAAATGTAGTTTTTGTAGGCGTAGTGTCGATACATCTTACTTGTGTATGGAGTCTTTTTACCAGGGGATTTCCCGTCAGCATGACGACTTTGCGGTCCTACCGTTTCGAGCACTTGAGTGTTTAAACAAAGAACAGAGAAATTATCCGTCAATGTTATACACTTAGAGGATTCGCGCAAATCAAGAGTACATTTCTCCTCCCAACAACGAACACATTCTCTCTTGGAAGCCTGAATAACGCAGTTTTCGCACCAGCACCAATTCAATGTAGTAAGTCGACTCGTGTTTTCCTCTGTCTCACTACAGTTGTTTACATCTTCATATTTGTATTCTATCAAAGCCCTTCTCAAATTCGCACGGTTTGGTTCAAATTGATATGGTAGATATTCTTCTTGTCTTTTGGCCATATATGAAATGTCACATTAAGTGACAGTGCTCCGTTTGATTTATAATGAAATTGTACATGAATTTGTTTAGTTTTGTCACTTGTGATAATCTGTGGATAACTATTTATATTCATTGGAAAATTATAGATAATTTGTATTTTTTGTTCGTGTGTAGGATAGTACGGTAATTTCCAATTCCTCGTATTACAGTACGCATGTCTCACAATTTTGCTATTCGAAACGAATTACATTTTCTACATAACTTAATTGCAGCATTATATGTTCGCGGTTATCATAGAAATGTGTGATGCATTTTTATGCTAAGTAGGGATAAACTTTCGTTTGAGCTCTGTGATTGCTTGAAAGATGAAACAACTTCTCCACCGCGTTATTATGATCAGCGTTATTAGAATGATTAAAATGATTACTGTTATTGGAATGCGATAAAAATGTCATTTTTAGGTACGACTCGCCAGGATCATGTGCTAATCATTGCTGTTACACTATTATGGATTACAAAACTAATTAAAAACGTAATTCACGAATTTGATGTGTGGCATTTAGCCAAAAATATCCGTAAGCGAGTTCGCCAAGCATCAAGAAAGACTGCGAATTATTGTACCTATGGAGTAAAAGTATAATCAATCACTTTTGCTGTTGTGCGCAGTTATGTGATTATCGGCCTGATTTACATGAATCAAAATGGAAGTCGCTAGCCGAGCATCTATCTAACATTCACGATCATTGCGAACACGCGAATCTGCCCGATGATGAGGCGCGACAGAAGGCTTGGATCACGGTCGGATCTCCAGCTCATTCAAATTTACAAAAAATTGTTTTTGATAAGAAATTGTTGTCTGCCATAAGATCCTGCAGACATTTTGTACATACATCTACTTTAGAATCGTTTCATAACGAACTCTTAAAATATCTTCCGAAACGCCAAAATTTCTCAGAAAGCATTGATATGCGAATTCAGTTGGCGATAATGGATCGCAACTTCAATGTTGGTCGCTCTTTATTGGACCGAAAATGGCCTACCTATAGAAAGTCACCTAAATGTACTAAAGATCGGAATGTATTTGAAAGCAAGTCAATCGAATGGAGAAGTATCATCAGGTGTGCATTGCTGGATTGACGTGAGTAGCTAAAGGATTTATAATTTTATCAACTCTCTTTTTTTGTGATTTTCTTATTACAATTAATTGTTGTTCTTAATCTATTCTTATGTTGAATTGAAAACATTTAGACAATCAAACTTACCGTCAGAGGGTCGTGTAACGATTGGGACTAGATTTAGGCACTGGGAGGCAAAAAATATCAACCACAGACGACCAGGAGGGGCGCATTCAGCACGGTTCACACTCAATATGAAAGACGCTTTTTCACGACTACGACTGTCGAAGAGCACGATGACGTCATCACCTGAATACAATAGCCGCTTTCTCCTTCCACGAGGAGATGCGGTGCGCGCGACCAAGCGCATTCGATCTAACTAGAACTGAATGTTGTTTTGAGCTCACAAACGTACTGTTAATGTTGCTAGACAAGCAGCAACGACGACATATTCGTGGAGCATGAAATTCGCAATAAATCTAATGTACTTAAATATCACTCTATCAAACAAAATTTATTCACGACTGGTATTACCGAAAAAAGTTATTTGATAGTAGCATGCAATATATATATATATATATATATATATATATATATATATATATATATATATATATATATATATATTTTTTGCTATGTGACTTAAAACTGCACATACCAAACACATACCAGAGGCATACAAATAAAGATGAATTTGAATCGGGTCTCGTATACAAAACATACCAACAATTTGTATTTCAGTGTAAAGCAGCCATTCACAGATAGAATAGTTCGTATCGCTACATACCAATCACATACTAGAGTAAGTGAGATGTGATATGAAAAACATATCAGATCTCTGTAGACATACCAGAATCTGGTATCAGATGTTAGTTTCAAATTGTATGTAATTTTGGTATATGTTTGTATATAATTTTCGTATCCAACGATTTACAGTGGATACTTCTGTTCGTTCTCCACTTCTAACGCCGACGTACTATGTTTTAAATAATGAAAAATAAATGCTTTCTCGAAGAATTGGAAGGACTTACGAGCATTTAATAAATAGCGAATTATAGTAATGGCCAGATGATAAAGTCAACTTGAAGAAGGAAGCTCCTACTTCCTTTTCAACCCCCAGAGACCCCCAGAGACCTGACCTTCTTCACACACACTATGAGAGACCTGAGGGGGATCCAACAGATCCCTTTGACCTACTGATTCATTTGAAATGAATTATCACATGCAGAGCCAATGTCAAAAATGATGATTTTGCATGGGCATGAGCGGTTGATGTATTGTCAGTAGAAAGAGAGAAATAAAAAAATATAACTCGTGGATCCACTGGACCCCCTCAGGCCTCTGAGTGTCAATAAGCTCATAGAATTTCAGTGCAAGTGCAAGTGTTTAAGTATATCTTATTGGCTACTGATTGGATCTATTGTATTGTGATCGATCAGCCAAATTCAATACAGTGCATGCATAGCCTACTACATATCGTAGAATAGTGAAATGTTTCCTGTCGCTGCTACCAAAACTAAAGGCCATTAGTAGTGCTGAAGGGGTTCAATGCGTTCACTTCTTCCACATGCAAATTTCAATCTTGATACACTAAATTTGAACTTTTGTGTTTAATTATTATTAGAATTATTTTGTTGAAAACAATTGTCATTTATGGCAACGATAATCTCGCTTTACAATTCATCATTTGATTTTATTATCATCGGTTGGGTCTCATGTTTGAATTGAAACTTTGTAAAAAGACTACATGAAAACGATAGAACAACCGGATTCTGCATTAAACCGAATTATCATAATTGTCGTTACGATGTACACATAAAGTCATTGATATGCAGTCACATTCAATGAATTATTTATTTTGTTGATTCTCATCAAATACGAGAACAGCCATCTCCTTTTTCAGAAAAAACAGTAGCGACCTGTACTTTTTCTTGACGTCTACATCGCATTGTTTCAGTACTATTTTCAAACATGCTTTTCTAAAATTCGGCAAACGATGATAGTGATGAAGGATAACATATATTCCATCGTACAGCATAATTCATTTCTAACCATCGGTCTTGTCTTCAATATGCCGGTGCACGTTTTAGCTGATAATTCATAAACCTAAAATGAAGTCGTATTCTCACACTATGTTTTAACAGACTTGGCAATATTTCTCCCATGAGCATCGAAAAGCACTTTGAAAAGTTACCGCAAACTGTCCTAATGATTAATGTATCGATAGCAAGCCATGATTTATATGTAACTTGTCTGATTTGGGTGTTTGCGGAACATGTCCAACATTTAGCTTTGTGATGAAAATTATATTTTTGAAGTAAATGACTTAACGGCTCACTGAGTTAAATATTCAGAGGATGATTGAGAACAATATACAACGTCAAGACAGTCTCGTATGCGACATTAAGTGATTGGAGAAACAGTCCGCCCTCGATGTGCGTGCGTTGAAGCAGTATTCCTGGCTAATTCACGCTCTCAACAGATGGTCCTGTGACTTTGTGGTTAAAGAGTATGTTTGTACGTCCTCTAGCTTCAACGTCGCTACTTCAAGCCTATCCACGACGGATAAGGCCGAACAGGCCGAAGCACTAGCTTGTACAGTAACAGCGAATAGTGGTTTGGTTTGTCACTTCGATTCGGAGATGATTCCATTTTGATGCATCAACGGAGGAAATTGCACGCGCACAAATAGCCGAGAGTGTGCGATGGCTGCTCGTAGTAGTGTTGCAAAGCAAGACGGACAGTGAGCAGTCAAAACTCTCCGGAGAGCGGAGATATTGAATTTAGATTAATTTGAATTAAGAGCTAAGATCAATGATGTAATTGTTGCTCTCGCTAATGTTGCGAATGCTTTTCATTTTATGCTCCTAATATCATTGGTTAAAGTGAAGTTATGATATAATCACTGAATCGATTCAAAATTAGTTTTAACTGATCTGATATCTTCATATTTCCTTAATATTGTTCGATATTGCTTAAAAGATAAAGAATTGCTAAATAATAACGCAAATCACAACTGGAAAATGCACTTCATTGGTCGAGATTAGAGAAGAACTTATCATCATAAGAGTCATCGAGTTTTGTCGTGATACAATCACATCTCAAAGTGTGCAGTCATACGCCTATTTTCTGCTCAAGTCAATGCCTGCATATCACATGGTCAATCAGCAACTGCAAAAAGTTGAGGTTATTTCATCATCGAGCTAATTCTCCGCGGAGAATCCCTTCTCAATACATCTAAGCTGGTTATGTATACTAATATATGAAGCTAATTACCTTTTAGTTAGATGGAAAAGTAATGTTTTTTCAAGATGTAGACACATACACATGTACTTGTGGATAATTCAGGGTTGTTTATAGGAATATTCCTACATGGGACCGCCAATGCACCTGGTTTAGCCCGAGGCAGAGCATCGGGCCGATCGGCCTGTCTTAAGCCGAGTATCATCTACAATTTGATGAATCTACGTGAGCTGAGGTTTGGTGGATCGGAGGACTACTTACTTTCTTAAGGAGTTTTTACAAAACTAAAATTCATCATAGAAAACCGTTGAGCTTGTGTCGAACATAATTTGTTACAATATTATGATATATCATACATGCGCGTGATGTTCAATTTATGCGAGTACATGTAATGCTAATATAGATCACTGCAACAGCCATAGCCCCTATAAAATTCGATTAATAAATATATTCTTAATAGTTTCATAATTTTGCAAATTAAATTTCATTTAACATAAACAGCCTATCTATCAGTTGAAATGTCTTAGTGGACAGACTTAAGAATATCGGAGAGCTTATACCTCTAATTTTGTCAAAAACGATTGAATAATGTCATGAATTCGGGGTGTGTTATTTTGTTTATTATTGAACACTAGTACATTTTTCTGTGAAAATTTATTGATTAGCCATGCACGAAATTTTCTTTTTCTTCCGCTTTTTCGCTGCATGACACCACAATATGACATTAATAGAAATTACCGTCATCATCACAAGTAAGTTAATGGGTATACATGAAGCCTGGTTGCGGTAAAATGGCCACAAAATGTTCAATTCTCTGGAGGAACTTCTTTAGTTACAGCAGTCAGCATTGTTTACAATTTTTAATTACTGTGGATATGATAGATGGAAATTCGTGGATCAGTGAAACTCTGCGATCGAAAATTATTTTGTCTGCCGGCATGAGTTGAGTTTTTTCAATCGATAAACAGCCGTCAGTAAATAAAAGACACTTCGATACTGAACGTTGAAGACGTAGTAGCATATCGTCTAAACCAATGTATTAATTAAAAAGGATGTTAAGCAAGCGTTATATCGAAGATTGCGCAATTTGATATTGCAAATTGTCCAACTTTTATCAGCGTGTGAACACCGTTCAATCTAATATTATCTAATATGCAGGATGATGTCTAATGTAAAGTGTAATGTACATTCGAGCTTATCGGTATTATCAAAGTGAAGAAGTAACTACATGTCTTCACGTCAAAATGGCAACTCGAATAATTTTCCAATCTTATTTGCATATCCATAAAACTCATATCTACGAAAAATGCTGGCATACACCGTTAGCAAATGCAATGCCGTCTTTGTTCGTCTTCATCATTTTCAAAGAAGCTTGTAGGGCATGCAATTACAATTCTGTTGTATACTGCAAGTAGAGATTTAAAAAAAATTATTCCCATTTGTAATTTTGTGTAAGTGAAATGTCAGAAATAATGATGAGCGCGTTTTATTGAATCGCGACGTCTTTCGTCCGGCTCTCGTCTGGCGACAGCATAGAAAATCTGATTGTGAGCTTGTCAACGTTGGACTTTCAGTCAGAGAAGATGTCCACCTCGCTATACGTGCATTCCATTGCTGCTACCAGACATTTGCAAGCACACACATTTGATCCGTCCAGCGCTCGTGGTATCATAGTCGCTTTAATTGTAAATTACGAGCCCTTGTAATTAAATGCCTCACGCCTGATTTTAGCAAACAAAGGGATTTTATATAGTCGTGGGGATTGTCCTACGCGTCATTTGTTTAACCGTCATTAAACGTTAAAGACAGTTTAAAGAAACCAACTAAATTACAGTTAAAATATGCCATTTTGGTGTTCATAGAGGCTTTCTTTCAACTAAATTTTAGAATGCTTTCATCTAACTGTCATTATGCAGAGATTGCGTATAAGCCTCCATTTAGTTTTCACTATGTTGCGTGTAACGGGATTTCATGATGTCATTTCGATGCATCCTGACATCACAACAGCATTAATTAAAATCATTAATTTTATTCTTATCGTAGTTACAGATGACCTTGTTTTCCATTCAGATACCATGCATTTCATTCATAAATGACGCAAATAAGTTATTTATTTTGAAGCCAATAATCCATGGACATCAAAACAATTAATAAGCAAAGGTCTTGTACAGTAAAATGTTAGATTAGGTAAATGCGAGCTCGCTCGGTTCGCACCACGGATCAAGTGAAAGTGAAATTGTCCAGGGCTCGAGAAAGTCTCTCACTGAGTTAACAGGGGGTGGGGAAATCGGCATTGATCTTGACCAATTATGTGTTTGTTTATTCAACTCTTTTAATTCTTCTCTTAACTGCAAGGTTATTCCAAACACCTCGGACAATGGACGAATCTACAGGAATGCCCGGTGGGTCTGGTATGGGACCTGAGCGATGACATAGGCCCATGGGTCGTTGGGATCCCTATGGCCCCGAAAAATTTTAACATATTTCAACAGCGTAAAGCAACGCTTTTCAGTTTAATAACTATCAAGCCTTCGTATTATTTGTATGATGAATTAACATTTTCACAGCTTTGACTTAGGAATCGATATGAACAGGCATAAAACTTCTGCATATGCAGACTGATTGACATACCAAGCTGTTATTTTGAAAATGATTGTTTTAGGTCCGTGGGCCCATGGGATTTCTATGGATCGAAACTTACATAACATGCATGCACATGTACACGTACGTATAACCAAAACTAAAATTTGATCTTAGTTTAGTTGATTCTGAAAGTAAATCATCCCATGGACTCTGTTATGCGTTTGAAAGCGATAATTCAATAAGAGTTGTTGTCTTAAATTGATAACTCTCGCTCGATATGCCTGTCATTCATACGTTAATGAAGGTCTTGCCCTCCTTTAAATATTCTGCTTTCATTTAGCTTCCATTAATAAATGGCATTTTTTATGACGTGCTCCTGAATACCCCTCCATTGAAAGTTTATCTCAGTTAAATAAAGCAAAATAAATGACGCGTCTGTGGACTGCATCTTTTTAACCCTCGGAGACCTGAGCTTTTTCACACCCTCTGGGACCTGATGAGGGGTCCAGTGGTCCCCTTTTACAAATTCTTAGTTTACTTGCTTAAATCGATATCAAATCATTAGGAAAGTTGATTTCAAGTAAGACAATGATGTTTGCGAGTAGCAAGTTGATATAACTAATCCCTTGAGTGTCTTTCATCCCTCTCAGTAAACCCACGTGAAAATGTGGTGTTTTTGTAATTCAGCGCACTTAGCACACTATCAGTTGTACTGAGAGTCGGTTTTACGATGTTTGCTGTCGCCATGTAAAATCAGATAGTTGATTTTAATGAAATTGATTTATTCCATGCAACATAACCTTTACATTTGGCCATTTTTTCAAATTTATCCATACCAATCGGAAATAGGACTAAACTGAGCCATAATTGCTGTATTTTAAGACCCTCAAAACAGCTGTGGAGATCTCAAACTCATCAATTACTGCTGTGAAAACTTTGCCAACAGTCTGTTTTTAGTGTTGAAGTATGAATATAATGATAGTTTTCATTTTGAACATTGATTTATGCTGATTTGTTCATGTAGACCAACTAGTCATGTACTATCATGTGCGGAAACAGAATATTCACATTTTGTGATCTTCCAATATAATGCAGATGCACGAGCATGATGTAAACATTGAATAAATGAATTTCACCCAATATGGACCACCATGGACATGCCCAAAATTGTCCATTTTGGGGCCTGGCCTATCTACCGTACGTCCACCAGTTCAATTGAAATGAAAGCGGTTAATATATCCCCAGCACAAAAAGAAAAATAGAAAAATATGGCTGCGGGGTCCACTGGTTATATGATCAAATCTCAAAACAAAGTGTCAAGGAATGGAGATGTAGGCTCTAGAGACGATTGGGCAAGAACTACACATTTCAGCACGCATAATAATAGTAACAATAATGCATAATTAAATTTTTGAGTTGATTACATGGATTATGTTCAGTTTCTCTCTTGAATAGTTAATTCACTTGATGAAGTATGCAATACCACTACATTATCAAAGCAATTTTGGAATTAGGCTTGTTAGGTATATGAAATATTAAGAAATCAATGTAAATATAAGGGAGTTTTCGTCGTGCAGCGTGCACGTGTACTTTAAACTTGAATTCAAAATTTTCAAATTTAATGCAAACTTTAGGATCAAACCAATAACCAGTATTCAGCATTCTGACTTTGTCACGACATTCTACAATCAGTTGGCAACTAAAAGCAAATTACATTTCATCAATCCCTAATTGTCAAATATGTTACAAACAAAATTACCAAACGTAGTGCGATCTCATTACTTGTATGTCATTGTGCGCATCGGTCGCAAACTTGCTTAACCTTTCTCTTGATGCTTTTTCTTGATCGAATTACAAGGAGCCCGCTAATGAGTAAGAAATAATTTTAGAAAATGAATTGACATTGTTTTTTTGAATTATTTGCGGTATTTTCTTGAGATGCCTTTTTCAAGTTCGATAATTAATTTGTATTTCATTATCATTGAATATTTAAATATCTTCTTGCCAGAAACATTCTTTTAAATCTATCAATCATTAATCAAGATTATTTTTCAAAATTCAGCAATTATTTACAAAATACAATCAGCAATTTGTTTTATATTATGGCAGAGGGTGTGCAAGAATGATAGCCTTAATTTACAGCACAGTTCACTTTCTGATTAACTAGTAGACAAAAACAACAACTGAAAAAGGCAATCCATCCCTCCTTCAATGATTCATGAATATTCATGATCAAGAATCAAAGGCTGAATCGTGAACAGGTCTGTCAGCTTAAAGAATTGATTTGATTTCGTAGATAAGATTTAGCCGTCAAGCGTCGCAATCCCTATTCGGAATTTCTCTTCAAAAAAGTCAAGTGAACATTATCTCAAGTGACAGCGACAAATTTGAAAATCATTATTGATCTTTATTACATTATTATAACCTCTCATTCATCAACACTGCAATAATGTGGCAACTTTTGGACGTACGTTGCTTTTATGTTACAGTAGATGTTGAAAACTTTTACGCATTTCTTCTTTATGGTAGAAATGCCCACAATTAGTCCACTGAGGTTTAAAGGCATATTTAAACAAATTACGGTATATAATGTAGAGACCATGATGTGTTCCCAAGACAAATCGAAGAAATTATGGCGCATTTCCCTTTCTTATGAGAAACCAATTCCTATCATTCTATGGTGGGCCTCCGATATTTTTTGAGAAATGAAAACAGATTGATTCTGATCAATTTCAATGTTCGCCATACGCCCTTCAGAGTAACTACAACTCTTTTCTCATTGGATACAGACAAAATGTAACAACAATGCTTACGATGATACGATTGATTTGATTACCGTATAAAAATGACATGATATGCAAATGCACAACAACGATCTAAAGCAGCGTAAATAAATCCAATAAAATCGATTGTCCAGGCAATGTTTCTAGACCCCTATTCTGTGAAAAAAGAAGTTACAAATTCAACAATAAAGGAATGGAAACGTTTCTGTTGATCATATCATTTTCTGATTCTTTGATTAAAATTTTGTAAACTGCAAAATTTCTTTAATTTCGTTATACTAATCCAAAATCATTTTTCATTTTACACTTTATCACCTCATTTCCAGACAAGGAAGCAATTGAAACCACACAAATAGGACAAAACGTCTCAACACCCAATGACATTGAAGATCAAGTGAATTTTGCCGAAAAAGTTTTGTCTTGCTTCTGTAGTTTCAATTATTTCTTTGCCTGTAAATGAGGTAGTAAAGTTTAAAATGTAAAATTGAAAATTGAAAATGATTAAAATTGATTCCGGGAATATGTAATTGTTAGTACCCGCTATTATTCTAACATTATTCTTGTCTAAAGGGTATGATGGATGCGTTGAAATTTCAGTTGGAACAGGATAGTCCTTTAAATATTCATCAATTCGGGCAATAAGATGTCTGGAAGTCCCTCCGATGTGGAAGTGATCATGCCGTCCACAACTACACGAATAGGTGCCAGCCGCACATGTGAACCAGCTATACTGTACATATAATCATGAACAACTACTCAACGATTTGATTGGTAGCAAATCTACTATACCTACCAGCTAAAATGATGAAACTCCAATAACGATTTTTAAATGGTAAATTGAATCATGTTTTATTGTAATCATATCGAGTGATAATCGGGATCAATACAAAGAAAAATACAAATATATCAACACTGTCTGACGTGGATGAAATTACTAAAAACAAGTTTTCGCCTTCGACATTGGCATTGCAGCTTTCAAATCTTCTCAATATTGAATATAGAAGTCAAGTGATATTTTTTTACTTTGATCGTTTTCTTGTGCGTCATGAAAGCTAATGGCATATAATTACAAAAATAGTAAAAGTATATAAAGATCTTTATAACATTGGACTTATAAAAGAGACACTCGAATATACAGTGCATGAATAAAACCCTATTTATTGACCGTGTCATTCTTTTTCAAAACTTATTTAATTGGTCAATGGCGAAAATCAGTATTTACAATAGTATGATATAGTGTCATCTACGTATAACTATAATATATACAGCAGTTACAGTATATAGTATAGTATAGTTACAGTGCAGATTAATGTAGGAGCAAGAATGCCTTCTAAAGGAAATTGTTGGTTGTGATAGATCAATATGATACTAGTATTGCTCTAACCTCATCATTATACAAATTTTGTCATCAGAAAAGAGCAACGTGAACTTGAAATAAAGACTATCTGGCAGGTGCGTAGTGTCCATTGGGGCATTCGAATGTATTTTTACATAACTTCCGCAACATATTTTAATTATGTACAATGTGCATCAGTGACCAAGCGTTACATCTTATCCTAAGTCTTTATTCAAATTTCCTGAATCACTTTCAATATACTTTGAAATAAGGTTTTAGTTAATATCAAAGTGACATGTGGTCTAGTCTCACTGATGTCAAAGAAGGAAAAATGATGATCTTATTAATGATTCTGTCGTCTCATTAGAAAATTGAAGATTTGAATCGTTGTAATGCATGCTGAATGCTGCAATATCTCTCGGCGGAACGCTTTATGCGTATTGTATTGATACAGACTTATTAATTGGATTCTAGAATCTTTTGCTATAGAGTTTATTACAGGTGTAGCAGACAGCATATATTTACCAAATACCAACAAGTCAAGGTGCTCTCGAACGGCTGCAAGTTGTCTTGGACAGTTGACGCCAGAATGACGGACGCCACCAGACCTATGCAAATACAAATTTTAATAATGCTTTTATTCATCTTCCTACTGAAGAGATGAAGAGAAGAAGTATTTGCATGCTGCTGAAGCTGCTTTTTTATCATCTTGACCTTTGCCTATAAGATGCAACTGACTTACTCTGGACTTACTTGCTGACTTCTTGAATAAATAAATGTAACTGCTGCAACCAAAAATTTCAGCTAATTGATTCGCGCCTGACTAATTGCAATAAATTTGTTGGAACCATCGAATGATGCAGGAATTACATGTACAGCTACCTGTCGAGGGCACAAACTGGAAGATATCTGAGGGCGCGGAGCGCATCACGGGTAATCCTCCAAATGATGCTCGACGACAGATAGCTATAA
This sequence comes from Prostheceraeus crozeri, assembly GCA_907163375.1. NCBI lineage: Eukaryota > Metazoa > Platyhelminthes > Polycladida > Euryleptidae > Prostheceraeus > Prostheceraeus crozeri. Next base: position 274,004 of record CAJQUW010008068.1, on the reverse strand, counting down.
TTTCCATTCATGCCTGAACTATCATGGATCAGAAAAAGTGTGACGTGGACCATACATGTCGATGAACGAGCATTAGCATTGAAATTATCATGTTTAAAGTACAACTGTATGTAAAAATGTAGGTCATAAATGGGAGTGCTATGATGTCAATGTGGAGGCATGAATTGCAATTAATTGATTTGCACAATTGAATAACTGCAATTACAGTGATGATCATAAAAAATTGACCACCTAAATTTTATAATTAACGTCATACGGGAGGTGATTTTTCACTTTCATGATTTGAATCAAAATAGGCTCTCCCTGCTTTTCTTAGAAAATTTATTGAAATTAAAGTATGAGCGTTAAAAACCCAACGTTTCGTCCGTCACGGACTTAATCATGGGCAACAAAGTCCAGCCATTAATACAATGGGTTTATATACAGCTAGTGACAGCTCGTCAGTTCATGCTTCTGATTGAGTGTCGGACCATACGATTTAATATAGTTCGCTTCAGCGATCCTGGTAAGAACAGGGTCGCTGAAGCGATCAATAAACTCAATAATAAATTCTTCTAACCTATGGGTCAAATTGCTATGAAATTGGACAATATGATCTGAGATGGCACTCTTATTATCTCCATTTGAAAAATTGACAAATGTCAATGCAGTATTTGTCTCCAACTGCCGAATAAATATCATTGTTCTATGCGCTATGTGGTCTACAAAGTCACGTGCCCTGCATGTGACGAGTATTACATACAGTGTAAGTTCCACAAATCGCCCGCTTGCTGACCGTTATGCTGAACATCGTAGAAGCGTTTCAAATGGAGATAATAAGAGCGCCATCTCAGATCATATTGTCCAATTTCTTAGCAATTTGACCCTTAGGTTAGAAGATTTTATTATTGAGTTTATTGATCGCTTCAGCGATCCTGTTCTTACCAGGATCGCTGAAGCGAACTACAGGGTGACCATAAAGTTGCGCACCAAGATTTTAATTAATCTTGTAGATCGCTTTAAATGACTTCTAAAGGAGAAAAATGCATAACTGTAACCAATAAAATTAAGAAAATTATACACTGCTTCTAGGTATTCACAAATGTTCAAAATGCTGCCCACCAGCAGCCACACATAAATTGAGTCGATGGTGAAAGTTAAGGAACACTCGATTCAGGAAATATGAACCACCGACAATTTCCCGACAAGCATTACGAATTCGAGTTCGCAAAGAATCCAGGTCATTCATGCGCACGGAATATACTAAGTGTTTAGCGCATCCCCAAAAGAAGTAATCCATAGGATTCAGGTCGGGGAATCGAGCAGCCCATTCGACTGTTCCCCTTCGATCAATCCAATGAACGAAGTTTTTAATCCAGCCAGCCGCGCACTATCAAGGCATAGTGCGGAGGCGTTCATATCCTGCATGAACCACTCATGTCGCCCTTCTCCAATTAAGTCTAAGTGAGGGATAAGTTCTTCTTGCAACATTGTGAGGTCCTTGCTGCCGTCGACCGTGGAGTCAAAAAGAATGGTCATAAAACATGGTCTTTCCACAGACCGCACCAGACCATTAATTTCGCAACACTGTTCTTTTGTGGGTTGCATCCAGTGGGGATTCTCCCGCGCATAATATCGGCAATTTTCTTTATTCACTTCACCATTGAGATAAAAGTTGGCTTCATCACTAAAGAGCACTTTCGGATTCACCATGTCAGGATCTTCATCCAATGGGTTTTTAAACCATGTCGACATTTTCATATATCGGTCAGGATCGTCTTCGTACAATTTTTGGAGAATCTGAAGCTTTTATGGATGAAAAAGTTATTCTTTGAATGTCTTCTGCATCGTAAGCGTGTAACGTTGATTTCGCGAGATGATCTACGCACGGATTATTTTGGACTTTGCTCAATTTTATCGAGAATGTGTTTTCGTGTCGCATCAGATACTCTTGGACGTCCACTTAGCTCTTTGTCGTGAGCGTCAGTTTCTTTGAACTTCGCAAGTAAACGACCCACTGCTGTGTGACTAACATTCATTCCTTCATGCTTTGAATTGAACGTTTCAGCAACAGACCAGTTTGTCGCACCCTCTCGCCCATAAAGCAAGATAACTCTGTGTTCAATTGACAAGGACATGCTCGCTGGTTGTGATTAAGAAGCCAATGTAGCTTCCATTTATCTTGACTCCTTCTCTTTTTCAGAGTAATACTCATCTTGGCAGTCGTAAATAATGTTCATTCATGAAGTTGTGAAGTTCACGAAGTATACTCCACATGCGCACGACGAAAGTAGGAATTTCTATAATAGTATGATTGAAGCTTAAAGTTTGGACGTAGGTTAGATAAACTTTGGTGCGCGACTTTATGACCACCTTGTATATTAAATCGTATGGTCCGATACTCAATCGGAAGCATGAACTGACGAGCTGTCGCTAGTTGTATATAAACCCATTGTATTAATGGCTGGACTTTGTTGCTCATGATTAAGTCCGTGACGGACAAACGTTTTTTTTAACGTCATATTTTAATTTCAATAAATTTTCTAAGAAAAGCAGGGAGAGCCTATTTTGATTCAAATCATGAAAGCACCTAAATTTTGTCTATTACAGATACACATTTGGCACTGAAATGAAAATAAAGGTTAAAATAAAGTTTTCTTTCTTGTTCAGCGGCTCTGTAGAGCCAACAGAGCCCATGGTGCGTTAGCTGTCACCAATATTTTGTGACCTCACCAGAAAGTTCAATTACTTGTCGAATCCGAGTAGGCTTGCTTTTGATCAGGAGGTTGATTATTTCTTGATCTAAACCTTCCCACTCTTGCCTTACCTTCAAGTCGAGGAAGACCATCTCCAGGAAAAATCGATCGCCTCATACCGCGCTTCAGTTAATTCCAGATATTTTCAATTGGATTGAGGTCTGGTGAGCAAGCGGTCCATTTCAAAGTTCATATACTGGATTGAGCTTTGAATTAATAGTTGCACAACTCCTGTGACAAGTGGCATTGTCGTCCATGTAAATCCAGTCGGAGGAAGAATTGGGAGGACAGTGGAAGAATGTGCCTCTGCAAAACATTCACATATCCATCGAATTCATGTCATCCCTTTGGATATGGAGTTCAGTTCGGCCATTCATCCATATCGCAGCCCAAATAAACAATCTTCCACCTCCTTGATTCGCAAGTAATGTCAAATGATCAGGAATTGCATCACCTGACTCCATCCAAACTCTCAAACGGCCATCGCGACCTCTTGAGACACACAGATGCTTCATCACTCCAAACAACTCGATTCCATTGAGAATGCCACTGAAAATGTTGCATCGCCCACTTCAGCTTCAAGTAGGGATTCCAGAATCCCGGAAAATCTCAATCCCGGGATTAAGCTCTGTCATTCTGACAAAAGAGCAGAAACCTTGCCCTTCAAAAACGCTTTCGCAAGCTTCGAATCAGTCATCATGACATAAGATGAGTTCAAAACCGAATTGTTTGTAACTTATCTGGGTCAACCACAGAACTAGATTGTTTAATCGTGTCACTTTGCTAGAAGTAAAAACTGATTCAACACCATGGTAAATGCAGGAATTTATTAAGTGATCAAAAAGAAAACTTTAATACCTTGCAGAGATAGGAAAAATAGTCATGCGTCGACTGCGGATTTCTCTGAATTGCTCCGATCGTCATGAGTCCTTCAGATTCGAAAAATTCAGATCAGAGCGCAAAAGTTTTCTCGATAATGTTGGGCCCTCCGATCATTTTAAAAAAGTTAGCAGGCGCATGAAAAAACGTTCACAAACTTCTCTGTAGAACTTGACATCGACTGCGTCGCTTTGCTGTTTGATCCGGTTGATAAAAGTCACTGAAACTTAGCACCATTTGGCGTGTTTGATGTTGAACTGTCTGCTCATTGTTCGATTGCTATGGTATTATGTCAGCAGATTGTGCCATTTCATTGGCGTAACATGTTCCAATGCTTCCTTTCTAGTCAAACAGAAGAAGAAACGACCTGTTTAATTCTGTGGGGTCAACAGTTAACACTGTGATCCGGCTAGACGTCTAGACACCATAGATATTGAAAGCCTGGAAATGACCTTGTTGGCGCCAGAAGATGTAAGCAACTTTTCAATAATCATCAAAAACAGAAAATTATGCAATGAATTTCGGACATTATGGCTTCTCAAAAAGTACTCCGTTTTGATGAGCAATGCATCAAAAGAATGCTTAGAGAAAGTCTATTCACCTTGTGTTTGATTCATCATCATGCTCACATGCTTCCAAATTGAAAATTTGAGATTTCTAAAAGTGGTGATTTTCATATTTTGACCTCTGTCCACCGCAAACAATGACGGATACAAATGTATAATGGCTCATTAAAAAGCTGAGAACGTAAGCTCTTGAATGGTGTATAGCTTATCAATGTAAAATAAGATTGAAGGGCAGGACAATCTGTAGAATTTTGACACAATTTAGGTGGTCCGTTTTTTATAATCACCTCTAGTTGATTGCTTTCTGCTACAATTAAAATTAATAGACTGGTTGTCTTAAGTTAGCTGCATTTAATTTTTGGTAACCCCTGTCTGCAACCAATGAGCTCATGATGACGATTTAGTCTCAGTCATAATCCTCGATCGTTTAAGCCCCAGAAAGATTAACACTCAACCAATTCCGTGCTCACTAAAACATGTTCACACCAAAGCAGTCACAGCTACAATGCGACAATCATGAAGATTAGCTGGTAACACGATTCCATCGTCCTTGCTATCGATGTTAAATTTATGTTCCTAATAACAGAATATCCATTGGTTACAAAGTTTAACAACATAAAAACATGCCAAACTAGGGTTAATTTGAATGTTGCTGTTCTGTGAGTCCATGATTTTTTAGGCTGCTGGAGTATCTGCTTTTACTTATTACTTGCGTGCTCGTCAATGTGCACCATTGAAAGACAGTTCATGTTCATGGATATCTACTATTGTAGCAGAAAGGGGAGGGGTAATCAGCGAAGGTTCGTGACCGCAGCTCCCCTAGTATGTCACCCGAAGCTGTCAGTCTTCTTTGGTAAACTTGCCACCACCTTTCTAAGCTGACTCTCAGAATAACAATGAGTAGTAGCATTTTTTAAATTCATTTTGAAATAGTCCAGTTTTACATCGAATCATCAAAGTATAAGCATACTCCATAAATATATTGTGAATGTAGAAAACATTTACAAGGTAGAATAGAAAATGACAGCATATTCACGACAGTATTGCCTCTTCAACTTTCCACCAGTCTTTATATCATATGCTTGCCTGTTCCTGGCGAATACAGGTATGCTCGTTATGCAATCCAAGTAATTCTTCTTCATGTTTTGTTGCTTTCTATCAACCGTTAGTGTTTATCAATCATTCTCAAACGATTTCTGACCTCATATTAGCGGGTGTTTCAGATCTTTCAGTTTAAAGTGCATGAAGATCGAATCTTTCTATTTGTTGATTGGGAGACTCATTCACCTGTGCAAACTTTGTGCAGTCTGCTTATCAACATAGCTGCATGATAGCCTTCAAACCGCTACCTTGATATGAACCAGATTCTCAACACTTCTACTTGGATTATATGGGGACCAATAACCGCACAGGATGCAAGTTGATAGAAACTCCATTCTTTTTCCGTTTTGATATATTTCCAGGTGGGTAGGCCTACTGTATGCGCAACTTTTGGAGCATTACTTCACACTTACCTGCAAGTGCGCTGTTCCAATGCCAATAGATACCTGGAGTTTTTCATGACTTTCATCTCTCTATTATAAGCAAAGGACTTGAGTTTGACCATGCTCTCATTGCTGCTCATGTTGCTCGTACATTAGTACAAGAGGCAATCATGCCCCAGTGACCCCCGCCTCCTTTAATCGGGCGTTAATAGCCTCAGGATTTTTATTCTACATCCTGATCCTACATCCGCTTGATGAGAATTCCAGATACTCATGATACCCAAAGATAATGCCTTTGACAATGTCTCCTCTAGTGCTTCGTTTCAACATAGGGCTCTGATTTAGACCATGTCTTTCATTTCTTTCTTTGCATTCCATTCTTATTCCTGATTAAGGATTCGTTCTCTCTGAGTAAAAAGACAATGCACGATTAAGCATTGAATAGTTCTATGCAAGTGTCGTGATCTACCGTGGAGGTTGCGTATAGAGAATGATCTGTCTTCATAATTGTTATTCATAATTATGATGATTCGAATCACAAACTGTACCACAACAGCTTCCATTTCTTAAACTAGAGGATTCGTGCTATTGTATTTCGCATAGAGAACACGTTATTTGTGGGTCATCCTTCTTGCTTATCTCAAAGAGGAGCTTCATTTTACCTTTATATGTACAAATCCCGTGGTTCCCATTTTATCAGTGTATAGAGAGCCCAAATGATTTTTCAATTGAAAGTTGCTTGGAAACTTTTGAATATTTGAATTTAGGAGATGATATCAGAAAGAGGGTTTGATCACTTTAAAACATAATTCATCTTGTTGAAGTCTCAATTTCTAATTTCCTCTAAGATACAAACTTAAAGTTACTATTGTTATCGTGTTCCAGTAATTCTTCGACAAAAATTGACGCATTAGACCAATGACAGCTAAAATATAATCCCAAGTTGCTTCAGAAAATGCATGCAGGCATTTTTGCCTACTCATCTATGAATCAGCATAATTCAGAGGAACAAGAGCCATACTTGGCAATTTATTGCTCTAATCATATTATGCATTCCTGATTTTCAATAAGAAAGTCAGCCAAGTGGTTCGTTAATAGACACGTATGTAAATTATATTTAGTAATTATAAAAATTGTCTGATGAAAAATCAAAAATATTCTTATTATCCAAAAGACGCAAAGAAAAAGGCAGAAGTGTAGATGTACATTGATAACCATCGTATTTATTTGCCTTTGTAGCAAAAATGATCAAACGAATATTCATGTTTTTTATATATTTTTTTTATAGTTATGTTTGTATTTTTCTCAACAAATTCGCGAAAGCGTATGTAGGGTCGCATGCACTTTTCATCTATGATCGAAATTAATGAGGTGTCTATGAATCATGATGGCTATTGTAGATATTACATGCTTTGTTCATATATGCGCCAAATTACATCGTTATGGAAAAGGCCACCTATACCTATGTTATAGTTTTTTTCACAAAACAACAAAACATCCATTTTATACTTTCTTCATGATGAAATTTAGAAAGCGCATTTTTTAAAAAGATTACTTACTAAAGCATTCTTTCAATCTTTTTAAATTCTTAAATAGAATTTAGCATTTTTGATTTTAGAGCTGCTTTCTCTTGCATTTTTCTTAGCTAAAGAATGACATCTATTTGAAAACCATTGAAAAATGACTACATACTGTACATAGCTAATGATAATACCTGAGAGAATAGAATAAATTCTTCATGAAATTATCAGTTAAAGCCATTCCTGTAACTTTCTACCTTTGTATTATGATCGTCTTAGTATATCCTTGAACACTTAGTTTTTCCATCAAACTTTAAAGGTATATGCCATTAATTCCATCATTGAGACCATTTCTTATTGATCGGAATAGTAGTTCAGACATAAAAATCAACTGTAATTGTCTGCAATTACATTTTATTGTATCAACAGAATATGCTTAGAGTTTGGAAACGGGGGCAGCCTGCATTTTATTTGGAAGCGTGCTCTTGCATTGATTACATCAAAGCGCAATGCATGGTTATCATATCGAACGCTGAAAGATCATTAGACAATAATGGCTTGTATATGAACTTCTCTCACACATGTGCATAATCCATTCCTTAGTAATGATTCAATAAATGACCATGTGCATTCTGAACAGAACTGGTCTTAAAAAGCGTTTTCTGAAAAATGTGGCATAATTGCCAAAGCATTTTATTACCGGGTTAAGTTGCTGATAATGTTGAATTTTCTTTGCAGGCGTTAATCAGTAGCGGTGCATATTTCAGTGAAACGTTCTAGCTAAAGCAACGCACCAGGCAATGCTCCCAGCGTCCTCGTAGCTGGGATTCCTTGAGCTGTTCCTTTCCTTGTCTTTTGTCTTCTTTGCGCTCACACGTTTAGCTTTCATCAATGACTTCAGTTCATTGTTTGCTGTTCATAGAAGTATACAATATATTACATTTAAGATTCAAGCATTATTCAAGTTCCAACAACATTCAAATACTAGTTACAAAATTTGTATGATGGGGCTTGGTTACCAGTCCAGGCTTGCCGTGGGAATTGATTTTGAATTCCCATTCCCATCCCATTCCCACGGGATTTTTCAGTATTTCCCATCAGAATTCCCATGGCTCATTACTCTTCCTATATACGGTTTATGGTTCTCTTCTTTCGGACTACAAGTCGATTGACGGATTTTCGTAATTGAAGTGATGGATTAAGCGCTTTTAGTTGACCTATCTTTTGGATGATAAAGTATTGGTATGTCAATCTATCTTATTTTGTAATTTCCAAAAATTGCAAGTTTTTACTAATTATCAAAAATATCTATCATTTTGTTTCAGGGATTAGTCAATCAATAAAGACGACTTCATCGAAATAGTCTTCGATTACATATAGGCCTATACATACACATATTCGCATGTCTATTCACTCTGATTCACTTCATGCGGTGCCGTACTTGTGATGAACATGGCAAACTTCTAGCTCATCGCAATATCATATTTAAGTTTACAATACAAGTACAGTGCCTGTATACAAGCAATGAAGTCAATACTTCGCCTACGCATATTTCTATGACTTATCAACAGAAAACAACTACTGATTTATGAATATGTGATAATACGCTCGCTCTCATCCCATATATTTGGGTACGGCATAATTCCAATTCTATCTAACTTTGATGATAAAGCCACAAATGCAAAAAGACAAATTTATATTCGAGAAACAAACGTTCATTGAAAATTTGTCCAAGGATTGACAAACGTTGCTGCTAAAAAGGCATTTAACATTAAAAAATATCAATGGATTGATGAAAGCTACATATTATAAAAACTCTCCAATGTAGACCCTACTATGTATAAAGGCCTACGAATCACAGTGCTACAATCTAAGAATAGCAGATCTTCAATAAATTATTAATGGACTAACAATCTTTACTTTGAGACCCGCGTGATGCCGAATGAAGACCATCGATGGATTAACAAGCGTCACTTTGAAAACCATCAAGGCAAAAGCAAATACTCAAGAAAATATCAAAGGATCAACAAATAAAATGCGGGTGTAAAAACAATCATGAGAATAGCAGATACTGAAGTAAAATATCAATGGATTAACAAGCGCAAAACGCTACCATGCGGCAATGAAGGCTATCAAGAGAATAGCTGATGCTCTAGAAAAATATCAATGGATTAACAAACGTTTCTACGGGTATGAAAATCTAGAGAATAGCCGATGCACTAGAAAAATGTCAATGGATTAACAAACGTTGTTATGAAATATATCAAATGAATAACAAATGTTCATGCAAACCTAGGAACTGAATTATAATACAGTCTCTAACTTACAAGCATATTTTGTGTAAATCATAGCGCTGAGCTTGTCAGGCTTGAGCCTTTTTCGAAGCTTTGATAAGAGAATCCCCGCCTCGCTGAATAGTCTTTCTACAGAAGCCGATGACACGGGTGGAAAAAAGAATTTTTGCACACTTTGAAAAAAGTCTCATTTGTGGTCCTTTCTCTTTCCAAAAATCCTTGGTCGGATGTCTGGAGGCCACACAAATGGTCTCAAAAAGCAACATTTCTGTTTCAAGTTGTTCATGAAGCGAAGTCTTCATGCGCTTTGGGCGTGGAGCAAACAATGTCTCAAACGGATCGCTGGATGTCGAGGCCTCACGTTCCTGGTTATCACTGACTTTGTCCGTGGGGATATCAGATATATGCATTGAATCAGGCAGCTGATTCAAATAGTTCACAACACTCGATTTGAATCCTTGCATCTCCTGCTCCCATTCATTCATGAACACCTGCAATTCTCGGGTCTTTTTGCTGGAATATCTAAGAGTTTTCACCATATCCAAAGCCGTGTTGCAGACATCAATGCTGACAAATAACAAGCCGCTTTTGCAAATGATGAACCACAATATGGCCACAGCTTCTTTCTCATCTGGTTTCGTAGAAGGCAGCAAGTCTCCCGAGCGATGACAGGCACTTCTTCACTAATCTGCATTTGGAACAAGTGAACATCCAAAGTAAGATATTTCAGGTAAGATAGATGAGAAGTTGGCTCATCAACCTCAACTCTGTCAAAGAAGCACTTGACGGCTTCCATAATATCCAACAGAGATTTCAGTAAAGGTAAAGGTGGCAAATTGTCAGATACATGACAGTCTTCTTCTGACAGAAATACAGTGTAGTTGTCCACCGCAGATCGGAGTCGAGAATGTTGAAAGCGCCATGGGCGAGTCGTGCTTTTATCAGGAATAGCGCGCTTCAGTCGCTTCGCATTTTGGTCGCGTACATTATAGAAAGATTCCACAGAAGTCAGATTAGACAGCATGCCACTTAGTAATTCTGGTGGAGACTTCTCGAAAACGTCTTTGACATAAGTCGACAAGGCATGTTCGGTACAACCAATTCTACCACCCAAGTTCAGCGTCGTTGGATAACGGCCGCCGAACGCTGCGACCATTTTCGGTTCGTTGTCACTAACTATAAAGATGGGTTGAGAGAGCTCACCCTGTTTTTCATCATCCGGTGACTTAATGCATTCTTCGAGAATTTTGAAAGTGAACGAAGCGTCGTGTGGTACATCATCCAAATCTTAAGTGGATAACTGAACCAACGCCAATCTTTATCGAGTCCACAAGCAACAATAGCAAAATAAGAAAGTCGATGTTCATGTCTTCCAGACCAAAAATCAATCATGCATGATACACCAGCATCCGGATCGTTGAGACTGTTTCTAAAATGATGTTGCAACTTCGCATGGGATTGCTCTCCCTCAGTCATTAACCCCGATGAAATGTAAGTTCGTCCGATGGAAAGTCATTGATCTTGTTGTTTCTGTGCGTTACCGAAAAAGCAAAGTTTGCGCAAGAAGATGCAATTTGAGCCATGGCGTTGATGGACACAGTCGGATGGGCACAAACAAGCTTCACTACATGCTGCTGCTATTGTTCTTTTGCTTCTTTCGGAAGAGGAGGCTTGCTTGTTGATGGAGCACACTGAAAACTTCGGTGAATGGTAAGTTGATTGGACGTCGACGTCGCCGGTGCGCAGTTTTTCTCGAGATGGCGCTTTATTGCACGGACCCCACTCTGGTTGACCCACTGTCCTCTTGTCTTCTAAAACCAAAGAAACAATTTCTTACAGGCATCACAATACAGGAATGGGGCCAACAATGGTTTCTTGTCGTCTCCTGAGCTCTCGGCAACCGGTGATATGTCCACTTGCACGGCCTTTATCCTCGAATCAAGATTGGCGCTACCACTGGTTAATGACTTCGGTGGCGGAACAAAAGATACACGAGCAGCAGAAATGTGCTGCTGCAGAGATTTTTTGTCTACTTCGAAGAACTTGTTCGAAGACATCGCAGCGACGACCTGCCTCAGAGTGGGAACTGAAGTTGCAGACGATTATAATTACATCATATAGCTCGGTTCCTCTTTGGTCTGCAGCCTAATAAATCATCGCCAAGCGTCAATCAGGGGAAAAGAATGTTTTGCGAGCTCACATTCCCTCACTTGAATTGTCAAAAGTTGCGTAAGTGAAATTGATCATGCAGCGCACGGGGCGAGAGAATCGGTCGGTCACTGACATGGATACTGATTCTCCTCCCGTCGGTTGACGATGCGAATTGACAGACAGCCTCAACAGATAATTACATAATCCAGGTTCTCTCTCTCTCTCTCTCATTCAAGACCGATATTAGTCTTCTTATAAGATTGATAAGCCAAGAAAAGAATTGTTATTATGATGGTTACCGACCGCGTGTTTCGTCACCCTTACAGAATCATGCTTTTTTCAGACAAGGACAGCCTGCTTACTGTAGACACACCTGTACAATGTACATGTATATAAATGTTGTATTTTCACTTCAATCTGTGCGTCATTCATGAGCGGCTTCGCCTAGTTATCCAGTAAGATGAGTGCAACTACAGCCTGCATTCTCGCTTTCTCACAACCTTTGCAAACCAAAAAAGAGTTGATACTTTCAAATAAGATTTAAATTTATCTTATTTTGGTGATCAAAATTTTCAAATAATTCCCATGGAATTCCCATTCCCAAGGCAAGTCTGGTTACCACCCTGTGTGTACTGTAATTTCAATGCTCAAAATGCTACAAAACTTTGGATAAAATGACAAAATGAGATAATAAATTAACGTTTACTATCTTTATGTGGATGCCATCTCTAAGATAATGGAGCGCTCATTTATCAACGTTTCGGAAAATTCATTTGTCGAGCTTTGCAACATCTCCTTGAGCAATTTGTTCAATGCTTGAAGGCTTATGACTATGAATCTGAGCTTCCTCTTCCGACCACAGTGCTTATTTGGATTTGTCTGAAGCGCGAAGCGATGCTACAGAGGCACCACATTTATGATTTTAAAAAGTGCACCGCATGACAGTCCTGACTTGCTCGATATTACTTGAAATTTATTGCTGAAATTATTATACAGCAGGCCTGGAATATCATAAAGTGTAGAACTGTACGTGTTCAGACACAGTATTTTGATTCGATAATATAGAGCTGTGGCCCTATGTTGCACGTTAAATGAGTGGCTTCGATTCTCAGCTGCCAAAAGCTGAACCCACTTATGCAGATGTCTACACGATCTTATAAAAGACCAGAAGATTCGAATTCACGTTTGAATTAATGTCATTATTGCATGAAAATGAACCTCTTCCAATTGCAAATGCAGCCAATTTCCTTACGATGACCTGCATCTATCACAATGCTAAGAATGCTGTCTACACTGTAAATCACTGGATACGAAAATTACATACAAACATATACCAAAATCGCATGCAATTTGAAACTAACATCTGATACGAGATTCTCGTATGCTTACAGAGATCTGGTATGTTTTTCATACGACATCTCACTTACTTTCCTATGTGATTGGTATGTAGCGATGCGAACTATTCTATCTGTGATTGGCTGTTTTACACTGAAATACGTGTTGTTGGTATGTTTTATATACGAGACCTGATGAAAATTCATTCTCATTCGTATGCCTCTGATCTTTAAGACCTTTAAGAGCTTTAAGTCACATAGCAAAAAATATATTTATATTACATACTACTGTCAGATACCTTTTTCAGTAATATCAGTCGTGAATATTTTTTGTTTGATAGAGTGATATTTGAGTACATTAGATTTATTGTGAATTTTGTGCCCCACGAGATTATCGTCGTTGCAACTTGTCTAGCAGCGCTAACAGGACGCTTAGTCAGCTCTACTTTATGAATCAAGTTTATTATCATCAATTCATTTAAACGATATTTTTCGTGCAATCATGTTGACTTATATATCTCAAACATAACTATTTTTGCGTTCGTCAATTATGATCAGTTTTTATTTCGGATTGACAATATGATTAATTTCAAAATTACATAATGCATAATTGTTGATGATTGAATACTTATTGATTATTCATGAAATGCCTTAGACGTACATGTATTAAAATCGAATTCAGTATTGTAAGTTTGAAACTTGAATGTCATTATCTCACTACTTACAAAACAGTAGCAACATAAGTGTGATATTTATTGACAAAAGGCCTTAAATCAACATACTTTGGACCTAATTCGTGCTTTATTTCAACATTGTGCTGTCATGGTTTTAGTACGTAAAGCATTCCACATTTGAAATAGCATGCGAAAACCATACAACTATATACAGAAATATACCTAAAAATATTTTGGTACGCATCCTTCGTATGTGATTGGTATTGAGCGATTTACAGTGTATATCTTCATATTAAATTTGACTTTTCGGCAGGTTTTATGGTGCACGAAAAGCAGCGAGATGAATTCCGAATACAAATGCAGAAGCGGGCGCGGCGGATGTGTGAAATGAGAATTGAAGGTCTTAAAACAGAAAAGGAATTACTTGAAGTAAGTTTTTCTCTGAACATTCGTATCCATGTCCTGATGACCCGAGCTGTTACTGAACCAGAGACCATCAGTTCCAATGACCATCTTCATTTTTCTGTATTCGAGTTATCAGCAATTACTGGCATGAAAGGTTAACCATATTATGTTAAAAGCGGATGCGCGGCAGACCCTCACGAAAACTTTTCGCGAAGTATAATGCGAATTCATGAGATTTTTATGAGAGCTCATGAGATTATGATAAGTCTCATGATATTCTTATTAGAAAAAAATTATCTCATGATGTTCTCATGATGCTTTGATGAGAACATAATGAGTGGCAATGAGGACATTCATGAGGACAATATCTCATGATCGCGTTCATGAGAAAATCATGAGCATTTATGAGGTTTTCGGGAAAATCAGCTGTTAAGTAACAAGTTATGCATGCAGGCCGCGAGAGGAAATGACCATATGAAAACTTACTCAATCGATCAAAATCTTCAAGGTCATTCTATGAAAGATGAAAATCAAAACATACACGATATAACATGGCGATGTGCAACAGCATTTTCGAAATGATGCATATATAATTTGACTTTACAATTACCATTACTATGCAAGATGTTGAAAATAGACATATATACAATCACAGTTAAACATAAGATCATGATAAATAGTGGTATATTTTGGCGAATACTGAAATAGCAATGTGGACATGGCATGGCAATGCTTTGAGGCAATGTAGCTAGGCCAAGAAAGCTTCAATAAAGTGCGAGAAAAATAAATTCAGAAGCATGAAAAAGTAGCTGTTAATTAATTAATTAATGAGATTTTCATGACAAAGCCTAGGAAATGTGATGAGATATTTCATGCGAAAACGTTCCAAATCCGCATTAAATTTCATGAGATTTATATGAGAAAAATCTCAGGAATTTTCGTGAGGGGTAGCTATCAAGAAAGTTGTAGAAATTGGCATGAATTTGGAGAAAGTATTGTTTTATATCTGCACAACTAGTTAAATAATTAAGAACTATCGTATGTAACCCTCCTAGCAGCTCGCGCAACCTCACGACGAAATGGGTTTGATATTGTCTCATAATTAGTTTTTCAGAAGATCTTCATCCTGATACTAAGCTCATCAGACCCACAGCAACCACTTACAAGCACTCTACATTAGTCTTTTGAAATTAGTGCAATTTGGATGTCTGTCTTTGAGCGACAAGTTACTTCTCAATTACTTTACACTATGCAGTCTGGCAATGTTGCAATTAAGCTGAAGTATTGTGCCGCTGTTAACAACAACAACAGAGATGTAACAGAGACACTGGCTTTGATTGGCATTAGTAAAACATGGAAGCTTAATTGATGGAAAATTGATGGAAAATAAAGGAATTGATTTCTAAATCCTCTTAGCAATTTCTTCTTCCTTACTTGACCACTGTATATTTAAGCATTCTTAGTTACTTGTTTTATGTTTCAATTTTATCTGTGCACCTCTTCTTTATGTATAATGACTTAAGTGTGAGTTTCATTCATTAGGCCAGGTCAAACTTTCGATTAGATTTAAGAAATCCGTTTTATCTGAATAAAACGGTTTTATATATTAAACCATCGCAAGCATTTAATCGCGTTTAAATCGCAATTTCGACGCTCGATCATGATATTACGATTTGATGAAACTGTTTGGTACATATAACTTTACTATTACATATACTATTACTATTACATATATACTTTACTGGTATTATAACTTTAATATTCTGGTACATACTTTGTCAAAGCTAAAACTTGTTGTGGTCAAAGATAGGATTTAATGCTATCCAAAGATTTCGATTGAACGACATTCGATATCAAGATTGGATTAATCGAATATTGTGATTCTCGAAGCTTGCCTATTAAAATGTTGTTGTACAACGTTCGGGTTTCTTAAAGTGTCAGACACTTGGTGTGGTACCCCATGTAGGCCGAATCTCCTAACACGTAATGGTCCGCTCGTAAATTATCCAGCTATCTTCGTAGCCGAGCACTCCATTCTGTGGCGTTCTTATCGTGAAGTCTTCCACTGACCCCAGTTAGGACATTAATTAGTTTTCCATTCAAATGAGAAACATATTGAATGTTCATTTTGTGGTTTAACAAATCTCACATTACTTTGCATGACGTGAAGTTGTCAATGTCATTCACTTGCGATCGTTTAACAAATTCGTATCGATTTGATGAAGTTCTTGGTTTTGATAAAACCAAAGAGATCAAAGATCGCTTTAAAAAACCGATTATGCTATTAGAACAGTCGAGGTCATACTTTGGATTTAAATGAAACCGTTTAAAAATGGTTTTGTTTAACAAAACGGACGTTATATTAAAACCATTTTAATTATTTAAATATGCATGAGGTCAAACATGCGTTTACAGCAGTCCGCTTTAATATTGCTGCGATTTAACAAAAACGGCTTTATCAAAACGAGCTTGTTGAAACCGATCTGTCAAATCTAATTGAAAGTTTGACCTGGCCTATTGTCGTGTTCATTTTCACTCTATCTCTGGAAGAAACCGAAACATGTGTAGGAGAATTAAAGTCACACTTTTATGAAGACTTGGTGTACACCCGACAAAGTCTCCAATCACAAACTGATTCAATGCAGAAAATAACATAGCAGGCGTAAATTTAGATAAATGAATCATAGGGCCATGTTTAATGCAGGATAATGAATGATGTCTAAATGAAAAGAAAATCTTCGTGTTGACATAGCATGTTTCTGAGGCTTTCATCAGCTGGAATGAACTTTTGATCTTCTAGATTGTTTAAGATATTGTTTAATCTGCTGATATAAGGTTCCTTCCGCTTAGGAATGTCCGATAAAAATGTAAAAAATTTATTTGTGTAAAAAATGCATTAGGGTGCTTGTGAGCTGACTTAGCTTAGTCAAGGTGTTTGCATAGTGTTGCTTGACATCTTGTTGATGCATTTGATAAAGAACTCTCCCATTCGGCATGTACTGTAGCTTTGAAAATTTACCATATCCCCGTATTTTCTATTTGCAACAGATTTTTGAAGTATTCTACATCAGCCCTTGGTATGAAGTAAATCAACTAAAGAAGGCAAATCTTGAAACGGTTACTCCCATTCCCATATGGTTTAGATAGATAATAAATATGGCAAAAAATTGAAAAATAGACTGAATATTATAAAAAAATATCAGAATATACATCGATAAAATACGCATACATATGATCAAAGTCGCAACTTCTTTGAATTGTTTTATTGTCCATTTGTTTAATTCTTAAACAGTTTACCAAAGACGATTGAAGATGACTTTTCGTTTATAACATTTGATGTGGTGTCTTTGTACACTAATATACCGCATGATCTCGAGTATAGAGCCATAGACTATTGGATTGAAAATTATAAAGACAGTATCCCTATCCGCTTTAATAATAACATGATTTTAAATGGCCTGAAGCTTGTGCTCGAGCGGAACTATTTCTCATTTCAAGATGAAATATTTTTACAAGTGGCTGGTACTGCGATGGGTACGAAAGTCGCCCCAACGTATGCTTCGTTGGTTATGGGATTTTTGGAAATGCGAATGTACATGAAGCTTCGGGAAATTTACCCTAATGCAGCTTATGAGATAGAACATTATTGGCTGCGCTATTTAGATGATTGCTGGATCATCTGGACAAGTGAATACGGGGACTGTGATAAATTTTATAACATTATACAAAACTTACATCCATCGATCAAATTCACGAAAAATATGGACCGCAAAAGTATGAATTTCTGGATGTCAAAGTTATATATGATTGCAACTCAAAATCTATTCATACAGATATCTACCGTAAATTGACAGATACAATGAATTTCGTACCATTCAATTCGGCCCATCCCCGTCATGTTCTCCATAACATCCCGTATAATTTGGCTAATCGTATTAAGCGTATCGTCTCCGATAAACATGTGCGAGACATAAGGTATCATGAACTGAAAATGAGATTATTGAATCTACGCTATCCTAACAATCTAATTGACGATGCTATTCATAAAGCTGAATCCCATGCAACCAAGGCAAAAAATCAATCGCACAAAACTGTTATTCCTTTTATAAGAACCTACAACAAGAACAATCCTGACATTTTCAAAGAAGTGATCAAACCGTTGTCCAGTACCTTACCTTTTCTAAGATCGTTCCATGATTTAGCGTCACTACTCCCTTCAGTGAGGACTTGGACGAAACTGACACTGTCAGACTTTAATCTGGAGCGTTGTGGTCTTTTTAGTCCAAATGCCCTTCCTTGCTACTTCCAGTGACACTTTTGGGGTCTCGATCCCTGGACCGAAAGATCGCTATTCCAAACACTTAGCCACTGTGCCACAACGATACTAAATTTTAATAATTAGGCAATTGTTTCTCGAAACTTTATGACAGCAACTCTTATGAACTACTTAAAGCGATTAGACTGACATCTGCATGCTTGCATAACATCAATCTCCAAATTACTTTCATGCTATCTTGAAAACTAATAGTTATGAATAATTAAAAATCATCAGCGAACTAGAACTAGTCTATCCCTTCCTCATTTATCTTCCGTTTGTCAGATATTACGAACACGACAACAAACATAACGCCACTCTCAAGAGAGTACGAAATATTATCAGTCTGGAAACAGAGAAAACTCGAGTTAATAAGAGATATCGCGATACCCGCTTCTCAGATATTCTTAGAAATTGTCACAAGATTATGCAAGGAATCTGGTTGGTATGGAAATGGCGAAAGATTGCTTTGATAGACCGAATGAAAAAAAATTGCATCATACTGTCTATTTCTCTACTAAAAGACGGAGAATTCTCGAAATTTGAAACTTCAAGGCGCATAATTGATTCGATTACAACCAAGAAAACCTTAGATATTTAGCGAAACTAATAGTCAGAGTCGTGCAATCAAATATTTGAAACAGTTCTTATTTATTAATTTACACGTGCATATATATAAATAGTTGTTTTCTGATTTATGTGTTGCAATGCACATTGTGTTAATGCAGTAAATATTATAATGCATTGCATGTATCACAAATCGCATTTTGCGAATATGAATTAAAACAATCTAAAGAGTTACAGTCCTGCAGCCAGAAAGAGTTTCTGCTGGCCGAAATCTGATGCTTTCACAGTGTGCATTCTATGCCTAATACGAATCGGCGCGTCTGCCGAGTTCCACCTAGTTCCTCCACTTGCCGGGCAGGATCGAAGAAAAGCGCATGTTAATCCAATGGGACTCAGATTGCAGTTTTCGGCACAAATGAAATTTCCTGCGATTCCGCTTAATGCGCGAAAAATGCGAATGTCTTCGGATGATTCCTTCTATGTGCATGTGTTATTATGATTCTTCTCGTGGGTATGCATGCGGGAATGTGGTTAACTGCAGATTAAAATTGCTCAAGGAGCCTGCGTTTGCCGACATTTGGTACCTTGTCAAACCTGAATCTGTTCAGCTTCATAAACAAGGTTGCATGACAACGATAGGAAATGACCTGAAGGCATTACATGTCATAGAAAGTCTCATTTTTACCAAAAACTTCGATCTGTGCGTACCATTGGTTTTACTTGCGTTTCTCTTTCATTCTACATATGTATGTCACAAGAAGAGGATCCATGCAGAGCTCGACAGATTTGTTGCAGGCAAAGGGTGTACATCATTCTGTGAAGGTCTCATTTTCGGCCTCCTTCCCGGAGGAAACTCGTTCTGGCTGCCTGACTGTTTGCCTGATCTGTCTACACTGCTTGGAAGATGATGTTCAGCTGTTTTGATCATTTGTGAAAAGGGAATGCATTTCAACATTTTCGATAACCAAAAATAGCGCAAAAGTGCTGGTAAATGTAGTGCGAATGCTAGATAATAAGCTAAATGTAGCATTTGTATGCTGACCCATTATACTAGTAAACAGCTAGTAACAGGGTCTGATCAAATCACTCACGATAACTTGTCACTGACGGTCATATTATGCGAAGAAGTAGTTCGACATAGAGAGGACTATTAAAACTCAATTTTCCTGCTCTAAATAAGCATGCATAGTAGAGCGATTAGTTTAGAAATCCCGGGATCCAGGGAATTTGATTTTTCGGAATCCCCAGTTGCTGTCTTGCGCATGCTTGAAATCTCAAGGGTAACGCTTTGACAAGCGTTGCATGAAAGAGCAGCCAATAACTGCAGATCTCTGCATTCGTGCTTTGATGCCTGAATCACTCGATATTGATTCACAATACGACCAAATCACAGGAACAGATTATTCTATCAGTACAACAAGCTGGATTGATCAATCATTGGCTTCTGCAAAAATCTCACGCTAAATAAAATCATGTACATTGGACTGTCACATGGTTTTATGCATGTATATGAATAATTTACGTTTGCTCATTTCAGTTCTTTATGAAACGAACTATGCATAACCAAGATATCAAATTTTCATTTTTGGTTCTAATTATCTATTTCTGAGGGCAAATAAAACAATTAGAACTAAATCAAGTGTTCCAAAGAATAAAATCATATTATAGTAGTAGAAGTGTATTATTTATAAGAATGATAATCATCAATTACAAGCAAAAGTTGCAATCACATTATATACTCAAGAAAAAAAGTCATCAGAGAACGTTATGAACTAGCGGTTAACTAATACTGAGACATACGGTATGAAAGAGTTCTTGCGCTTCATTGTTCTGCATAGAGGAAGTCGTATCTTCTGGGAATACACAAGTCTACCCGGAATCAGATGGTGCAGTACATGCGAGATATCCTTTTCTGCTGTTAGGAAAAGTTTGCAACTCTGGGTCTCACGCCTGCTCTTGAGCGTCAGTTCGTCACAGCTGCAGGTGTTGTGTTCAAATGGATGCATGATGCGGTGGCCACGTCTTTCTATCCGGTTTAGGCGCTCCTCATCTCCTTTACATAGCCCAACAAACACAGGTGACGCGTATTCCAAGATGCTTCTAATGCTGGTCTCAAACACTTTGTGCAGATTACACTGGTCCAGATAGCCTCGGATCTTCCGCAGAGCATAAAACCGCTGATTGGCTTTCTTGCAAACACTATTGATATGATCCGTCCATTCAAACCGGCTGTTAAGCGTGACCCCGAGGATGGTTAGCTTCTCAACGACTTCGATGCACATTTGGCGGTCATCTGGATTGGCCTCTTTGTTACCAGCAATGCCTTGGATTTTGAAATATTGAGCGACAGGTAATTGTCATTGCACCACTCTTCAACGTTCTTTTAATGTTATCTGTAGCAACTTTTGATATTCCATATTATTGTTTCAATATTTTCGTAAGAATTGACTTTCTGGGATTATTTGCGTTAAGAATGCAGAGCAGAAAAGAAAAATTAAGCTTTCTATTGATTTATCTATTACCATGAGGCCTTTCGTCGACTCTCATGGGGTGGTTAAGGTTGATGTATCAAGAAACAAATGAAAATGAAGCAATGGTAGAATTACTTTGATTTTCCCGTGACAATAATAAGCCTACATTCATTAGTATTCATTATTCTTATTATGTACCATTGTCTTATTTTCATTTGTTTCTTGATGGATCGACTGTAACCACCCGAAGAGAGTTCTACACTACATTCTTCACGCGAATTTTCTTGAGCCGAATGCAATATTATTAACGTCATCTATCAAGTATCTTCATGTCTATCATGTGTGCGTGTTCGTGTGTTTTTCACAGGGAGTTTTCTTGCTGAGATATTAGCATTTCTATTTTGGGCATCTGCCGTCTTTCCGGTCGTGTAGTTACAATTATAGAGGCGATGGAAAAGTTGAGCATTAGCCTCAATATGAAAATTTATTTCCTCTAATCAAAACAAGTTAAAATAAGATGACTTTGAAGTTCACAGCTCAATCATCAAGCAGGAGACATTTATAAATTTATTTTTACAGTTTGACAAAAATTGTAGAATGCAGATGTTATGAGGTGAACTTATTCTATCCAAGAAATCTACCAACTTTTCATTTGATTCTGCATTAGTTTTGATTTCCTTTTTTGTTGAACAGATACGTGATATCTATGACATTATTAATTATGCTATTTGCATAATAAGTCTGTTTGCGAAGAAATATTTACACCATTTTTTCTTCTTTTAGAAACAAGTAAAACAACTTGAGATTCTCTCACGCAAACAAGGTGCCAGTGAAGATCAGATTGCATTCTGCAAGCCTCGGTGTGAGTATAGATTTGTTGGTCAATTTATGCTCTTCCTGACAGACTGATGAGAAGCAGATTTCTGGTCCAATTTCTGGCCATTTAGGAAAAATTTTATTCAAAATATGGGGTTGTATCGTGGACTTTGTCCGTATGATATGTATAGCGAAAAACATTGTGCATAAAAAGTCATCAAAATCTGTGTTCTCTTCTTGGCGGAAGTATACAGTAGAGCTGAATGCAGAAATATACACTAAATCAAAAAAATGGAAACCCCTTCAATCTTGCATTACAGTGCTTTTATTCTTGTCTTTTATAGTTTAGGATTTGCTATTTCATCGTTTTGTTAAGTTCAGAAATCGGTGACATAAAAAACAGCATGCTTGTTCAGATGGAGTATGTATTAGCCAGAAAACATTTAAAAAATATTGATTGAAGATGCACACAAAACAAAGTTAATACCTTGTATGGCTGCCTTTCGCCAAAAGTAAAGCCCGAACTCTTCTGGTTTCACTGTCAGCCAAGTTGTGGAGCAATGATTCTGGAAGTCCGTCCCATTCCTCAATTAGAAGAGCTCTCAGTTCCCCCAAATTCATGGGATTTCTCCGGGCAACTCTTGTTTTCAGTATATCCCATAAATTTTCAATGGGATTCAAGTCAGGGGATTTACTGGGCCAACGTAAAGTTCGAATACATCAACAAAGTTCGAATTCATCAACAACCAGTTGCTGGATTCTCCCAGGGATTGGTGGGCAAACGGCAAAAGGTGATTCTGCCAAATTTCCTTTTAGACCGTTCCAGTAACATTCTTGCAAATTACTAGATTTGTCCTCCCACTGTAATTAAATCCTGCCTAAATCATAATGCTACCTCCACCGGCTGTTAAGGTCTCGGTTACATTCTCTTTTAACCACTCCTGGTTGGGTTCTCTCCACACGCGTATCCTATTGTCAGTTTGCATAAGCTTGAACCGACTTTCATCCGTCCAAATAACTCTTCGCCATTGTCTTTCCCGCCAGTGGCTATGCGCCACGGCCCATCGCATTCGATTGGAAACATGCGATGTTGTGAGACGTGGCCTTTTTCTAGGTCTCCTTGATCTTAGTTTCGCTTCTGCAGCCGGCGTCGAACAGTGTAAACAGATGGAACAGGGCCAGTGACTTGGTGTCTAAGAATAGTGGCTGGCATGAATCTGTTTAAACGCGCTGAGCGAACTAGAGCTGAATCAGTTCGTCTCGAGGTACACCTGGGAAGGCCATTGCCCTTTCGATGAGCCGTTGACCCATATTGCCGATATTTCTTTATAATCTTTGATACACTCCCCTTTTCCAAATTCCAATCCGATAACCCGCAAGCTTGCACCTGCCTTCCACATCCCTACCATTTGGTTTCTAGCACTGTCACTAATTTGCGGCATTTGGTAGATCTAGATCTCAGCTTGGTGTGCGCTTAATCAATCGCTAACAATTCACAAACAATCAACGCGCATGCATGGTTGTTTCTTGCAACATGTCACTATTGCGTGATATATCAGGCAGCTATCTGACTGTTGTCTAGTAACTTAGATATTGTAGAAAGGTCATCATGATTAATGGAATGCTATGAATTGTAAGCAAACAGAGACAATCAGAAAATACAAAAGTGCTCGATAAGTTTACACTTAAAGCAAAGTTCCTATATATGACAAACAGGGGTTTCCGTTTCTTTGATTCAGTGTATAGATGGTCCGTAATGTTACCGATGATTGCGTTATTCAAAAAATGAAAATGATGGGAATTAGATAGTCCTGCGATTTTCATGTGATATGCAATCCTCACTGGCTTCAAGTTATGTGAGTAAAAACATGGTCTAACCAAGAGCATAAAATATGTTCTAAACATCCGAGAAAAGTCACGACAAGAAAAAGCTGTATGTCATCGGATGAAGTGGAAGTACAGAATACTGGGTAATAGAAGCTTGTGATCGACTAAACTGAATGCAGAAATAACGTCATTCACTTCCATTTTAAATAATAATGTGTCGTTTTTCAAAGAAAATGAAAATCATACAACACATTTAAGATCACAGTGATGGCAATAAGCACAAGCAACATGGAAGAGTAATTGATATAGTATCAAATGCTATGAATCTTATTATACAAAACTGTACAATACGGAGTAAATGAGGATGTTCTTCTGTTTGTTCTAATGACAGGTAAACGTAGATGACAAGATCTTCGTAGTCTCAGGACGCAGAAAATGCAAAGGACTACAAGGTTGCATCAGTTTCTTAAGTTCTTTTAAAGACTTGCTATCACGTCTTACAGTGCAAAGGAGCAGAGGTAGTACAACGGCAAGATTTTCCACAAATGATCCTGTGTGAGAGTTTACGAATTTTCTCAAGATTTTCGTGTCTTTCTTCGTGATGCCAACAAGCAAGGGGAATTGAACTCAAACAAGCTCTGAATATACAGATTATAGATCACAATGAGATCCTCCTTGGATCGTCGGCTTTTTAAGAGGCACAGAATGTTGACACGACGCGCGGCAGGTCTACATATGTGAGCAAAGTACTCACTCCATGAGAGATTGTCCTGAAAAATCACACCTAAAATCCGCATTGTGCTACATAAAGATATGCCAGGAGAATGCAATGCTGTTACTCTCGCAGAAGAGACAAACATGCATTTTCTTTTCTTGCATTCAGAAGGAGAACGTTCTCATTGCACCACAAGTTCATGTTGTCAACCTCATTCTTTAGCAGTATATTCACATCCACGTCTTTGTAAGATGGAATCAAAACCAAAGAAGGAGGCGGGACTAATATGGGCACCCTAGGAGTTTTTCAGCCTTAATTTTTTACAAAAGTAATTCCTCTCGTCCTGGAACAACTCACAGGGCATTCAGGAGAGAGCATCGGCCAACTTTCCAATAAAAGATGGACGTTACAGGATCCATTGAAAAAATTTTAGAAGCGATCTTGTAAAAAGTGTCAAAGTACCCATTTAGTCCCATACCACGGGGTAATATGAGCACGGACTTGGGGCTACATTGGTTTTGTAAATTTTGAGTTATTAAATGAGGTTAATCAACGGCTTTGTCGTCTCCTATACATAATGGGCTTATCAAGATAATAAATTAAAATGGATCATGATCGTATCAGATGCGCATTGATAGGTTTCTTTTAAATAACCCGAAAAGTATGAAATATATTTATAGTTTTATTCGATTTTGCACTTATCACAAAATAACAGACGTTGCATGAAGCGCCTTTTCATTCATGCCACATCATTCATGTGTTAAATTCTTATACGGTATTTGGTCAAAGGTCAATCATCGTGATTTATTCTCAATCGCCACTACTAACAAGCTTGTACAAGATTACGAACAACACATGGTAGGCTCATTCTTAAAGCTGAATAATCAACTGCTAGCAGATAGGAAACGATACTCAATGGCCAACTGACATGTTCCGAGCGCTGTAAGGGCAAATATAACTGATGGCGGGTCTAGTAGACCGCGGAGCCATATTTTTCTTTTTCACTATTGAGGATGTAGGTATCAGTCGCTCACGCCCATGTAAAATTGTCATTTTTAACAGTTACTACACAAGTAACATTTAATTTCAAGATTAGTGAAATTATGTTACATAAGCTAAGGGGGTCCACTGGGCCACCCTCAGAACTCAGATGGTGCAGAAATTCCCCCATAGAGTAAGTATATTAGGTAGAATAGCAACTCAGCATTTATTAAATCACCAATGTGCATGTAGCTTCGATTTCATGAAATGAACATGAGTCGAGACCCTGCACTACATGTGAAATATGCAAATTTATACACTTTTGGAGAAAAGTGCACAAATTTTACTGATCGTGATAGCAATGCGGAATAAAGAAAAGTATTCCACAAATCCTCCATGTCATGAAAACTTGCAGAGGTGAGTCAATTGTAAATTGATGTGTGAAATTAGCAATTATATGGGTAATCATTACTAAAACCTCAGCTTTATTATAACAAGATTATTTTTTTAAGCGTGATCATATCACAAACTGCCACTAAAAGAGCAAAACATCGTAAGAAACTGATAACAATGGGCCTTAAAAGATGTTAATGGATCCACATTACGATTCAGATTCAAGAAATGACGCTTTGTGAATCATAAAATCATGCCGCTGAAAATTGAATAAAACACATGCATGACATCTCAGCCAAGATCTCAACTTTTCCTTGAAAACTTGCAGGGACTTGCATTATAATGCAGTTCATAACATTTCCTTGATCATCAGCTTAATTTCCGCTCAATTAAGATGCTTGTTAGCAAATATTCATTCCTTGTGATATCCAATTTCTTTCATACTACTTATCAAGTGGTTCATCTCGGTAGTATATAAACACAGGAATAATTTGCAAAAAGTTAGCTATTTATTATTTACTTTTTATTTTTTCTGTAAAACCGCAGAAATGTAATTTGCGCAAAAAATTAATCTTTTCATGTAAAAAGTTTCAATGTATACAGATAGATACTTTTTGAGTAGACACTCTGCCTATATATACTTGCTCTATGTTCCCACCAAATGCATTTTACTATTAGATGAAAGACGGTTTTGTGCATGTGAATGATGGTCCAACAAGCATGAAGTTTATTTAGGTGCTGTATAGATAATACTTTCGTGTGTTTGCGTTGTGATTACATGTAAGTTCGAAAAATGTGAATATTTTGAAGTCTAAAAATGTAGCAATTATGGCTACAAGTAAACCTATTTCCGATGGGGATGGATGAATTTAGAATAATAAACGAGTTTGAGGGTTCTACTTCACGGAATAAAACAGTTTCGATAAAATTAATTAAATTAATTAAATCTGAGGCTTTAAGCTTTTTTTAGACTTTTTTATTGTGGCAGTAAACATCGTGAAACCGCCTCCTATGATTTTATGCCACATGTTGTTGACTTGTAAAAACACCATATTTTCGAGTATACTTACTAAGAAAGATGAACGACTCTCAAAAGATAAATTGTACCAATCTACTACATGCAAACATCATTAAACATCAACTTTCCCAATGTTTTGATGTTGATTCAACGATTTAATGATTCCCTATCATTTTTGATGTCGCAAATCAAGAATTTGTAAAAGTTGTTCACTGTTACCCCCACCTTCACTCAGGTCTTAGAGGTCTCTGGTCTCTAGGGGAGAGAATAATCTGTCAATTCACTCTTTAATTTCAATAATTTATAATTTCGTCATTTCAGCTAAAAATCGCAACAAGTATTGTGAGTTTTGTTTGAATAACAGGTTTTGCCCTAATCATACAAAAAAAGCAAAAAATGAACTTGTAACAGAAGCTCATTCTGTCTTTAATTCATTCAATTTGAAGTTGTTTCATTATTGTAATTGACACATAAAAACTAATATGCATAGTGTTCTTGATTTGACACTGTCATTGTCCTTTATGAAAAGAATCCACAAGCCAATATCCAAAGGAAAATTGTCTGATGTACAGTCTGACATATACGCCTGATGCCTGGTGTACAATAAAATATTTTATAATAGCAAATTTTAACATTGATAAATTTCAAATCATTCCGACCTTAATTTATTTCAGATCTTAAAGTTAGTTCACTATATAGGAGGAATCGATCTACGCTCTGAGGAATGATTTGTAATTTTCAGTATCTAATCGCACAATCCTAGTAATTCAGTAATTTGGTTTTTTAGTAATTCAGTAGTAGCAGTTCATTATTAGACAAAAGCTTCCTTATTTTCAAAAAGGCCAGGAACCCAACAAGAGCCAACCCTGCCCTGACACCAAGCAACCAGACCAAATTATCGCTACCACTGACACAGCCATCAAGCATCATCGGACTTACATGCCACAAGGAATCCCGTGGTGTTGTCTTTGCCAGGTGTCAATGGGACTATTTGCACGGTGTATTTGAGAATATTAGTTATTAGCTATTTAAAAGTTTTCAATTAAAAAAATTAACAGTTCTGTAATGAAGTTTTACTAACCTCCTGATGAAACGCTTGCATTGAGTTTTCATAAACGGTGCATCAATCAATTCCTTTCGTTTGAATTTTGCTACCTTACCATTCAATTCACTTTGCAGTCATGAATCGCCGAAAGCGTAGTCGGCGTCGTAGTAAGTGATAGTATGAGTTGTCTTTGGATTGGTTTGATTTTGATGAATAAATTGTTGTGTGTCAGTTACTTTCCATGTTCTTATCTAACTCTGAAATTATTTTCAACAAATACTAAACGTTAAGAGGCTCATTTGAGGTGCTCCGAAAGCAATATAGCACTTCTGCTACCATGACAGGCTATTTTTGCCACCCAACTTTCGAATCATGATAACTTTTGACAGATGAATAATCATATTCTGATCTTTCACATGTTTGAAGAATTTGTCAATGTACTTATATTCCATCATCAATCCGCTTGCCAAAAGTAAGGATGAATTAATAATAACTTTATTTTTATAACCATCACGTCAAAATGTCATTTTTGCGCCAGCCACGGTAAACAAAGTGGTTGTTTCTCTTAGAGAAGGATATTTTGCATTGCTATTGTACCCGTAATTCTGCCCTGCATTCACTGTTCTGCAAAAGCCTTTTTGGGTCAATTTTACTAATGATGTATGATGGCAACTTAAGAGGGGCGTTTATTAGAGATGGGGTTTCTATGCTATTTTCAGCATTGTAGGGCTTTAAAGGGGCTCATGAGGCTTATAATTAGAGATGGATGCATGATAGAAAGAATACGGTACATAGATGGGCATGTGGGATGCAGGCCTAGAAGTACAAAGATGAGCCGATGCGTAGGAGACCCTTTTTAAGTGAAGTTTCGAAATAATTATATAAAATTCTATTAAAAATATTTGATTCAAAAATTGCATGAAAATCGCATTCATAGAATTATGTGTGTACCGATGGTTGTGAAGTATGTGTGCTCGCTCAATATTTCACTATAATATTATTGAGTATCACATTTTGCCATTTTATCAAGGTGAGAAAAAATTGCGAGTCATGGTAAACAAGATCCGTAAAATATCATGGTTGCAAAAGTGTTATACCATCGTCTTCTCTATTTCTCGAGTTTACTGTAAATTTAACTTACCCACATGTATTTGTCGCTATTCAATGCAATAATCTTAGTTCTGGACTTTGGTCAGTTATTGAGTCATTAGGTGCATTAGGCATTGGGCCTCTCATATTTGGCTACTTCATTGCGGATCTGAGTCAGACTGATTTCTCTAATGCTTTACTGCTGAAATATGCACATGATATTATTATTGCTGGTGGAGTTGATAGACACTCCTCAAACATTCCTGTGATTTCGGCATTCTCAAAAGTAAAAGATTGGACAGCTGAAAATAACATGATCACCAAACTGGAGAAATGCAAACAGATGATCATCTTTAGAAGTCGCGTCAACTATTTCGATCATTCTGTACTTGCAATACCTACATGTATTCTCGGAGTTCATTTTGAGCAGTTATACAGATGGAATGCTCAGGTCTCTTATGTAGCTAAGGGAGCAGCATGCAGAATGTATGCGTCGAGGCAGTTGAAGCCTTTCATTCGGTTCCGGAGCTAGTGCTTATTTACAATAATTACGTACAAAGTCTCCTGGAATCTTCTGCTCCCCTATTTGTTCAGTTGAGTGCTCCACAAAGCAACATCGTAGAGCAGATACAGAGAATATGTCACAAAATTATTTGCGGATCCAGCTGCCCACATTTTATTCCGCTGGACTATGGTCGCATCACAATTGGCTATCGATTGTTCTGCTCCATATTGAATGATCGTAGCCATCCACTTCAGGAGCTCATTCCGAAACATTCACCTCACTCGAGAAAATTAGTAGCTCCGTACTGCAGTTCCGTTTTGAGGAGAAACTCATTTTTTTCCGGTGATGATTCGCCTATTCAGCTGTGGATCTACCCGGTGACATCATTGCTTCGTGTTTCCATGCCTATTTTCATCGCTTTTGTGCTTTTGTTAAGTTTCATTTTCTATAACCTTGTAACAAATTTGACTTCCATTTATTATTATTATTAGTAGTAGTACGAGTACATGACGGCATTTCTCTTCACTCACTTTGGTTATGTCTAATCATCATCATAAGATGAGGCAACTGGAACAAAAACAAATCTGTTGAAGCTTTATTCAAAATGAGAATGTAAGACACCATAAGTATCCTCATCATTCCTGAATGAATGGCGCTTATCTCGTTTTGCATTAGCACACTTCATTTTTTCTATATGAATAGGATTATGATGACGAAATGAAATAATAGAAATTCAAATTTTGCTGTATCATAGAAATAATCGCCTCAACATCCAACCGATTATTATTCCATCTAGTCGCTAAATAATCTGTCATTCACCTTCTCGAGAACTTACATTCTGAGATAACATAGAAGCGCTGCTAACCATTCGCATCCGTTATTGTGTTTTCCTGACAGTGATCAAAACAAGCATTGCGCCTAATCTAGAAACCGTCATTTTCTGCGCGGAATCATGTAAAACAAGAAAATAATTCTACCTATGTTACCTAATTTATTGCCATAATTATGAACAACTTGTATCCATTGCTCATCGAACTTGGTGAACAAAGAGAGAGAAATGGTGATTTCGTTAAACTATCATAAAATCGTGACTTCAAGACATTCTTGTTGAAAGTTTTCCTGAATTATTAGCTTGTGATGTTGATATGCAACCCTTTGAGCACTTACATGTACAGTAAATGTATTTTTTTGATTAGATTGGATTTTTCTGAGTGAATACCTTCTCGCAGCCGATTTTGTGGCAGTTTTTGGCTGTTTTGTGAGTGGAAATCAAGTAGTTCACCATACACTTTAAATATGACCAAGTAAATAAACATGATTGCTGATTATTCAAGCATAATTTCGAATGATTACTAACTTTAAATAAGACGGGCCAGTTCCCACTGCTTTATTTTCACATCCGTAGAAGCCACAGAATGGGTAGGAAGGTGACTCTTAAGCTTTATTCCGCTTAATTCATGTTTAAGCAAGAAAATCCAGGTATCAAAAATTTAATATATCTATTTCATAAAATATCTTAAAGGATACGGCCATCATTCAATTTGTATTCAGCAATTTTCAGACAAGAGTGGGTTTGTCCACCAATTCAGACATTCTCCTTAACTAGTAACTATTTAGGTACATCGTTTTAAGCACTTGAAAAATAACACATAGTGCCCGTTATGCAGTCCCTCAGCTTTAATTGCTTAAGTCTCAAGACATCTTCCTGTCACATGTACAAGCGAACTGGCACTGTGTTATCTTCTATGTAAATTTGAGATTTGCAATTGGCAAGTTAGTAAAATCTTTTTCTATGTAAATCTTAAATTGTGTATGCTTCCCTTATTATAACAATATGTTTCGTGAACTAATAATTTTCAGAGGTAAAGGCACAAGTAGTCGTTCACTTGTCCAGGTATTATCTTCAATTAACACCCAATTTAACCAAGAATTTTCCTGAGTGGTTGCGATTTTTTCTTTGTCATGAGACCATGTCTTGTGAACTCATATTGCCAAAAATACATGCAAGCTCTGAAAATAATACTATTAACATTTATCACGTGGATGGTGGACTGCATTCTGCAATCACTCAATACCGCATCCTAGATTGAGTGATTGCAGAATGCAGTCCACCCTCCACGTGCCTGCGTTAAAGCAGTGCCTTCCTGGCTAATTCAACTTCTCAACAGATGGTCCGGTGGCCTTGTGGTTAAAGGGTATGCTTGCACGACCTCTAGCTCCAACGTCGCTGGTTCAAACCTACCCACAACTGATGAGGCCCAACAGGCAGAAACATGTCTCGTGGTGGTTACATCTGTTGAGATTTGATAAATTTATCAATTGCCAGGCTACTTGTCTTAATACTGTTAACACTATTAAATTGTTTTTGTAGACCTGATGCATTCCCCCAAACAAACAAACAACGCCCTCAAATCAATGGCAGCACTAACTGGAGGCTTTATGCGGGATCTGGTCAATGCCAAGTCACGACTGGATGTTCGTGAGCCAATAAACAGCACCGCCGACAGCATAGATGGTGATTCCACGCGTCGGGACATCAACTCAAATGTGAATGACTCTGCATCATCCTCATCGTCATCGGCTCATTTTTGTTCTACTCCCTCGTCACCATCAGGTGACCGCCGTCAACAGACTATTTCTGGTGACGCAGCAGATGGTGTGGCCCTGAGACTTACTCATCGCTCTGCAAATGGCAAGGAATCAAACAACGCGAAACACAACAACGCGTATAGCAGCGGAACATCCCGAGTAAATAGCGAGGAGCTGAGTATTTTCGCAACGTCAACAGAGCAGATTGTGTTTGTTGATTCGACGCCAACCGATATCGATCTCAGCAAGCCGTCCGTCTTTGAGAATGAGGCATATGTGGTGAGTTGTATTCCTTCAAGAGGACCTCCTGATATTTTTATAGCATTTTTGTTTGCCTTCTTCTGTGATAAACAAACATCACTATAAAGCAGATCATTTCATTGCGAGGATTGGAGGCCGTCAGTGCCTGCTGCTTTATAAAGAAAAGTTTAATTAAGTTTTTCTTTGATCCTGTCTGTCATGAAGATGGAACAGGTAGAGCTCGGCAGGCCGCGCTGAGTCGTAGTAGCAAAAGGATGTACATCATTCGGTGAAAATATCGTTTTCGGCATTGTTTCCTACAGAAGCTCGTTTTGGCCATCTTATAATTGCATATCATCGCTCACTTTTATTTAACATTAATGAGATTTTACTTATCAAATGTAAGGCGCCGAGGGCCAATCCATCAAATGATAATAATCCTGTCAATTGAGGCTTCTTCTAATACAAGTAACTATTCGATGCTAGCCAATGACATGTAAACTGTGAGATATGAGAAAATATACTAATCAGTCACATTTGAACAATTCTATGTCTCTGGCTTTCACGAGGTCAAACAGATTGTCTTATGTTTCGAAGCCAGTCATCAAAATGTTTACCAACAAGACTAACAAAGCACGAGATTCACGATTGTGTCAAGAACAAGTATAGCCTTGCGCACTCACATTGCATGATGCTTCTACTCCGTTTTTCCATTAATAGCAACCACTTCCAGCCACCCATATCTCGTATTTTCACAAATCCGATTTCTAAATGTATAAATGATGTATTGAAAAGTGCTAGATCTAAAGGGCTTGATCAGGGGTTTATCCGGTGATGATTCGAGATGAACTATAAATTATATTATATAGTCGTGATGATACTTGTAATCAGGAAATTCATATTATCGTGATGAACATAAAATACTGCAAGCAGGAATTTCCTAAATCAATTTTTTTAAAAAGGCAAATATTTACCAGCAGTTTTTATATTAAAGTCCCTGCTACTTATCTGATGAGATGAGGGCTACATGTTCAGGAAAGTATGTCTGGAGGCAGAGATAGCGGTGGGAAATGGGTCCACAGATCAACACCATTATCCTAGATGACACTTGGACAGCTGCTTGAGAATCACTTTAATCACTTGTTTCCTTGGGAATTACTTTAATACGACTTTGGTCGCCACAAAACTCAAGTAAGTACAGGGCGATAAACGGAAATAGCCGGATTTTTGCCCCACTCTTTAACTAATGTATTAATTTTAGCCAAACCAACTCTCATTATTGGATAGAGAAATAGCATTTATGAATCAATAAATTTTATTATCAACAACTCAACATGGGCTCCATCAACTCTCACGCACTAACGGAGTCTGTTCGCTCAGTTTTCTAGAAAAAGTCGCAGGGTATCCGTCCGATTCGTTGAATGCTTCCCTGATTTTTTCCTTTGAACCATCCATTGAATGATATTTAGCTTCATAAACCCTTCACTGTAAACTAGCACCTCCTAAATCAGGCACTATTCGTAACTAGTAAAAGAATCCTAAAGTAAAGCGTTTTAGGAGGCTAGCGCACTAGGGTTATTGTTTTCTTTAGTATGTCAACATTCTGCTTCAAC
This sequence comes from Prostheceraeus crozeri, assembly GCA_907163375.1. Classification (NCBI taxonomy): domain Eukaryota; kingdom Metazoa; phylum Platyhelminthes; order Polycladida; family Euryleptidae; genus Prostheceraeus; species Prostheceraeus crozeri. The sequence continues at coordinate 239,778 of CAJQUW010008068.1, read as the reverse complement.
ATAATCTGCTAAAATTCTAGTGTGTGGCGCTTTAGGGTGCAGGCTATTCGTTTTTATGACGTGACAGATTACAGTGTTCTTTTGATTGCTCCCAAAAAAAATCACATGAACTTAGATCTGAGCTTCTGGATGGCCACGGCACGGAGTTTGATCGGCTGCCTATCCAAACACGAGGAAACTTGTCAACTACCTTGTAGAGATTGTCGGTGATCGACAAAGTTAATCGGGAATTTTTCTCTGCTGGGAGTAGCACCAGTAGAATTGTGCTGATTTCCTCTTTCCTTTGATTGCAAATACATTTGCGCTTTCCAAAATCTCCGGATCGAAATGTTGCAAAAACGGTACAATGGCGTTCAATGTGTTAATTTCATTTAATTTCTCCGAAATAATACACTTTTTGTCAAAATTTCGCAATAACCTTCAAACATGCATATTTATTGATTCTAGACAGGGTATTTTAAATATCCTTACGACTTAAGGGTACTTCTGAATGGTAATGACCATTGGCAGAGTTAAAAGGGGGCTGCCGTGCTCGATCCTCCCCCTTCGGTATGATATTAACCCTTGGATTACCAAAAGGGGTGCACATGCACCCCACGTATATATATTGTTGCAAAAAATTATGATCGGGAAAATGTATTGCTCTCTGGGGCTATATGTTTAAACATTATTATATAGAGAAGGAATTGACCACGTTAACAACCAATTCTATAACCATCGCTTAACGCAATAGCTAAAGAATTTGCTCTGGGGTGCACCTGCACCCCTTTTGGTTATTCGCGTGGCCTTTTTTGTGATGAAGCTTCCTTTTTGTTTCAATCTGGCTTAGACTTTGACTAACCTTCTTCACTTTATTATGCACGTGTGCGTTCGTGTGCACATGTACGGCTTTTCAGAGAAAGTAGCGACTTCCTCTCTCTCACACACACGCACGCACGTGTGCATGCGCATGCGTTCGTGTGTGTGTGTGTGTGTGAGAGAGAGAGAGAGCGAGAGAGAGAAACCCATGTCCTCTAATCGATTTCGCTTGACGCCACGAGCTGAGGTCAGTCAGACCTTCGAATTGCAAAGGTTGGCACAGAGACCGCATGGTATTGTGCGCGTAATGGCAAGTAGGTATTCGGCGGCAGCAATTGCAGATATCTTGGCAAATGAATCCGACTTTGAAGAGATTGATGATGAGAATATCGAGCACAGTGACGAAGATGACAATGCATCTTATGAAGAGGAAGAAAGCATCGATGAGACAGAGAGTGAAGAAGATACAGATATGGACGAAAGAAACTTGAGCGGAGAATTCTACTACGGCAGAGATGGGCCACGTTGGTATGAGACATCGCCTCATTCTTCAACGTGCGACCGGGACTGACGGCTCAAACTTATCATTTAGAAGATCAAAAGGACTTTTTTCAAAGTCTGTTTACTCCATCCATGATACAGCACATTCGTGATTGCACTAACAAACGACTGAATGATGATATCCCAGAAATTACCGAGAACGAAATTTGGGGCTTTATCAGCATTCTTCTGATACTCGGAGTGACGAAGAAGAGAAATGTTATGATACAGGAAATCTGGAGTCCAACATCTCTCCATTATCAAGAATTTGTGACGCTCATCTTATCGAGAAATCGATTCCAGCAACTTAGCAGGTATCTAGCTTTCGATGACGTTCATGGACGGAGGTCAACGGATTCAAAATTTCGCAAGATGGAGTTCGTGTTTTCCTTATTCCAAGAAAAAGTGCGCACTGCATTTGATCCGGACTCTCACGTAACGATCGATGAAACGCTATATGCTTTTAGAGGCAATTGTTCATTCAGACATTTTCATGCCTTCGAAACCCGCCAGATATGGAGTGAAGTATTTTTGTATGTGCGACGTGGAAACTGCATGCCTATGCAACGTTGAGATATATTTGGGGAAAGATCAAACTGAGGAGCGACAAAAAGATGTTGGCATGAACGTTGTACTCCGCTTAGTGAAGACAATTGAAGGAACAGGAAGAGGTGTCACGACAGACAACTTCTTTACCTCTGTACCGCTATGCGAGAAGTTGTGGGAGAAAAGACTGACCCTGACTGGCACTCTCAGGAAAAACAAAGCGGCAATTCCGGTACAATTCACGGGCGGAAAAAGACGTGACATTCATTCTAGTTTGTTCGGGTTTTCGAAAGAAAAAACACTCGTTTCCTATGTTCCTAAAAAGAAGAAAACAGTCGTGCTCCTATCAACAGAACATCACAGCAAGAAAGTTATCGATGAAAGAGGAGATGGCTTGAAAAAGCCGGAAATAATCCACTCGTACAATGCAACAAAAGGTGGCGTAGACACTTTTGACATGATTATTGCACAATATTCTCGCCGGAGAAACACCAGAAGGTGGCCGCTGAACATCTTCTTTTTCGTGCTCGACTCTGCTGCATACAACGCGTTTGTGTATTTTTCAACCAAGTATCCAGCCGTATTGGAAGTGAATGGACCAAGACAAAGGCAATTGCATCTCGAGGCTTTGGGAAAGGCCTTGGCTGATGAACAAATTTCTGATCGTGTTCGAGTTTGGAAACAAACAAATTTCCAAGGTGTTTCCTCTCTGTTGAAAAGCACTGCAGAGAAACATGGTTTTCTGAAGGCAGCAACAGCATCAATGATTCAACAGAAGATGCAAGGCCGATGTTACATGTGTCATCGTCAACGTGACCGAAAAAGCCGAAATAAATGTGTGAAATGTTTCAACTTTGTTTGCAGCGAACATGCTGCTCCAAATTCCGTTTTGTGCTCTTCGTGTCATCACAATTATTGAATTTGTTTCTATGTTGAATATAGCGAAATAGTTTTGAACTCTTCCCATTTCTGCCAGAAATAAAATTAATCATATGACATCTTTTGTAGTTCTTGTTTTATGTTTGAATTTAGTTCGTGATTTGAAGAAAATTAACGTAAATATTCAATAATAGATCACATCATGTCACCTAATTACATAGGCACTGGTAAGTTAATAAGAAGAATTTCTTCTAACTTTATAGTTCAAAAAAAAATCCTAGCATTTCTTTATAAAGTGATGGGGTGCACGTGCACCCCTATTGGTCATTGACGTAGTGAAAAATGTTTTGGTAATCCAAGGGTTAATGGTGTTAGACATCACTTGTACGAGTTCTTAAGACCGCATATTTCAACACATCATTCATTTATTTGAACGTTTATGCACTGCTGCCCTTTACCGCCAACTTATCTAATAATGTGGAAGCGCCGAGGTGTCGCTGTTTCCCTTGTCTAGTATCCTGTATTCGCTTCAATTTGTACTCTTTAGTTGATGAATAAAAAAAGAAAAATAGAGTTCTGAAGTTTTGAAACATTATTGATGCCATCCTGAATAAAAATCTTAACACTTAATACTTGATTTCTTAATTAATTGAACCGCAACTCATTGAGTGGATGGATTTTAATGAAACATCGTAAGTCAGAAAAATTCCATCTTGAGTAAGCTTATGAATCAAAGAATGGAGTAGATGATTATCGTAATTAACGAGTAACATAAGATCATTATCTTTCATAATGCAACTGGCACACTCATAAATTCAGTTGTAAAACTAATAATGAAAAACAGTAGGGGACACTGGAGTCAGTTGTTATAATTTTTGATATTTTTTGAGATTGTGACGAAAGTATTTAGGAGGCTCTAATTTGATTGTACACTATAAACCAGCACCTCCTAAATCAGACACTAAGGCAAGGCACTATTCGTAACTAATAAAAGAATCTTAAAGCAAACCGTTTTAGGAGGCTAGCGCACTAGGGTTATTGTTCTCTTTAGTATGCCAACATTCTATTTCACGCAACCTCCTAAATCTCTAGTGTGTAGCGCTTTAGGATGCAGGTTTCCTCGATTTTAGGAGGTGCCGGTTTACAGTGTATATTCCTCAAAATGCAGCGATTCCCTTAATTTTAATGAGTCTTTTCGACAATAAAAGAGATGAATAAAAATCTACGAGGTAGCTTGTTACCTTATTGATAATAATATCGACCTAATCAATAAATTACAATAATGAGCCCCTCCCCTATCAAAGAGCGTATATCCGCCACTGGGATGGGAATGACGATAGAAAACAAATCAAGTCTTTTTTAAATGATCAAAGCAGCGCATTCGCATCTTTTTCCAATTCCTTTCGCATGGTACAAATGATTTTTCTCTTTTCTGGGGCAATTAAACTCCGCGTAGTTGCATTTAAAGACTTCCAATTATTTATAATTCCTTAGCAAAAATGTGACTAATTATATGAATAAACGCTTGTATTCATGGCCTGATGTACAGACCACTACACTCACTCATTCTGACAAATGTTCAATTGTATGTACACACATGAGAGCTACATGTACAAAAGCTTCACAGGTAGTTTCCATTTTGATGATGTGACAGAAGTTAACTGCGTAAACTATAAGACACACTTAAAGTGTCTTAGTGTGCATTTGAAAAAATCGTCTAAGTAAATAAGGACAGCGACATCAGAAAGCTCTTTGAATTTTTCATGAACGAGAAAGAATAAATGAAAATAATCTCTCACAGACTAAGCATGCAAGTACTGTGGGTGTTAGCAGCATACAAGGCAGCAAGCTCATTACCTTCAATATTAATTTCCCCTTGCCTCTGCCTTATGAACATGATAGTGATCAACTGCATATGTATAGCTACTACATTTTCTCTGAGTTACAACCTCATTTTGTTACCTTCAATGTGGTCACTAACATGAGAGCATAAGTTTACACTTATAGAATTTATTTATATTATAATAGATTTTTATTATTTATAAAACAATAGAACATAGATTAATTAACATAGAATTAATTATTTTTAGAACATGAGCATAACTAATTATTTTTAGAACTAACACAGAGCTTATGATATCTGCAACGTAAAATTCACTGCTTTATTATACAGCTACAAATGGAGTTTGCTGATGATAATGTTAAAAGAATTTGAATATCATAACCTTGAGAAGTGAAATACATTACCGAAGCCAATAACCCTGCTAGATTAATCACTATCCCAACGAGGCATTTAACTAGCGATCATGCTGATTTTGTAGATCCTAGCTTTTTCTCTTTCACACGTAAGATAAGAGCTTTTTTTACTTAAAGCGTAGATGTGTTGAGTACTTGACAACATGGAACAAAATTCATGATTAGAAAGCATGGCCAAATTGCCGTGGTGGGCATGTGGGAACACATGAACCAACCAATTCAATAAATAACCAGCAGCTTATATTTGACCAACGAGACCGCAATTTCCTTGGTCAGTCACTTGCAAATGACGTGCTGAAAAAGCATTTAAAAATTGAAATTTTCCTTCCATCACTTGGTCACTAAATCATTTCGTTTGAAATATGCCAATTTCGCACATTTTAACTCTTTGACCCATTTTTCTATTGAAGTGAGCTTCAGGAAATTACGTTGGCATAATTATTTAAACCTGATATTGATCGTATATATATGCATCCATCCATTGCATCGCTGCTGCGCATTTCAAAAGCCAGGCATATTTTAAACCGAAAGATTCTTCAAACCGAAAAAGTTCTTCAACGCGGCAGGCCCAAGATAAATAGCATTTCTATTTTTCTTCCGTAGGGAAACATGCACATGTGAGATCATTCCTTTATCAGTATCATTCATATAGGCCTATCACAGCTTAGTTTGATGCAATATCTGCTTTAGCTAATAAGATAAGTGAAAAGTTTCTAACTCAATTTTTCATTTAGCTGAAAAAAATAATAGGCATAAATGATGATGCAGCAATTCTTCAATAATTCATGTATAACTGGAAATTCAAATTTTGTACAATTATTTGAAAGGAGAAAAGACTCCAGTGAAATTCAGAAATTTCTTGTATCTGTCATCAGTACAAAAATACGAGTATCTATAGTAGCTCCTATCTTTCAATGACTAAAAAAAATGTCAAATATCTTCATTGAAGACAAACGAGGTGCTTCCGAAAAGTTTACGATCCAGAAATAAGGAAGTTCTTTGAGTATATTTGTATCATAAAATTTCTAGAAATATTATTTGTTTGCATCTGAATTTAACATTCTGAAAAGAAAAATAGCTTTATCTGCATTTTGACAGCGCAAGCCAAGGAGGTCTAGATATCTATAATTGTACAGGAGGCAGAATGACGCTTTCTGTGGGAGAGCTTCGAACGCCTGTTGCAGAGATAGGATGGCTCAAATTCTACTTGCTTATGCATGCTAAAGCAATAAACAGTTTTGGAATTTATCTTGCATTGACAAAGCAGGGTTAAAGTCAATTCATTCATTCTTGATAATGAATAAATGCAGTGTTCACAGGAGCAAAACTAATCATAAATCGAATGGCATTCCCTATATCTCAGTATGCCACGTACCAGGAAAAACGCTTCATGGAAAACGATGGATTGATTACATTCCTAATAGTGTGACAATAATAAAAAGTATTCGAATCTGCTGGAAAAATTGGCCATTGATGGGAATTTTTATGAAAAGAAAGGCACGATTTTTAGATTAAAAGATCCACTAAGTGTATTCAGTTGCAATAAGGCACTAATGCATAACAAATCACGTGAATTACATGAACGAAAAATTTTCAATAGAAGTAGCAGACGAGTACGCTTTTATTCGAAAAACGCGATGGCATGAAAGGATTGATTCATCAACATGATTAAAGCTATCTGCTTCTTTTAATGAGGAGCTGTTTATCAAATTATCCGACGAATGCATCCAAATGTTTCGGCTGATTAATGATGACTTTATACAGTTTTCTACAAAAATTGATAAATTCGTGAATGTCTCTGTGAAATCATACGGAGATCTTGTAAATATTCGTGATTTTCTCGGATTCCAACAACATCTTAAAAGATGGTCTCATCTCGAAGCAATTATTAATCATGCAAAAATCATGTCACCTCGTAAGCGATAAAACTAAGCATATTGTCCTTCAACATAAGAACTTCCAAACTGATCAACTCTATTTCCTAATTGACAGTTATCAAATTTGTCACTCAATACTAATCGATATATTTCTACTACGCAAACTTTGCAGCTCAGTTATATGTTGTTATCGTGAAAGGTATTCAACAGTTAGACAATACCTACATCTTCCGCATCCCGATACTTTGAAAAAAGTTGTAATCTCTCTGGGTTTGGGTCTACCGATGACGTTCGTGAGACGCTTAACATCTCTGAGTTGCATGGCATGCAAAAAGATTGGGCAATCATATTCGACGAGACATATGTCAAACCTTCAATACGTTTGCGTGGAAACGATCTGATCGGGTATTCCTATAGAGGTATTCCGAAGACGATCAAGCCTGCCCGGGCAATCCTTGTTCTCACAGTAAGTTACCTGATTGGAGAAAAGTCTTCAGCAGCAAGACTGATGCCTGTTTTCTTACCTTGAAGGCTGAATTTTTATACTCAGTTGATACCTACTCTTTCATCCGAAATATCTGATGAAGAACATACGCAACAATTGGATCACAAAATGTCACAAAAAAATTGACTCAGATGGTCTTAGGAAGTAAACGCAAAATCGCAGGTGCGTGTAAGACATCGTCGATTTGCAAGAGGATACAAAACATGTTGTTAAAATAGCTGTTTTGACTTTTTTTGGTATGTTTTCCATCGAGCATTCAAAGAAAAAATTACCTTTTCTTCTCAACGCATTCAGAGAAAAAAGTAGTTGTTGCACTTATTTTGAACAACAAGACAAATGCTGCGGAATTCACTGTTTCCACATTTTTCGAATGAGGAAATTTTTGAGTGAAATACATGTATCTCCCGATCTTCACATTCGATTCAATGACAGCGAAAGAGAGCAGATAATTCAGAGGTTACACAAAAATTCGACAAAACGTGCAAAATATTGCAAATTCATTCAGTGTTGTGATATGCCCCTATCTCTGTAACAGGCCTTCGAAGCTCTCCCACAGAAAGCGTCACTCTGCCTCCTGTACAATTATAGATATCTAGACCTCCTTGGCGCAAGCTGTATTTGCTCCAAGCCTGCCTGTAAGTTTAGAAAAAAGTTTCTGTTTAGAGTCATTGAGTCAACCGTTTTATTGCCGCAAGAACTGATTTTTCATGATCGTGCTAAATGATGAATTTTACACATCTCTCTGTCATTAAATAATTGTAACTTATCAGGTTACTGTCAACTAATTTATAAGTAGACATATATTAGTCAAAATATGACAAATAGCTTAATGAAAATGATCTTTCAAAATGAATTCGTCAGTTTAGTTCCCACTTTACAAGTTTTTTTAGTTTTCAGTGTGTAATTAAAATACGGCGCAACTTTATAATTGCACAAACTACGTAAAATCGGATGCAAATAGAATAATTGAATATTGAGTTGCATCATCTGTTAAAAAGTGGGAACAGATCGACCAATTCATCCAACAGTAAGAATTATCAGCAGGCACATTTCACATCTCTCAACATCGACTAGCGTGCAACTCCTACTTGAACATGCAACCACACCCTTGAAATAAGTTTGAAGTATCCAGGCAATTATAGTTTATCAATTATTAACGCAGAGTCGCAGACGCCATGTCGCTTGTGTTAAAGGCAGAATGAAAAGTATGTCAAAGTCCATGAACATCCGTGGAATTATTAACTTGATGTAATATTGCTGATTACTTAACTTCTGTTAAGATCGCATATTTGAAAAAGTGTTGAGTAAATATTGAGAAATGTGAATCATGCGTGCTGATGATTCCTGATATTTGATGAAAAGACAGCTATTTGGGTGTGTCCCCATCTTTCAATTAAGACTGCTTCTCAATATATTCTATCTACATTGTGTTTGAAAAAAAACAGCATTTATTCAATAATACAGACGCACTAACTTAGACGAAATGGGTGTTACTAGCAATTTACATTATGTACAAAGATTAACTAAGTGTGCTAGTTATATAGATGGTTCAATGGCACTACACCACCATGTGATGGCTTAAATAATTATGTAATGAAAGGCGTAGGCATCGAAAAGAAAGTGTAACGGAAAAGTGCATCCCAAAGAAAATTTTAGAGATGATCTTTTAGTTTCAAGTTATTTTTTTCATTTTTCCACCATCCTCAAGGTGCCACACATTGTTCGTGACAGATATTCGTGAGACAGAGCATTCACTGACAGGCATTGTGAAAATGATTGCCAGTAACAAAACGGATGGACATGAAAGAAGCATCCGTCTTTGAATTTTCCTTGCTCCTCTCGTAGCGCAACATTTTAAATTTCAATGTAGCTTTGATTTTATGGACACACTCTATTTCGATTTCTTGCTTTCAAAAGATTGATGATCGCACAATGTTCGTCATCACGATAAATGTCACGAAGGACATTCGCAACAATTTAGGTTTAAACTACTTATAATGCAGTCGACCAGTGACTGTGTGCTAAACGCAAATGCTGCTTAAGTGGGCTTACAGCCGCCATTGAGGTGTATTCAAATAAACTGGTTATACACATTTGTGACTAGCAAACTCTGACACTTCTGCCGATCCTTGAGAATGCCCGGATGTAAATGCGTTTTTAGCTATAAAGTGTAAATAATTTTAGCAGCAAACCTTTTCTTGGGGAGACGACACAAATTGACCTTCAGAATGATATATCACATTTCGGTTAGAATGGTGTATTAGGTATTGTTGGAATATTAGTACATTGAAACGTCAGACTGTAGGCATACGGTGCTGATTTATTACTGTGAAAGTCAGCCAGGATTAACCACTTAATCGTCAACACTTTCCTTTCATCCGTTTAATAACTTAGAAGAGCTATGTTGTCTCGTGATGGGACCAATGAACTTATAATGAGAGTTTGAATCGAAACACAATGTTCTTTTTTTACTTCCACTTTTTCGTGCTATTCATTTTATTCAATCAAACTAGTCAATCAATTATAATATAATCAATTAAAAATTAAAAATATTTTTTTAATATTAAAAATTTTAATATAATTAATTATAAGCCACTATAAATCAAACTGAACTTTCCGTTTTCAGTGAATCGGACAGCATAAATTTCATTTACTGGGAGTTAGCATCTAAATAAAAACTCAATAACTCAAGATCAATAATATCAGCTGGAGATACAGCCATCAAGAAAGTCACATATGGCCACAGTGCAAACTATAGATCGACAATTATCCTACAAAATTGCTAACAAAATCAACCGACGATTGTCACCTCCAATATCCTGCGATATCCGACGAATTTTTAGGTTCTCCACCGACATCGAAACCGATGCTTTGTATGCAAATTAACTAAACAAAAACTGTTAAATATTGATTGATTTATTCGATTAGTGATTGCTTGAGTTTTGGGCAATTTGTATTATTGTGTGGCAAAACCATGATTTATTTTGACATAATTTAATTAATCACCTACATTTTTGATAAAATTTAAGCTATAATTCACTGCTATTCATTTTGTCGCTTTTTGTCAGATATTATAGGTGCTCAGTGGCAATCATCCTACAACAACTAACAATGACCGACAAAATAGATTTTGTAGGCTAAATGTCTGTCAATTGTCAATCAACGGTTTGCAGTGCATTATTAGTCTAAGTGAAGCGAATAGGCATACCCCCTTTTGTAGTTGGTACGCCAATGGAGGCAGTAGAGGACTTTTCGTTACGCAAGCAAGTTGAGATAATATTACGCTTTGAGGTGGAGTGAGTAGGTAATATTAACCTTAACTGCATGAGATAAGAAATAACAAAAATATTGATAAAATTCAAACGTCATTGAATCATTGCACACTTACTAAAGCACAAACAAAATTTGCTTTTTCGAAAATATGTGTGCATACCATAGATATCAGTTTGTTGCATTATCGCAACACTATGCAAAACTGCACTCTGTTGCATTTTCGCAACAAAGTTAAATATACATTTTTTGGATGAAGTAATGTTATATTTTTAATGTTTGATGAAAGGGTTTTCTTATAAATTCAATATGAAAGGTAGATTGTCTTAATCCGGATTTGAATTTTCAAATGTTCAATTTTTCAATGTATGTTGCGTTTTAGCAACTAACCTAGTTTTACAGCTGTGAAGATGTTGCGATGAAAATTTGTGGTCTGATATATTTACAATTATATGTAAATATATACATGTATAGAATATATAATGAAATATTTGTGATTCTCTTAAATTTCAAATCTGAACTTGAAATACAACCTAGCCTATCTGCAAGTATATTTGAACGATAAATAGAGATAATGTATGATTATTTATCATAATCGTGGTGTACACTTTCATTGGTTAATATGCCAACTCTTTTTCCCCAATATGAAATTTTGCAAAACACAAAGCCAGAAGTTACATAACATTTTGCTTAGCAAAAATTACAAGAACTCATAATTTCAAGCATGATTACAAAATTGAATAACATATCTCATAGCGGATTATTTCGTGTGGAATTCAACGAAACAGTTTCTGTTTTTTCCGATGCACAAATTCACTTCACATTTCCGGCACATGGTGTTCACGATTCCTGAACATCCGGGCATCTTACAACGACCCCTGTTATCCTGCACAAAAGGCAAAATGATCTCGACCATCAAGACGTAATTCAACACCTGGCATTTTGCATGTGGGGCCTTTGTGACGTTTTTGTTGTATTAGATTTTGGAGGGATGAACGTCGCTTTTGTGGTATCAGAGGAGATCGACTTGATTTGGATTTCTGTACGAGTTCTTAAGCGATGGCCGCCTTAAAATCCCATAAGGTCAGCCACTGCTTTTTCGGCATTGAGATGTCTTGGCAATCTCTTCTATATAGTAGCCAACTATTCACTACAAAGAGGTCTAAAAAATGAAAAAAAATCTTTAGATAATGTCGCTTTCCGCAATTTACTTTTATCCGAAATCTGGCTAAGTAACTGTCAATTGAATCAACAAACCCCATGTGCTTGTTGTATGTCTGAACACAACAAGGGGCCTCTACCTGAATCTTTTTTTTTGCTTAGACGATCAAAGCGTTCCACATCTGATTTGGGCTCTGACCCGACAAACGTAGAAGCCAAAGTGACACTTCGATTATCTAACCATTTGACTGCTGTCACTTCTATTCCATCAACAACAGTACATTTAGAGACCGAGATGCCGCGTCCACCTTGCAGTTTCATCGACCTATCGTCAGGAAACAGAAGACCCTTCTCTCTACGAATCTGAAGTGTGCTAAGCGACAATATCCCTCGTTTGGCAAGAAACACAAGCAAATCGATAGAGGAAAACCAGTTGTCAAAAGATACTTTATAATTCTTGTGATCCTCTAGTACCTCGCACAAGCGTGCAACGACCTGACTGGATTTCAATAAATTCTACATATGTGGTAACGACCGAATTTCCTCCCGCTTCCCAGCGTAAAACTCTAGATTTGAAACAATACCTCCTTCACCACACACACACACATCATGAACATTTTATAGCCCCATTTTTTTGGGTTTTTGCGGATTGTACTGACGAAGGCTACTTTTTTTAGTTTTTGATGGAATTATTTGTTCATCAACAGAAAAACACTCTCCTCTGGGTATTTTGATGGCTACCTCGCGGAAATGGTTAACAAGATATTCAAACTTGAATATTTTTGAATTGTGTTCCTGAGTGCTGTCAGCAAAGCTTATGTATCGTTTTAGTTCTTCATAGCGATTTACAGTTATATTATCAGCTACCTGACTCAGCCTGGAATTATTTTTCCAGCAGCGTCTAACGTTCGTAACCCCAAACAAAGACATGTAGTAGGTCACAGCTATAAACAATATCAAATCATTCTCACCAATAAAAAAATTTGAATTTGGATTGATTTAACGAGCCTTGAGATTTGTAAATCCTATAACAGTCTCCAGAAACTCATCTGTTAGGTAGTCAGTAATATACTGCAAAGGTGATCGAATTTGATTTGCAGTCTCTCTCACCATTTTCCATTCGGTATCACTAAATAGTGGTGTTCTCGTGGACCATCTGCGTTGACCATCTATATTCTGTTCTACCTCAATATCACTACTTCCGTCCTGCTCGTCCATACTTTCATCGATTTCATCATTGTCGTTATCATCACTATCTATATCACTATTTGAAGATACGTCACTCACGTCGCCGTAGAATCTTATGTTTTGTTGGCGTTGAGACTTACGAGGTGAAAATAAGTACGTTGTGGTTGGGGTATCACCTGAGTTTGGTGCAGAAGAAGTATCACCTGTGTTTTCAGAATCACTGATGAGTGCGACACTGATTTGAGTCGATGACGATGGTTGATCTGCATTGGAAACAACATCGTATTCTTCTAAGCTGTTGCCACAATTATTAGGCCTACTTTCAGTCGTAGCTTGAATAACAAAATCAGTTTCTGCTTCCGAAATTTCAGGTAAATCTCCTGTCGTTGACATTGTTGCGATCTCCTGAATAGAAACCGACTCGGCGGCTTTTCTTCCGATATGATGACGAGGATAAATTTTGTTCCATTCTGCTCTGAATCCTTGGAATGTAACGTGATAAGATCGTAGATTCACTTTCAGTATATTTGCTGGCCACCAAGCACCACCCCAATACACTACACACGAATCACCGATCTCCAGCCGCATTGCTAAGTTCTCTGGTAGGAAGAAGTCAATGCACATAATAATATAGTTCTTATTTGTTCGCGTATTTTGCCGACGCATGTCACGTGATTAAAAAATGGTAAACGAGGAGTTTACGCATAGATAGCTGCTTATGACGATGTTGGAAATATCTCGTCCAATGCACTAGACCTAGACAAGCGATAAATGAGTCATTAGACTGTAACTTACTTTCAATGTGAAAGCTTTAATGAGGCACAAAAATTCAAATTACGGTTTGTTGCGAAAATGCAACATGGTGCGATTTTGCATACTGTTGCGAAAGTGCAACAAACCTAAATTTGATCATAATCAAGTACAACTAAAGTTTCATTATTCAGCGCCGTGTGGATTTTGTTTGTAGATATTTTGATAAGATAACTTGTAATTTTCAGCTTCCGACATGCTTGCTGTAGGTATCTGCATGAAAATATATGAAATGAATAAAAACTCGAAAAAATATTTAATTGAAATTTCACATTTACAAGCATTGTGGGAAATCAAAGCAAACGACGGACCTGTAAAGAGGCCCAAATTATTTGAATCATCACAATTCAGAAGATCGCAGGTCATGGAAGTGTAAATTCGGAGGATATATGTGTAAATCTAGTACCTGAATGCTATGTTGCGAAAATGCAACACTATGAACTTTAGGGTTAATCAGTGAATATACTTTGCCCACCTTCGTAATACTTGGAAATTAAGAAATAAACTACAAAAAAGGACAGCGAACCAACTTTCCTCAGAAATGACTGTGCTGTAACTGATTTTCTACATCTAAATCATAAAATTTGAGGAAAATTTTATTTTTGATAGCATTTTTGTCCTTCATGTCATCCTTTGCTTGAATTTTGTGCCAAAAGGCAAGATAGCAAGATATCAAGATGCAAGATAGTAATAACATATACACAAGAGATCATATTCCATAACTGAACACAGCCACGTTAGACATCGGTTTTAGATTCTGTATAAATACACGCGTATTAAGTTGCTTAGCATTTGGTAAGGACATTATTTTACTACTTCTCATAACTATGAAATTTCTGGACAAGAGAATTGAGGATAATGCTGGACAAAATATGATTTTGTACAACCATGAGGAAGGATCAGTTTCTTGAGATAATTTGCTTCTCATGTGATTTCAAGCATTTCTATAGCTGGCTCATCTGCACCTTCACTATAAGGTATCTTCATTCATGCACATTTATCTTATTAGTTGTGCAACTAATAATTTCTAAATTTGCAGAATAACATATCTACACCAATGTGAAAATGTGTAAGTTTGGTCAATTTATTTGATCTTTCTGAACCCTTCTGTAGCGAGACCGATTTTTTCATTAATTATTGGCAATTGTTTGAATTGTGTATAAAATTCGCCTTGTATCGCATATTATCTGCTAAATTCAATCAAAAATAGCTTTGAAATAAATATAAGCTTATTACTGCATGTAGATCCTTCTGCAGCTACTTTTGAGGCTGATGATCTAATATTTCATCGGCGAATGGTCTTTGCGGAATTTGCTGATGCATTTGAAGTCATGATATCTAAATGATTAGATAAATTAATTTCACAGCCGTTAATTTTCACCGAATCACTTTGCTGCATGTGCTGCGAACATAGAGTAAGTATATTAAGTAGAGTAGCAACTCAGTGTTAATCCAATCACAATGTGTAAACTGTAAAGTGTGAAATACCAAAGCTACTTACGAAAGCGATGTACAAAAGCGCTATTGTTCATGCTCATACACTACGAAAGCGATTGGCTTTCCTATTGTACACTGTAAATCGCTCAATACCAATCACATACGAGGAATGCATACCAAAATATTTTTTTGGTATATTTCTGTATTCTCTTGGTATATATTTGTATTCTTTTCGTATGTTATTTCAAATGTGGTATGCTTTACATACTAAAGCCATACCAGCAAAATGTCAAAGGAAAGCATAAATCATGTCCAAAGTATGTTGATTTAAAGCCTTTTGTCAATAAAGATCACACTAATGTTACTACTGTTTTGTAAGCAGTGAGATAATGACATTCAAGAGTCACACTTTCAATAATGAATTCGATTTTAATACACGTAAGTCTAAGGCATTTCATGAATAATCAATAAGTATTCGACCACTAACAATTATACATTATGTAATTTTGAAATTAAGCATATTATCAATCCGAAATAAAAACACATTATAATTCATGAACGCAAAAATCGTTGTGTTTGAGGTCTCGTATATAAAACATACCATACCAACAACTCGTATTTCAGTGTAAACCTGCCAATCACAGATAGAATATTTCGTATCGCTACACATCAATCGCATACGAAAGTAAGTGAGATGTGGTATGTAAAACATACCAGATCTCTGTGAGCATACCGGAATCTGGAATCAGATGTTAGTTTCAAATTGTATGTGATTTTGATATATGTTTGTATGTAATTTTCGTGTCCAGCGATTTACTGTGTATTATCTTCATCATCCAATACGAAAGCCAACCGCTTTCGTAGTGTATGAAGACGAACAATGGCGCTTTTGTACATTTTTTTCTCGCTTTGTACATCTCTTTCGTAGTCAAAATCAGCCAGCTTTCGTACTCTACAGGTTACAGTAGATCCAGCTTCGAATTTAGTAAATGAACTCGAGTTGTCCCCCACTGTCACATGTGAGATGTGCAAATTTTTACAGCTTTGGAGAAATCAGCACGGAATGGTATTTTACAAATCCTCCGAGTCTTCAAATTTTGTGCTTTTCTCTCCACTGGTGATTAGTGCGGTCATGGAATTTTGGTTCTTAAACCCTATTTTATTCTAATGTCCCGGTATCTGTAAATTGCCACGTTTTCATATAAATTTCAATTAATTAGTCATTCCATTAATTCCAACTTCATTTTAGATATCAATCATTGACGATTATGGTGAGGTGTCGAAAAATTCATTTTATTATTTACAAACACGCTAGACACTGATGTCATAGAGTAACTATGTTAGGTAGAGTGGTAACTTCGCATTTATTAAATTCCCAATGTGTATACACTTTCGATTTTATTAAATGAACTCAAGGGAGAAGATACAGGTTGTGTTGTCACCAAATGTGAGACATGCAAATTTATGCAGTTTTGAGAAAATTACAACGGTATTGAATGATCATGATTGTAATGCAGAAGGAATGATAGCATTTTGCAGATTCTCAGTGTCATGACAGCCTTGGAGATTTAATGTTTTGTAAATCAGCAATTCGATGGGTTACTATTGGTTTCATCCCCAATCTCAAGAATATTTTCTTAAACGTGATCATATCACACGCAACCTGCCACTGACAGAGCAAAATCACTTAATGAACGACAATGATTTCAATTAACTTTGAAAGATGTAAATACGTCCACATCACTACTTAGATTCAAGAAATGAAACATGAATTTAGTGAATCATGAAATCATGCCTGTGAAAATTGAACAAAATTCTTGAAATTTCAGCCAAGAAAGCACGGACAATATCGCGAATTTTTCATGAAAACTTTCGTTATAATGAAGTCATGAAATTCTCTTGCAAATCAGCTTGATTACCGCTTAGTTAGGATGCTTATTAGCAAATATTCATCCCTTTTGATATCCAACTTGTTGCATACTACTTATATAGGAGAGTCATCTCGGTAGTATATAAATTGGCAAATTTTTGACTTTTTAAAAACTGCTCAAATAATTTTTTGGACCACGGGAACGTATTCTCCGCAAAAAATGAATCTTTTGATATAAAAATTTTCACTGCATACGGATACTTTTTGAGTCGACACTCTACCTATATATCCCTACTCTATGACTGATGTATAACACATTGGCAGTTGGCGCTGCACAGTAACAAGAATGTGACATTCCGATCCGATTGTGTGGAAAAATTCTCCAAAATATGTAGATGTTAAACTCGAATAGTTTCCGGACTTAAAGTGCCACAAAACTCAAGCTAAGTCCAGCGCACCTATAGTCTATCCATAATTATCTCTGATTTAGCCATGTCAGCCGCGTCATGTCTCCCGTAAAGAATGGTGACGAAAAAGGTACCCATGCAAATGTTAAAAGACATAGTGTATAAGTAATGAAAGCCATTGCGCAATGCCCAATTATACACAATTTACATCTTCTATAATTTAGAGCATAGAGTAAGTATGTTAGGTAGAGTGGTAACTCCGCATTTATTAAATTCCCAATGTGTAAGCACTTTCGATTTTATTAAATGAACTCAATGGAGATAGAGTCGGAATTGTTTCAAAATGTGAGATATGCACATTTATGCAGGTTTGAAGAAATTGCCACGGAATTGACTGATCATGATGGCAATGCAGAATGAAATGATATTATTTTACAGATTGTCTATGTCATGACAGCTGTGAAGAGGTAATATTTGTTAAATTTGGCAACTCGATAACTTGCTATCAGTGGCGTCGTCTCCGTGCCTGCGAGGCCTTCGCCGCATACCCAAAAGTAAATATTTACCTTCATAAAATAAAGGTTCAAATAGTTTCCATTTTTTTTTATTTTGAGAGCATCTTCACGTTTACAACTTTACATACACTTTACAGTTCCAAGTCACTACTCTCAAATGTGTACAGAGCTCCAGCTCTCAGTGTTGTTAGCTGGAGGATCTTCAAGCAATCACACAATGCGCTAGGAATGTGCTCACAGCAAATCACCGAGATTTGTATGTTTGTGTGTAGCGTGTGCGCTTAGCTCGATAGTTAGACTCGTCTTCTGCAGATAGAAATACAGATGCAAATATATTGCAGCAATACAAGAAAGGATCTATTTATAAATTCTTAGATTCAGATATAGAGAGGCGCAAATTTTCCCAATTCGAAGAAAATAGAAGAAGATGACGCGTTGAATCGTCGTGCCTGCGTTCACCAATGGCTGACTGTCGGATCGGATGGTGATAAGCTGCTGAAAGGAGATAGCGATGAAGGTTCCCTAATTTGATGTGTGATTCAGTCTGAGATATTCAATAATTGAAGGTATATTTGTGATATTATGTTTATGGTGGCCATTTCAACACTGTCTATTTTCTACACCGGCCAGTCGTCCGAGGGATTGTGCAGCAAACTCTAACCATCGTACGCGAAGTTAATGGCGTTGAAATAGAAGCTAAACCACTCTCGGAGGATAGAATATGAGGAGCACAAAAAAGGTTTTAGCAGCCCTAATTTTGAAACATGTGAGTGATTGACAGGCTATAATAAACACAAGAGTCTTGCGTTGGCGAGAGCTTCCTGGAGAGTGAATGTTCTCTGTAGTGATCTCCAAAGATAATGTATTCCATTGTCTTTGGTGATCTCAGCTCCTTGACCAAGGCGATCAAGCGTCATGTGAGAAATCAACATCGCATTTTCATTGTCACTTGTTATCTTGGGATAACAAGAGTCGCGTTGACGAACAATCAGCTTAGGATTGCATGCTTATGAGACTTAAGAAAAAGAGGCTGTCACATAGGACTCACAGTGAATCATAATTCACATGCAGTAATAGTCAATATTGGGTAGTCTGTGGACTTCAGTGTAACTTTCATTTAAATATCAGTCTCTATTTCTCATATATAATTTCATTTTGCAGTCATGCATGCCAGCATGACTTGAATGTTCATGTGGGCCCACTTGTACGAGTTTGAAAATTCACTGAAATTAAGACACTGTCAAATTAATTATTTTATGCAGTTCATACTGTCTGCTGCAGAAATATAGGAATCCACGATGGAACGAAGGCCTATAGTCTTGGAGCACGCGACGCCACTGCTTGCTATTGCTTCATAAAATAGAAATTTGAAATTTCAGCCAAGAAAGCACAATAAGATGTCGACTTTTACATGAGGACTTCCATTATAAAACGGATCAAGAAATTCCCCAGATAATCAGTTTGATTTCCGCTTAGTTAGGATGCTTATTAGCAAATATTCATATTTTTGATATCCAACTTGTTGCATACTACTTACATGGAGGAGTCATCTCAGTAGTATATAAATTGTCAAATTTTTGACTTTTTTAAAAACTGCTCAAATAATTTTTTGGACCACGGGAACGTATTCTCCGCAAGAAACTGAATCTTTTGATATAAAAATTTTCACTGCATACGGATACTTTTTTGAGTCGACACTCTACCTATATATCCCTACTCTATGATTTAGAGTGTTTTTTTCATTGATGGAATATTCCAAATGATCGCTGTTTACTAGTGCGATGGCCTAATCAATGCAATTCAAAAACTTCTGCATTGAGATAATTAATGTCAAATGCGTCTTAACATTTGTATTTACATTAGGCTACCAAAAAGTCGGTGCATGTTTATAGTAGAAGAAATGTCTCTCCGTGAACTCTCAGCAGCAATAACTGTGAAAGTGTATGTTACTGTAATTCTATTTTCAGTTGATGTAGACAACTTATTGTCAGTAAAAAGACTGTGAAATATCCAGAGCGGGTCAATCAGACTTTAAAATGCTTCATAGACCTATATCATCATGCCTTTCAAGATTTGTTTCCGACCCCTTTGAAACTGAAATAACTGAAAATGTGAATTCTAAAAAACCTGATTCAAGCAATTATTGATAAGTCAAGTGATGAGCCGTTCGTTTCAATAAGGTACTCGGTTAGTGAACTTGAAAAAATGTCAGACGTCACGTCAATTATTTGGGAATTTTCGTATAAGATGCTGTGGAAATTTTAGACATTGATTCGTGTTGTTATTACTTAATTAATTCATTGTCTGACATCATAATGAAACTTTCGAGCGACACTGACAAACTCGTTATTGAGATTGGAACTAAAAATCCGCCAATTCCACTATATTTACCTTACTGATTAATTCAGATGACAGGTGACTGTGCTGCAATTGCAACGTGTTCGTAAGGCTGAGGAGATCGCGACAGTACAATGTAAATTGTACATAGCCAATTGACGGACAATTTAACAGCCAAGTCAGTATTTTGACTGATGAAGTGGATGTGCAGATAAATTTCCTGCTCATCAGATAATTTTTGTCTGATCATACGGACTAATTTGTATTATTACGCTGCCTGCATATATGCAACCTAAGTTCGATAATATTCTTGATAATTTTCAATTTTATGTAAATGTAATACATGAAACAATTAGAGGTTTTTTTCTAGAAATAAAGTCATGGCAGCAGCTGTTCTGAATATTTGACGACATCTTGATACCACATTCTAATTCACCTTCTAAAATGTTCCTTAAAATTTTAAGATTGTGAGCTTCCCGAAAGTCACATTTTTTATGCGAAAGAATACTAACATGGAGTTATTCTTAAATGATTTGTAGCGGAGAGAGAGGGGATGCTGTTATAGGGGTGTCTGAAGAAAATTAGCCGATGTCTATGCGGTTCAATGACAAGATCTTCTATATGAAATGAATGTGCATTTTACTTACTAATATGGTGGTAGCCAGTAAGTCAAGAGCGTATATTTTCTGACACAGAAAGCATATCGATAACATCCCTGCACTGTAAATCGCTGGATACCAAAATTACATACAAACATGTATCAAAATCACATACAATTTGAAACTAACATCTGATACGAGATTCTGGTATGTCTACAGAGATCTGGTATGCTTTTCATACCACATCTCACTTACTTTAGTATGTGATTGATATGTAGCGATACAAAATATTCTATCTGTGATTGGCTCTTTTTTGCGTTAATGAATTATAATGTGTTTTTATTTCGGATTGATAATATGCTTAATTTCAAAATTACATAATGCATAATTGTTGATGGTTGAAATCTTATTCATTATTCATGAAATGCCTTTAGACTTACGTGTATTGAAATCGAATTCAGTATTGAAAGTATGACTCTTGAATGTCATTATCACACTACTTACAGAACAGTAGTGACATTAGTGTGATCTTTATTGACAAAAGGCCTAAAATCAACATACTTGGGACATGATTTATGCTTTCTTTCAACATTGTCCTGGTACGGCTTTAGGATGTAGAGCATACCACATTTGAAATAACATACGAAAAGCATACAAATATATACCAAGAGAATACAGAAATATACCAAAAAAATATTTTGGTATGCATCCTTCGCATTTGATTGGTATCGATCGATTTACAGTGTAGGTATAAACATAACATTTGACATTTCAAAGCATTCTAAGTTTCAGTTTTTACAATGGTCATGATAAGATGAAGAAAATAATGTATGAGGGGAAATAAACTGACGCTCGAAGGAGAAGACCTACAAATGCACTTAACCATCTATCATTACATGTGCAAATGATGACATATTAATTGAAAATCAATCGCGGTAAGGAGAAATCATTTATGCAATGACTAAATGTAATTATAAGACAATAATATGACGAAGATATCCTATTTTGGAACAAAATAAAGACGTGCTCACAATAGCCGATTTTCTCAACGATGAAAACAGTTACAATGTGAACACCGGGGCTTAACGATAGAATGAAAAATCTTCATGATTTCATCATCATCGGTCTAATGTGAATATCGCCTTGCGAAAAGTAGCCAGTTTCGTCTGATATTATGACTACTAACTGTCTGATATTGTCCGTGGCAATGGTTTGACAACCTTCATCTTAGAAGGTGTTCTTCACTTCAAACAATATTAGAATATACTGTTTGACATGCGTGCATGTTGCTTTCAGTGAAAACATGCAGTTTCGTTTAAACGAAATAACGGATTTTTGCTTACTTCAGAGCACTTACGAAATTCTGGATATTAGACTGACGTGAAAGTTTTAATGAAGTGAATCGAGATTCACTCTGGATCTCAATGACGGTCGTGTCAGAGTGCATCGTCTTCCAGGTGAACGCATTCCCCATGCTGTATTAAAGAACACGACAGATATGGTGGTGGAAGTGTTATGCTGTGAGGTGGCATTTGGCATGGCGGACGAACGACAACAGTCATCATCAAATGCACGTTGACTGGAGAGAGGTATCTCAATGAAATTGTGCTTCCTGTTGTTGGCCCAGTGGTCAGGGTGGAGGATCTCGTCTTCCAAGACGACAACGCAAGACCACATCGCTCCTCGGCTGTCATTGCCACTGTTAGGAGATTGAACATTCAAAGCCTTGACTGGCCTGAACGCTCACTTGACGTGTCACCCATTGAGCAAGTCTGGGACGAGCTTGGGCGGCGAGTGAGAGACCGCTTTTCACTTTCACCAGTGTCCCTGAAGATTCTCTCTGAAAGACTGACAGAGCAGTGGCTTCTCCTTAAAACATCCTTCATTCAGAAACTTTGTGAATCCATGCCATCTCGGATTACTGAATGTATTGGAGCTAGAGGGGGGCACACGCACTATTAAAGTTGAATTGCTGCTACATGCGTTGTTTTTCTGTGCTAGCGACTTGGTGGAGATTGTGACTAAATTATCAAGATATCATGCATACATGTATATACCAGTCAAAAATGAAAGAAGTTAAAGAAGTAAATGTTTCACAAATTTTGTCAATGAGTACTCGTTTATTTGAATTTTGCAGGTGTTCACCATGAACATCGTTTCACTTGAAATCACTGTTGTTAACATTGTGACACGAGATCGCGTTAAAGTGCAATGTCTTTTAAATTCAGTCCTCAAGTTATTGATTTATTGATGTCACATATTATGATAGCAACAGCGCTTCTAACGGTAAGGCCACATAACGAGCTTTTGAGCTGCACTGTGAAAATGTTTGTATGTGCTTCAATTGGAGCGGCCACACTAGTACCTACGAGCTGTGGTAGTTTTCTCTCACAGCTCAAAGCTCGAGCGGTGGGATGATCTATTTTTAGAACTAATGTAGTAAACCAACAATTTTGACGAGTGGCGAGCAGTAATCAAGCTGTACGGCTCATTATGTGACCGCGTAACTCTCCTCAAAGCTTGACAAAGCCATACGTCACTGTTAGCTTTAAAGCGCGGCTCGTCATGTGGCCTAAGGTTGAGTCCACATTGGTTTACTACGTTAGTTCTAAAAATAGATCATCCCATTGCTCTAGGTTTGAGCTGTGATAATTGAAAGAGTAATTACCGAAGCTTGAAGATAGCTGTGACAAGCTGCCACAGCATAGCTGTGTGGAGCTACTAGTGTGGCCGCTCCGATTGAAACACATACAAACATTTTCATCATCAAGAATTGTCATGTGGCCTTACCCTTAGGGTAGTAGATTGCTGCTCTTCACTTTGGTGAAATTTTGATATGTCAAACGAGGTAAACAAGCAAAATATTCGGTTTTGGAATCAAGTCAATTCTCACAAGATGCGTGATGACAACGTTCAAGGTTCGCCAAAGGTGACTTTGCGGCGTGGTTTATGGGGATCCCCTTTTTCTTGGGCCGTTCTTCTTCTTTGAGACTATGCAAATGGTGGCACATGAAAATGTTGCAAAAGTTGCCAACATACCTGAACTTGATAAAATTGGATGTAAACCTATTGATTTCAACAAGATGGATCTACGTCCCACTATTACATCGCCATCAAGGACTGATAGCTGGATTGGTCGTAGAGGAACACATAAATGGGCTCCAAGGAGTACCGACCTAGCTCAGGTAACCAGGCATGTGCCAATCAGAATGCGGGATTTTGCTCACTTGCAAGAACGAATCCTAGAATAATGTTACAAAGTTCGACAATGTGAAGCTAGGATACAAAATGTGCAACATAAAATTTCATTTCGATTTCAGAAATTTCACGATGTTCATAGTACACACTTTGAATATTTGTAAAATTGACAGTATTCGAAAACATATTTTCACTTATTGGTTATTCATATCATAATACATTTTTTGGTTACATACACTCTGAAAAATTTAGGCGTTATATCCTAACGCGAGAATTGCAAAAAAGTTTCCGTTATACTCGCGTTATACCTGCCGTTAAGAAGTAAGTAAACTCCACCACTTGACCGCGCAAGATGGCCGCCGTCGCTGACGTCCCCCCCTGTCTGACACGGCGGCCGTGGTCGGCTGCCGTTTTGCTTCGAGTCTGACTCCCCCCCTGTCAGACGAGTGGGTCGTGGTCGGCCGCCGTGTTGCTTCGAGTCTGACGTCCCCCCCCCCTCTGGCCCGACGACGTAGCGAGCGATGGTGTGTGATGCGCTCTCCAGGTTGGCGTGGTGTGCCGGCCAGGTTGGCGTGGTGTGCCGGCCAGGTTGGCGTGGTGTGCCGGCCAGGTTGGCAGGGTGGAATGTCGGAGCTCACCTGAAAAAATCCGAAGTGTCAGAGTGGCTTTGTATGTGTAAAATTTTGAAAATTTTCCAAAGTGTCGCATTTCGACCTGGGACCTTTACCAAAACATTTTTCATCAAATTTCGCTGACCCATCCCCCCCCCCCGACAGCGATCTTCTAACTTTGGTTCTAGTAGACGGATTTTGTCTTACAGCTACTCGTTTGAAAGAGGAGGAAAAACTGCTCGATGACATTTTTTGTTGCGAGTCAATCGGACCAGCCGTTCAAAAGTTAGAGCTGTTACAAGATTTTAGGTCGGAGCTCACATGAAAAAATCCTAAGTGTCAGAGTGACTTTGTATGGGCAAAATTTTGAAAATTTTCCAAAGTGTCGCATTTCGACCTGGGACCCTGACCAACGTTTGTTTCATCAAATTTCACTGACCTCCTCCCCCCCCCGCCACCGATCTTCCAATTTTGCTTCTAGTGATCGTAGAAAGTCGTGCAATAGCTCGTTTGAAAGCTAAGAGTGAGACAAATTCAGTGAAAGAAACGTCTTGTTCATGTCTGTCTTCGTTTAGATGTGAGACGCCATTTAAGATTTGGGAGATTGGCGAAAAGTTAGAATTTCCCAAGAAACAGCTCCAGCGGGCGAACGAAGGCTCGGATTGGCCAGATTTGGAATCAGCTTGATGTTATTGTCCAATGAGGATCATCATCCAATGAGAATCAAGCATTTCTATATAAATAGCGAGCCTTCCACAGTGAGAATCATTCCATCGTTGAATCACACGAGTGACGGACGCACATTTTCTCTCTCTCTCTCTCTCTACTTCCCTATTCTATTATCCAACTAAAATGGTAAGTCGCTACTTCCCTCCCTCTCCTCCCGTGAACGTAAACTTAATACAATTTTTTTCATTTTCAGGCATCTACTCCATCTGCTGCACTAGTAGGACAAAATGGCGGTCAAACGTTACAAGGTTCGCTACGATCAGATCATCTACAACTGAGGCCAGTGGAAGAAACAACCAAGGTACATAATCCTACGCCGCTACAGCGTAAATTTAAACAAGTCTTGCGTTATGACGATCATAGCGTAGTACTCCAAACGGGAATGCTCCCTTCCACGGATGTCAAGATAATGCGCAATCAGTATGGGGACTACATACTGATCCCTGTGAGTCCGTACATTCGCCGCCAACTTGATATTATTGAGGAGTACGTGACATTAAATATGGACATTCCTACTCCTCTTGCTCAAGATTGGAAGGCGAGAGATGACAAGGATACTCCCTTTGGGATGGTAATCACATTTGCGTACCGGTATTACATTGGTGTACTTACTATAAGAAGGAGGGAGATCATTCAACATCCATCACATGCGACGAGCTCGGAGAAGGTACTTGGGATATCCTTTTTAAAGTGAATGGGCTATATTATGGTCGGCACAAGGATAATAAAATAGCCTCTCTCTCCATGCATATGGAATCCATCCTATCCAAAACCACCCAACGTGGACGACATAATTGATCAAATCCTTAACAGCAGTGGTACGAAGCGCAAGTCGGAGAAGAATGCTGCATCAAAACGCAAATCAAAGAAGGAGAATTACTAGTCCTTTCCTAACTCTACCCTATGACAATTCGCTTATGTGCTTTGAGTGTTGTAGACGTAGTCTTATTAGATACATTTTACTTCTTCGTTGCCATCATATCATTTGTGTATTTTGTCGTGAAAAGCATCGATGTAATTCTTCATTTTGTAATATGTTATAGAACGTTTCCTTAGATGTGTAAACTTCCGTTTTAGGTTTCTATCATCATTTTTATGGATTGTGAGGGTGAACCTGTACAGGAGCTCAGTGCTATTGCTATGAACAGTTGGACATATCAGATTGTCAGTGTCTATCATCAACATGCCAACTGCGATCCCAATGTTGATCAATGGGCGAGAAAACACATTCATGGACTTAATCTGAAATATTT
The DNA here is from genome assembly GCA_907163375.1 of Prostheceraeus crozeri. Lineage (NCBI taxonomy): Eukaryota > Metazoa > Platyhelminthes > Polycladida > Euryleptidae > Prostheceraeus > Prostheceraeus crozeri. The sequence goes on along the minus strand of CAJQUW010008068.1, from coordinate 212,992 downwards.
ACAAGACTATGGCTTTTCTTGTGAGAGTGCTCTTCTTATTGACTTTAAACGATGGTTAGCTGCTTTCAATGTTATACGCATCTTTTGTAATAATCCTGGTAAGGAGAGGAAAGTATTTCCCAATCTAATCATTGATGATATTTTGCTCCCGCCTTGGGATAGTAGAGTGAATCAACACTACCATGAAGTCACGAAACGTTTTAAGGATTTGTGTGTTCCTATTTTGTCTGTTCGTTGTAGTAGCTACGTTCATAACTAATGCTTCTTTCCTCCTTACCTCAACACTGCCAAAGTCCTGTATGGTTATCATTGCTCGCTGTATGATAGTTACCAGCTGTATCTATTTTATCTGTTTCAAACCATTGATTTATAATGCATGCTTGTTACAGTTATTCAATAAATGTTATTATGAGAAGAGTTGTTTTCATGCAATGGATGGGTTAGATAAGGGCGATCATGTCTTTCTCAAACGACTGCGGAACATTACATTTTCATAGGCAAAGTTTAAAAGGAGCTGTTCAAGATTATGTGATAAATTTTCACAAAGATGAGACCGACATCGAAGCAGTGGTCGATGATGCTAGCACTATATTTCTAGAGTTAATGAATACATTCTCTGATAGCATTATCATGGCGCGATTAGTTGCGAAAATTAAGTTTAGTCATTTTGGAAAGGAAGAGGTGGAAAGTCGCTCTTTCCATTTTGCTTCTTATTCAATGGAAGTGGTAGATCACCCCGAAGAATTTTTTAAAAGATATATGATAAAAATTGCTGAACGTCTTAACGCATTTAACCATCATGGTAGCAGTCTAGTGATTGAATCGATTTCACATATTCACATTCAACTTTCCATAAAGAAAAATTGAAAATGCAGTGGTACTTGATTGTAGCACAACTGGTTTTCGAGCTATGCCTGCTCACTCTCGAAGTATATTCCTTCTGTACATGCGTCTATTATTTAGAAAAGGCTAGCAAATTCATATCTTCAAAAAGACTTGCTATAGACATCAGTAACGGTGAAACTATGTGTTGTGATGTATGTAAGCGAAAGGATGGAAATGAAAAGCGCATCTTCAAGAGATGTAAGCATGCTTTTGTCAACGCTGTTTCATACGTAATTGCATTCAATTTTGCAAATGTAACCACTGTGATATTGCTCATTTCGAGTGTCACTTATGCCGCAATAGTTAGTACCTATGCAAATGTGGTAAAGATAGGTTTTAGCAAAGACTAACACGGAAAATGGCGAAACGTAAAATGACGAAACGTAAAAGTCAAAAGTCTTCAAAGTTTTCTTCAGCCATTCAAGCTCTCCGACGAATAAAAGCAAATCAGCGATACAATGCTATACGACATGCTAACGATAAATTCATTCATGAAATTATTTCTCATGTGAGAAAGTTGAGGACGAAGAAATTAGCACCAAAACAACGAAAGTTACTTAAGCGATATGCTACAAAATTGCGTTTCATCTCCAATCCTAAAGTCACCCTTCAAAGAAAGAGGAAAACTCTAACACAAAAGGGCGGTTTCCTTCCAGCGTTACAACCGATGCTAGCTCCTATCGTGGGCAACGTATTGGGTAATATCTTTGGCTCTAGACGTTAATTATGCAAATGTTGAATCTCAAAGTATTATAATGGATTTCAGACTTCAATGTGATAAAGTTCTGACTGTATCAGGTCCATCTCATGCAGGTAAAACTGTTTTCACGCTGAATTTATTGGATAAAAGAAGGGAGTTGTTTAAGGAACCTATCAATCGAGTGATTTGGTGTTATGAAATTTATCAACCGTCGCTGCTTCAGAAATTGCAAAGTCGCAACTTTATTCGACATGAAGGAATTATTGCAGTGGATGAACTTCAGTCTAATGATGTTGTTGTATTGGATGATCTATTAAAAGAAAGTAAGAATTCCAAAGATGTTACAGATATGTTCACTCGCGCAGCACATCATAAAAGGTGCTTTATCATCTACATCACACAAAATTTGTTTCCTGATGGAAAAGAAGCTCGTACACGAAACCTGAATACACACTATTATGCTATTTTCAAGAATCCGCGAGATAAAAGTCAATTTGAAATTTTAGCGCGACAAGTTGCACCCAGAGGATCAAAAGCCTTAATTGAAATTTTTCAAGCAGCTACTGAAAAACCACACGGTTACTTATTCATTGACTTTACGCAAGAGTGTCCGGAAGAATTTAGATTTCGAAGTGATATTTTGAAAACTCCCATGGTTATCTACAAACTATGAGTTCTTATTCTCGCATGATTGTTATTCCTCAGGATGAATATGTACAATTGACTGCCATGCAGCAAGTAAAGCAACCTCTTGCAAATCAAATGTATAGGAAAGAAATAGATTATCAGCAAAATGTTCACATCGAAGATCCACATCGTGCTGTATTATTACAATCGGAAACTGTTGAGCAATTGAAAAACTTGAAGAATAAGATGCGTGACTCTGTATCGACTGCTACACCTTTAGCATCTCGCGCACATGCCATATCTCTTTTCAACAGTATTGAACCCCACCTCAATGTAAATGATAGAGGAGAAATCATTACAGATGAAAATAAAGCGATTGATGCTTCACGTTATGAAGACTTGATTCAGTATGCGACACGTAGAAAGCGCCGTCAGGGCTATGTTCCACCTGGTTGGTCATACTTTCTTAAACTATTGAAAAAGCATAATGTGCCAAAATTTGCTTTGAATATTGAGACATTGAAAGAACTTGATTCAACAGTGGCTACTGCTCCAATGCTTTAGACGATGAAAATGCCAACAAATTGGTTTAAGACGTCACCTGCTACATCCCCTCCCACACTCACTAAGCAAACAAGAGGAAGAACTCGACGTAGATCTACGCCACCACTAAAACTAGTAAAAGGAAAACGTAAAACAGCTCCTCCCAAGAAATAAATGTTCTGAAACTATTAATATGAAGCAGATGTGTTGCTTGCCATGTAATGAGCCGCCAGAGGTGAATGTCGTTGTCACTTGCACTTGCTGCGCCAGCTCTCACAATGAAACTCCTAAGCAATGTGAACACGATCGCAAAACCGCTAAAGCTAAATGCTGCAGTTGTTGTAAATGGAGAAAGGCAAGAAAGCAAAAAGATGAGAAGGAGGAAAAAGAGTCAGTCGTCATCGACTTAACGTTTGAAGTCAATCTATTATGATGTAAAACATCCAGCAGGATTTGCATCGATCAAGAAATTGTCAAAAGCGAGTGGTCTTCCACAATCACAAGTGAAACGATGGTTAAAGGGTCAGGCTACCTATACACTCCACAAACAAGCGAAAAAGAAGTACCGCACCCGCCATTATATTGTTCATGACATTGATGAACAGTGGCAAGCAGATTTGTGTGATGTCGCCTCCATTTCAAAACATAACTCGGGCAATTATTTTATTTTAACCGTCATTGATATTTTCTCGCGTTATGCGTGGGCTCAACCTTTAAAAACTAAAGAAGGGAAAGGAGTAGCAAAAGCATTCCAAACAATTTTTCGAGAAGGTCGCATTCCAAAAAGAATTCATATTGATCAAGGAAAAGAGTTTGAAAATCAGCATGTGAGAAGATTATTTGAGAGGTATGACTATGAGTTGTTTAGTGTAAAGAGTGCTTATAAAGCTGCACTCGTTGAACGTTTTAATCGCACATTAAAAAAATGGCTTGTGGTGACATTTTACTGCCAACTTGACACAAAATTGGACAAAGGTTCTACAAGATACACTCCATGCCTACAATCACTCTATCCATCGTTCTATTGGACTCAGACCAGTAGATGTAAATGCTGACAATGTAGATAAAGTGCGCGAATCATTCCAACGTAAACGCACTCATGTGAAAAGTGATGTGAAAATTGGTGATAAAGTTCGTATCTCAAAAGTGAAAAGTGTTTTTGCTAAAGGGTACCTTCCGAGTTGGACAGAGGAGGTATTTACAGTATCAAGGATTAATCAAAAAGACTCTCCCACCACCTACAAGTTGAAAGATTACGATAATGAAGAAATTGAGGGTAGCTTTTACCGCGATGAGATTGAGGTAGTCACTGAAAGTGAAACATATTTGGTAGAGAAAATCATTCGATGTAAAAAACGGCAAGGTGAAGAATGGTGTCTTGTTAAATGGACTGGTTATCCTTCAAGTATGAACTCTTGGATGCGTCGTGCCGACATCTTTCATCTAAGTGATCGACAGTGATTCATGCAAAGTTATAACTAACAATGTTTAGGGTTTGAGCTATGAATCCAACTGCCTCATTTTATTCACGACCCTCCTATGTAAGTGGTGGAGGACAAATTTACATCGGTGCTCGCCGCCAACGTGGAGGTAGCATACTTGGTGCACTGAAATCTGTTGTAGCACCTCTCATATCCAATGTCGGTAGATCTTTAAAACGAAATGTTTTAAGTAATGCCGTTGGCTTTGCTGGTGATGTTGCTAGTGATCTTTCCAGAGGTAGAAGTTTTAAGAGTAGTTTGTTGAATCGTGGGAAGGAACGCGGTTTAAAAACATTGAAGCAGACCTTTGCTGGCGTTACTCAAGGAAAGAAATCGCCTAAACGAATGAATAAAGGAAGAAGGAAACATTGCGGAGCTGGTAAGGTGTGATCTTCAGTCAAAAGGCATTCACGCAAACGTCGCAGAGGCTCTAATCATTCATCAGGCGCTAAACGACGACGCTGCTATAACTTCTAATCATGGAGTGTAAAACTTCCGGTTTTTGTTTGTTCAATCAACAAGCCATACAGACAGATATTCTTAGTTCAAGTATTGTAGATTATCATCCTCGAACAGCTGAGAATGCTGGCCCCATTGAATTTGTTATTCCTGGTGGTAGTGATGACTACATAGATTTGAGTTATGTGATGGTTGATTTGAGGTTTAGAATTCAGCAAGCAGATGGAACTGCTATTGAGGATGTGCATAAAGTTGGACTGAACAATTTACCATTGACTACATTACTTCGCGATGTTTCTCTAACGATTGGAGAGCAGCATTGGAAGGTGGTCAAAGCGATTATCCCTATAAATCATATTTCAATCATGTATCACAGTTTCATCCAGCAGCACAAAAAAGTCATATGGAAGCCATGGGATGGTACAGAGATGAAGCAGGAAAATTTGATGTTGAATCAAACAGTGGCTTTGTAAAGCGATCTGCTATGATTAAAGATAGTAAAGTATGTCAGCTATATGGTCCGCTGAATTTAGACTTCTTTAGACAGTCAAAGTTTTTACTCTGTAATACCAACATGCGACTCAAGCTGACATTGAATAAGCCTGAATTTGCGCTGAATGCATTTGCTAAAGTTGACAATTTTAGAATTCATGTGGAAGATATTGCACTTTACATTCGTCTAGTAGTACCGAATGCAAGTGTCATTAGAGGACATCCTGAAGGTCTTAACCGCCAAAATGCCATTTACCCCGTTCAGCATACAAAGCTTCTCACCTTTACAATTCCGAAAGATCAAAAGAGTTTCATGAAAGGTGGCCTCTTTCCATCGGAAGCACCGAAGCTCCTCATGGTGGCAATGGTTGAAAATGATGCATTTAATGGTAATATAGAGAAGAATCCTTTCAATTTTAAACACAATCAGTTAAGTGAAATTGCTTTACGTGTAAATGGTGTGAGTCATCCTGGTCCACCCTACAAACCAGATTTTGCTGCGGATGAATTTATGCGCAGTTATGTTGATTTTATGGATGTCTTTGGCTTTTACAATACGGATGACACCAACGGACTCACTATGAAAGAGTTTAATAGTGGATTTACTATTTATGCATTTGATTTGACTGCTGACAGCGATATTAGTGCACCCTATCGTCAAGCGAACGTGCCATATAATATTCGTTTGGATTTGACGTTCAAAAGAACACTACCTAGGACGATCAATGTATTAGTTTATGCAGTCTGCGATCGTGACGTGATTCTTCAGTATAATCGTTAATGAGTTGGTTGACTGCTGACGATATTAAGACTAAAGTGCAGCGTAATGCAGACGAAGCAACGTTGAAAGCTTTCGATAATGTCTATTCACTCGATACCTTACCACCTGCAGTAAATCACTATCCCATCTTTATTGTGCTAAACACTCATTCGCAGAATTTAGGCGGTGAGCATTGGAAAGCGATCTTTATTGGAGAAGACCGACGTGGTGAACTATTTGACTCTCTTGCTCAACCTCCAAATATGCCAACACAGCAGTGGTTGAGAAACATACGGGTCAATATCAGCGAAATGAACGCATACTAAAACATCCACTTTCATCAATGTGTGGTGCTTTTGTACTGTACTTCATCTTAAAACGTTTACATGTATCTCGATTTGTATCTGTTATTCAAAACTTTTCATGTAATCCATCCTCTAATGAAAAAATGATTGTAAGTTCTATCATGATTTGAAATAAAAACATCATGTTGGAAAAATTGTTTTTTATTTTACAATACGCTGGGTACGTACATACTCGATGAGATAGTCTAGGATCACATTTGCTTGTACATGAGATTTTAGTCCAGTAATGATCACTTTACTATTATGAAAGATTACCGCATGCACAGGTAACCAACAACTAATGAGAGCTGCAGGAAAAAGTTCGGGTTCATAACACAAATTGTAACTGCTGGTACGAATCTTCAAAAATGATACACTGTCACTCAATTGAGTGGAGATCACCATATTGTCCACAGTCAGATTCGACATCACACACCTCTCCCTCTTCCATATCCGACGTAGTAGTCTCTGTAGCTCTAAGCGCATTGACTGCGCCGATGAATGAGAAAGGGCGCCAAGAATCTGTACAGTTCCATTTGGGAAGAGTTGAAGATTCCGTGAATTGCTCATCTTCACCACTAACATTTGAGGACGGCCCGGGTAATACTTGCTGTTTGGAAGCTGTTGGTGTAATGTTGTGAGATCGATTTTGGTGTAGAGTCTGAAGCGACGGAGAATGTTGACGATGGTGTAGCGATGGCGCTTCATGATGAAAAATGAGTAAATTGAGCGATGTACCTTCCTTTTATACTTTTCCCAACTACCTTGATGAAATGTGAAGTTAGTATGGAGTTGGGAATGATAGAGTTGAATTCGCCGTTTGTTGACGCGCAACCATATGCGATTTCCAATACGTGAATGTCTTTTCATATAGAAGTATTTCAAATCCTTCATGATATGATGTAGAGATTGAAAATGACGATAAGATAAAGCAAACTCTCTTCTCACATTTCCAGTTGAATCTCTGAAATAGACGTTTCGATAATGATCCGTTTCAATACGTTGTAGAGAATCTAATTTCCAACTCATGGTGCGTGGTAGTCATGTCTGATTAAGATTTGCATAGTAGTGCGATGAACCCACGACGAATAAATGTCATGATGGAGCGATGTATGTATCTTCTATACTTCTCCCAATTGTATTTGCGAAATGAGAAACAGTTTGCGGAATGAGAATGGCAGATTTGAATTTCATGGTTGCGACGTTGAAGCCAAACTTGATCACCCAAGGAGATGAATCTTAATGTTTCAAAATATTCCAAATCCCTCATGATATCATTGAGGTTGACAAATTGTCGCCATGTTAATGTAATACCTCTTGCAGTATGACCATGAGAATTTTTGAAATGTACGTTTCCATCACGATCAACTCTGATATATTGTAGAGAGTCCAAAATCCAAGTCTTGATGATGTTATGCAAAGCCGCAGATCAGCAATATAAAAATGTCGTTTTATCATATTTTGCTTAGCAATGCGGCCGCAAATAGATTTGCTAGTAATCAAGCCGCACTCTTTTCTACTCCCATTGATCATACACAACAGCTAAATGGAAAGTGGGAAATGGGTGTCACTCAACTTGTTAATAGCAACTGTGTCTACACTTTTGATCATGAGGTAATGACTATTAATATGAGACGTACAGCTGATTACCAATGTGAAAAGGGGTGCCGAGTATACATTCCACAGTGGACAAAGAAAGATCCCTTATCATGTAAAAAGTTTATATATGATTTCCTGAATAAAGCGTGTAAACATATTGTCCAATTTACTCCGCACCATGATGATCATACATGTAATTATGTACATCATGTAGCTGAGAAAGATTGGATTGTTGGTTTAAGTCCAAGTTTAAGAAATGATTCATGTTACATCGCTAGCGTCTTAACAAGCTATGATAATTACGACGTTAATTACCACCCAAGAGGTCATAAACAGTTAATATATCGAGAGGAAGCTTATTATGTAGATCTTATTCCAAAAAATGAGAAGACGTTGGTGAAGAAGATTGTGATTAAGCCAAGAAAGACAAACATGACTCCTGAAACATTATTGAAGAAATTTAATTATCTCCTTCGAGTTGATGGCAAACAAGTGGCAACATTGACTTATATCAAATCATCTAATCATATTGCAATAAGTAAATTAAATGATGATGATCTAGTATTAGTTTGTTCAAAGATTTTCATCAGTTCCTACGACATCGTTCTGCTGCTGTTCATGGAAATTTTGATATGCAACATTTGCCATGTGAAAGATCAAATCAATTTGATACAGAATGTACCGTATCTTTATACAGAAAGCGTGTAGATTCTTTAGGTGGTATCTTACATGAAACAAGAGTGTTGATGCCTCGCATTATTACTTCAGTTAAATTGGTTGTAGATTATTTAAATGAAGTGATTAATGAGCAACATATTTCATTTTCTGAAAAAGAAGGTGTTTTGTCTCTCACTATAAGTGGAAAAGGTATTGAACTAATTATGGATAAAACTCTAATGGACATTTTGGGTTTTGATCAAAATATCTTTAAAAGTGGTACTGTAACCAAAGCTAGCGCAGACATGTCACTATCGCGTCGTATTAACTATTTTCAGATATATTCCAATATTGGTGAAGATGTACGTGTGGGTGATGTTGAAGCTCCATTGCTAGCAATGATACCATACCAACCAAAAAGCTGCGGTATTTTATCTGAGAATACTTTTAAGAAAGTGCATTATAGAGACCTGAAATCAAACTATATACGACAGATTGATATTGCCATATATGACGATGCTGGCGCGTTGATTCCTTTTCATAAAGACGCTGTTACAAGTATCACACTCCATTTCCGAATGAAGAGTTAATGCAAAAGTATGCTAATATATTTTTCCAATGTGAATAATATGGAAAGTGAAAATAAAGACTCGTTTCTAATCTAATTACCTAGTAATGCTTCTATGAATAAATTTCCGAAAAATAAACCATCAGACTATCGAGAAGAATTAAATCGCCCACTACATTTAGAAGGAGAATGGGAGGTTGGCGTTTGTAGTATTTGCTATGATAGCAATATTCAGAATGTGAATGATGTGGAAGAAATGATATTGACTCCTCGTACCCATGATGGAATAACGATGAATAATGTATTCCAGTTCCCATACAATTTAACATCAGATGGAAAGTGGAACTATGAATGGATTCAGATAAAATCAGATTCTTATGAACCATTTGGGAATGAGAAAATTATTAAGGCATTCAACAGTGGTAATACTTCCATCATGAAGAATAAAAATCAGAAAGCTTATGAGTTTACTATCTATCATTGGAGTGGGAGACAGTTCCTTCGCTTTCATTCTTTTACTAAAGGTTTTACACTGAGGTTGGATAATGAATTCTATCCACATCTCGGTTTTGGCCATGGACTACATCTAACGTCAATTGCTACTGCAAATGTTAAAAAAGTTTATTCAAATCGAATCAACAAATTTCATTATAAATTTAAAATATTTGATGAAGATGTTGTTGAATGTGAAGAACGCATCATTTCGAAGAGCGTGGTGTTCAACCTTTATCACTTAATGAGTTAGCGAAACGATGGAATGAGACTGTGGGTAAGAAGTATGGAGAGAAAATTATGGAGGACAAAAATAAGTTGGTTATTCAGAAATATAATGACAAACTTAACAGTTTATTTCTCTCCAACCTTGCGTCACTTTGTAAGACATTATACACCTATTATTGGAAGCGGTGTGGTGTATGCTTCTCATGGATATCACACTAAAGCTGATTCAGTCAATGATGAATGGTGGGTGGACATCTATGGTGATCGCATCAAGAAAATTTACCAGTCTTATGAAGAATCTAAAGTTGCTATCAATATAATGCCGCGTCTATATAATACAGTTGAAAGCTTCATTCATGTAGTAAATCCTTATATACAACAGAAGTTGAAGCATGTGATGAAAAGTAAATATGATGTAAAGACACACCACATTTCGTTTTCAATGGAAAATGAACGCGTTGTTCTGAAACTGGGTGATGACATTCAATGTCAATTGAGTAAAAATTTGAAAAAACTCTTTGGTTTTTCAATGCTACAAACTGTGTTTACTGCTGCGCATACGATTGGTATAGAAACACCAATGACACTTGATAAACATGAACAGCACCTTTACATTCAAAGTGATTTGATTCTACCTATTTCTGTTGGTGAGAAAAAAGAATACATTTTACGTGATTTCATTCATGATAAAGACGCTTCATATGGAATAGTCGAGAAGATGTTTGAATCTATTTTCTATCATCCCGTCGTCAAACAAACTATACCCTCTATTGCTATCAAAATTACCAATGGTTTACAAGAGTGCATCCATGTGAAAGATACTAAATCCCTCGTAACTTTAGTGTTTCGGAAAGCAAAGTGAAGTCATTGCGATATCTTTATTGAAATAAAAATATGTGTATGAAAAAGTCTTTTGATATAAGGGGAATGGGCTGACTGTAGGCATATATTCACAAGGAGGAAACGATCTCATGCGATACATAAAACAACTATGTATATCTACAAAAAGCAACATAAAAATATTGAGCTAAAGTTGATTATGTCAATACATCTCCTGAATGTGGTAGCGTGAGTTTTATTCTTTTGGGTGGAGTTATGTTTGTGTCAGGATGTCCATGTGGAAGAGATGTGTTATGTCCTATCCAACACCTCTTATCCTCCCATGCTGAAAGCGAAGCGTCCCATGCTGAAAGCGCTCGTTTCTTGAACGTGTACGTTTTCACAGTATGAACTTGAGATTTTAAGATTGTCATATTGACAAACGTTATAGTTTTATTTTTATAGGCCTTCTTATAGGACCGATGTTTCATTTTGTGAACAATGGATTTTGATATACCTTTAGCACGCTTAATACTATCTGCACATTCTTTTAATTTCATGGAATACATTTTAGGACGGAGGAAAATCATTTCATCTATTTCCTTTCCTGCTGTTTCATCCTTAAAACAACCAAGTTTGGCTTTATTCTGTATGGAATAGAGTGGATGAGTGGGATTGTAGTTAGATGTGTCGAAATATTTTTCTAATGACTTACCTACTTCATTAAAATTTAAATCTTTTTGAGTGGTAATTCCTAAAAAGAAACTATCTGTATCACCACCCAGCAAGCGAACCTCTTTTACGAGAGGGCATGGTTTTAATATTTTGTAGAAGAGTTGATACATTTCAAGCTTGGAATAATCTGAAACGGCTTGCCCAATATAGATGGGTTTGCACAACTCAACTTCTGATTTTATCATTTTAACACCTACAAGATCCTCAACGATGATGTCTCTATCAATGAAAAGAGGTGATGAGGTCAATTTGTGATATTTTTGATCATCAACGACTGCTTTGTAATTCATATGTTTTCTAACATCCTCCATGGTCTTTCCGAAAAGACTGTTATTCTTATATTTATAAAAATCCTTTTCAAAATTATTTTGGGCGAGTGCACGTTTTTGACTGTTACTATCTATGTAGGGTTTGAGGAAGGCTTTCTGTCTAAATTTGATAATGCGGTGAACTGACTTTAGAAGCATGCCCATTTCTAAAACGAATTTTAGTATGCAGAAGTGCACGAGATAATTTTTCTTATCATATTGGGTGAGTAAAAGTTTGCGGCATGGTTTGTATCTTGGCTGTCCACTCTCTCTTAAGTTATTATGAAATTGTGGCATGAATGGTGAAAACATATCTTCAGTCACTTCACCAGATTGAGGTGCGAGTGGGAAATCAGCGGTTTTATTTTTAATACTATTTGGATAAATCAAATCCACTTCAAAATAATATCCCCAATCACCTTCATCTGGAATCTTCAGAATGTTTGAAGGGTTGGAGTAATACGCAAGCTCATCTTGATTTAACCAACTAAACTCGGAACGAGGTAGTGGTTTAGACAGTGAACTGCCATATAAATTATTTTGGTCATAGTACTTTAGGTGGATATGATCATCACCTACTGTTTCAGATTTTATATGATGTTTATTCACAAATGTGAGACCACCGCGTATTCCGCGCTCAAATATGTTATACAACTCGGGGTCTTGTAAGAAATGGATGGTCTCACCAGTCATTTTAAAGGCTGATTTAAAGGACATGGCTGGCAAACTGACAAAGGGGACAGGATCTAATTTGTCTTCTTCCAATGCCACTCGTCGAAATTCCTGAAAGACATCAGCCAGCAAAATGACATCTAATTCTAAGTAAGCGATCATATAATCGCCAAACGTTTTACAATCAAATTTTAACCATGCCTCTTGAGCATGTTCATAGTCCTCTACTGGACAATCTTGACCCGTCAAATCGTTTTGGAATTTGTCAATGGAAGGAAGGGTTGTTTCATTTAGTTTAGACATTGAGCTAAAATACGCATAGGGAAAGACTCCTTTGCGAGTGATTATTTCATCCGTTAAGTTTGGATAGTGTTTCTTCAAAGTTTGACTATGGAGAAGAAACTTGAGATTACGAACGAGGGAAGCTAGTGACGCTGACATGAATTGGAATGAATTTAAAAATTTTATTTCGAAGAAGACTGTCTTATTTTCTTTAGTTTTATCTACTGGTACTTTTGCTGTCATTGCCATGAATTTTTCTCACCTTTGCGCTATTACATTAAACTGCCACGATTTCATATGGCTCAACCCTCCTTTTATGAGCATATGACTGTCATAGCCCTTAAAGTTATGAAAAATGACGGGTAGTATACGACGTCTCAACCTAAGTGAAAAGTTACATTTGGAGCAGAGTGCGTTTCTAAATTTACCAGTGATGTGATCATGATCACGCACTTTCTTAATTTTATCGTCATCAAACGTTTTATGACATTTAGGACAGGATGTGCAACTTTCAAATTTTTGTTTGTCTTCATCTGACATATGTAGTGACTTACGCTGCAATTGGGAATCATATGATTGTTGAAATTTGGCAGCTCTATCGAGAAATTCTAGAAATTTTGAAATGCAATCTTCACCGTGCCAAGTATGCATTTTGTTTTGTCTATTCCTAAAGTGGTCATGCCATACTTCATTGCAGGATATGGCTGCTGGCTTGTGGATGATATCATCAATGTAACATTCTATGTCTGCGTAAATAACACGCAGGAAACTTAATTCGTCACCATTATCCCTATGTGAAAATATTTTACCTTTGGGCATGCGTTCTATTTGTAATTTACCTCGCTTGCACCATTCATAGTGAGTTTCAAATTTATGTTTACTCCAAAAGGAGCGGATGCAGCGGTCGCATACAAAATGTTCACTTCTTTTAGAGTGCCCCAAGTGTGTGTACAAGCGAGAGATTTTGGGAATACCACAGTAGTGCCATTCCTCGCTATCATCTTGGTTTACTAATAAGAGGTTGACTACACGTTCATAACAAGTTGAACGTGAATTATAGCGGGCACCCTTCAACCCCTTCTCCCACACGTGAACGACAATTTTAATCTTATTATGTTTTTCGAACGTTTCTACATCTTTGATTTTCATGTTGTTACTATCACATCCTTGACAGACTAGTTCATCCTCCCACTGTCTATAGCTATAGGTGCGATCTCGATGCGCGTTGATATCATTATAGTGAAGGATGGATAGGACTGCGTATTTGAAACACTGTGATTTACAATCGACATTGATGACAGCTTTCTTATTATACAACGTTTTTGGTAGTTTAAATGTGCCTCGAGCTGCATGACTTTCTAATAGGGAAATTTTGAATAAGGCTGAGTCCACACCATCAAAAATGAGAGCGCTGTCGCGTTGATTGAATTTATCTACATTTGATTTTAAACATTGCATGTGAAAATTTAGCCAAGACTCGCAGTCTACAACTTCGGTTGCGGAAGAGGAAGGAACATGAAACTGTATTCTCTCCGTCACTTGAGCCGTTTGCAAATCTATTTTAATATATTTTAGTTTAAGGTAGATGAGCGCCTTCATTCTAAAATTGTCTAAATTGTTGAAGAGCGCTTCGATGATGTTAGAATTTTGAAGGAGCCACTCAGGAAAATCTACTATTTGAGTATTGGACTCCATGCAGTAGTCGCGTACTAAATTATTATATGAAACATTAATGAGGGAGATTGTAGAGGTACCGTTGGTGTAGTGATCATTTGCATGCGTGTGTTGAAGTCTGTGCGAAGATCGCTGAAAGTGACTATCAAAAGAAAGAGGGCACAAATCGGAAGGAAAGGAGATGTCATCGTCAGGATCAACTTCACCTCCAGAGATTGACGCCGCTTTGCGTTGACACACACGTTGTTTGATGTGTCGAAGGAGACTGTGCTTCCTTGTAAACATATGTCCGCAGTCGGCACATTCCCACTCGTTGCCTTGTCGCGAGAGTCCTGAGCTGGAACTCACATCACCTGAAAGAGAAATCATTCTATCATCTCTGTTCAAGTCTCAGTGTATTGTTACAACCTACCTTGACTCAACAACTCTAAACTTTCCTCGAGAAGGGAGGGCGTTGGTGATGAAGTTGATGCCTGAAATTGAGTAAGATGCTATTAGCTACACGTTTGAGGGAGATGAGTGAAGAAATTTTCATTTTACCATTTCAACGAAATCAAGTTTAAGGTTGATACTTCAACAAGATAGAGACTTCACTCAAATTTGGAATTCACGAGAGAGCAGTTCACTTGTACGCCTCAAATAATAACAGAATTCGCTAGAGAACACTTCACTTATACGTCTCAAAGACAGTGTGAAATGACACGAATGTCACTTTACATATATACTTTCATATTCATCATTCATTGGCTGTTCATTCTGATTGGTTGCTTGTTTATACTTAAGAATTAGAAAACATTTCAAAGTTATTATTCACAGTCAACATGACAAGCCCTCCGACAACACCGAACACACAATTCTCTTCTCCATGCTCATCACCAAAGGCGCTCGTTGCACCAAACGCTCCAACGAAGGGGAAGGTGGAGAAAATATACCAACTCGACAATATTAGAAAGTTGTCATTACCAGCGGACGACGAAGAGGAGAGTGTATGTGAGAAGGAGTGTCCCGACTTAACAGGCGTGAGGTGGAAGTATCTGCAGTACGATACAGATGATGTGATGGAGATCACCAGCACAAAATTCCTCCACCAATTATGGGAATGGTGCACCCCTAACTCCCAGCCACGAACTATGGTGGAGTGAGAGTACATCGACAAAGTGAGGCCCGCGGTAGAAGAACGCTTGAAGCAAGTGAACTGTTTTTGCAATCTATGTGAAGCCAGACTCTGGGACGATATTGACGATGAAGACCTTTTGAAATATATGCCATAATAAATTTTTATTTCGTATTATCTTTGCTTTCATACTGACTTACTTGAATGGGACTTCAGTAGTAGCACGCTGAGTCTAACTTGTAAATCTTATAACATTTCATATGGGCGATGATGGTAGGTGAAATAGTATTAAATAAAATCTAGATAGCTTACATGATTCTGGGATAGCAATCGACTGCGATCCATGTGTAAAGAGCTTGTTAGACTACGGAAGAGAGAAGTGTGTTATGTTGCGTGTGGCGCGTGAGTGTCCTCCCATTTCATTCCATTCATCAATTCGTCTCATTGATAGAGACAGGTAGAACTCATGGTTCTCATAACGTATGCAATGGAAAGTTTATAAGGCAACCTTCGACAGTTGGCTAAATGTCGCCCTGGCGCGAATGCATACTACGTTGAGACAGAGACAATCACTTGCAAACATGACGCAGAGAGGTTAAACAAGATTGACCATTGCCGAATGTCCCTTGCGGTATACATAGCTACGGGTTTCACCGCCGCCCTTGACAGGAACGCCCGTCGAAAGGAAGTATTACACCGAACTTCATTTGCAACGTTCAAGTTGACTGATAGTAGATTCAACTTAATGATAGTATTCGCCAGTCCGAAGACTGCCCAGGGCAAACCGCGTGGAGGTTCTATCATGTCTTGCCCCATGGTGGCCATTATGAGGGCCGGTGGTTCGTTCTCGGGAGTAACAAGTTGACTATTGGCTTGAATAGTCGATAGGTATGACGGTTAGGTTCTCGTATACCCTATACCGCCTAGGCCGTGCTGGTGCATCTGGCACCTTTCGGATGCGGGTGGTTTTAGGAGTCCACACCTCATCCGTGTAAACGATCTTCTTGATCTTCCCCTTCTTCTCATCCTCTTCATCCCACTCGTTGAGGATGATGAAGTTGGGAATGGCGTTGTCTTCATCCCACTCGTCGAGGATGATGAAGTCGGGAATGGTACTAGCAGGAGATGTTGCTTCCATCGTGACTTAAAATTCATTGAGAAGCGCTACAATCTTCTGGCTTATATAGGGTTTTCACAATGAATTGCTTCAGAATGCTTCAGGGATGGCAATCGACTGCATAACGTTCAAGTTGACTGATAGCAGATTCAACTTAATGATAGTATTCGCCAGTCTGAAGACTGCCCAGGGCAAACCGCGAGGATGTTCTATCAAATCTTGCCCCATGGTGGCCCTTAAGAGGGCCGGTGGTTCGTTCTTAGGGGGTCGTCATCTTACAGCCTACCGATTCTGTTGAGAGTCTTTGACTCTCTCCTTGGTAGCAGTGTCGACTTCCACGCTAATTGGCACGTGACTGAAAAGTGGAATGTAGCGCCATTCCATTGGATTGACAACAGTTGCTGTCATCGGATTGCCAATCCGAGCAAGATTATTATAAACTCTGTCTTGCTCCTCTATTCTAAGAAATTCATTAAATAAATTTCGCGGCCTTAACTGCGGTCCGCGAGGAGAGCTGACTTGATTGTTCGGCGTCTGCATGATTAAAATGAAATGAAATGAGAGGTAGTGGTTTATATACCCCTCTAACGCGACGCAACGTTCAAGTTGACTGATAGCAGATTCAACTTAATGATAGTATTCGCCAGTCGGAAGACTGCCCAGGGCAAACCGCGTGGAGGTTCTATCATGTCTTGCCCTTAGGTGGCCCTTAAGAGAGCCGATGGTTCGTTCTCGGGAGCGTCGTGATGGGGTGGTGAAGGCGGGGAAAAGATCTGCAATGAAAATGATATGTATTAGAATTGGATATACTATCTTATTTGCTTTTCACTTACCAAGTTAGCCATCCTTGGGTAGTCTCGCGGGCTTCCTCACTGAAAATTTATGGAGATGCCCGCGCATACATAGAGTGGCGTGGAGGCATTTCTTGCTCGGATGGCCATTATAGCAGATTATATTCTCGTCCAGGCTTTGGTTGACGAGGACTTGACCGTCCACATGGTTATCCCGAATAGGGATGTGGAACTCAAACTTTCTGTCCTCATTCACACGATTCCACTCATTCTTCATGCGCTCCAACTTCGCAAACGCCTCTCTCTCATCACTCTGCCTACTCACACTCCTCTCCAACACAGCATTCCTCGCTCTCAATACACTCATCTCCTTCATCAACTCCTCATACTTCGACTCTGCCTCTCCCATTCTCCTCTCTGCAGCACTCGTCCTCTTCTCTCGCTCATCATTCTTGTCTTCCAACACTCGCACATTCTCCTTCAACTCTTTCACAACACGCCTCATACGGATATTCTCATCTGCCACCTTACATTTCACCTCCTTCATTTTCAGCTCACTCAACTCACTCAACGTTCTCTCATTCACCTTCTTCAAACTTTCGTAGCGATCAACCAACAAAGCATGTGCCGCTTGCTGCGACACATGCTTCTTTTCCATGTCCTCATCCCACCGCGCCGACTGCTTCCGTAACCCACCACCCTTCACTATTGGGGAAGATGAGCTCTGCGGGGGGTCGGTAATGACAATATTTGACACCTCCGACGACGAAGAGCTCAACTTCCTCACACGCTTCCTCACTCGCTCCCTATCCAAATCCACATCATCCTCATCATCACTCTCAAACACTCTCTTCCGCCACCTGTCAGCCTTCAAACCGGCTACAGCATTCTCTACCTTATTCTCCACAGCATTTCCACTAGCATTCTCAACACCATTCCCACTAGCATTCTCAACAACATTCTTGGCCTCTTTCCCCAACATTCGCTCCTTCTCAGCATTCATCAACTCCACAAATCTCAAATCAGTCACCAACCCTCCTGTACACTCACCATCCCTCAGATAAAACTCGGCCTCCCGCCCAATAATTAACAGTACCCTGCACTTCACACAGGCAACCCTATTCAGGATAACCATGTGGTCGGCCCCTGCCTTCTTGATGTGGTCCTTGAGACCGTCTCGGCGGTTAATTCGGCCGCATACACACATTTTAATGTGAAATTTCTTATTTTTGTCGTTATTGAACGTGGCTGCGATTTCTAGTTAACTGTAAGATAATGAAATTTGTATAAGTTTGTAATCATGTAGTATACAGTCTAAAGCATTACACTTAGTGAGGAATGATAGATTTGAGTGTAGTGAGTGGCACTCTATCCCGTCGACAGCCCGAAGGCCTTGTACTAATCACTAGGGAAGTGAGAGATCTTCCCCGATACCCGCTATTTACAGCTGAAGACATCATTGTCACTGCCACGAAGTGGTAACAGCAACGCCGAGTCAAAGGTAGTGATCAGTAGCTGGGATCTAACCCCTCAAAGCTGCCTCAGACTTAGTTAAATTTCAATTCTGATAGCAGATTTGAACTCAGCATACTTGAAAACCTTAGTCTACATGTTAAAACTTTGAAAAACCTGAAAATTAAGAATTTTTAAAAAATTCCGCATTTTACTACTCATACTACTTTTAAAAAATTTTATCAGTAGTAAAGACACTATCAAACTCTATCATGCGAACTTTGAAGTAAGAAGATAGCTTGCCTACTTCAAAAGATAGAGTCCTTTGAAACACCCGATATCGGGAGCTCAGAGCGACGACCGTCGCTTACCTCGTCTTTCGATGAAGTGATCAGACTTACGTTGTCGGGGGTTTATATATGCTCGGAAGAAAACTTAAAATGGCTCTATCTCCGAAAGTATTCATCGTAGCGACATGCGGTTTGTTGCAAACGATTCGTCTTATCATTTTCTATCATATGACACCTGAACCATTTTCATGTGACCACGGGAAGTTGGTGGGTCAGCACAGGGCCATGTAACATGCCACAAGTGAAAAAATTCCTAAGTGTGGGAGCTCCAGTGTGGTGAAAATTTTAAAAAAATTAAAACTTCCGAATTTGAATCTGGGACCCTTACCAAAACTTTTTTCAGCACTTTTCACTGAGCCCCCCTCCCCCCCTCCGTTCGGAGAAATTTGATGAAACAAACGTTGGTCAGGGTCCCAGGTCGAAATGCGACACTTTGGAAAATTTTCAAAATTTTGCCCATACAAAGTCACTCTGACACTTAGGATTTTTTCAGGTGAGCTCCGACCTAAAATCTTGTAACAGCTCTAACTTTTGAACGGCTGGTCCGATTGACTCGCAACAAAAAATGTCATCGAGCAGTTTTTTCTCCTCTTTCAAACGACTAGCTGTAAGACAAAATCCGTCCACTAGAACCAAAGTTAGAAGATCGCTGTCGGGGGGGGGGGTCAGCGAAATTTGATGAAAAATGTTTTGGTAAAGGTCCCAGGTCGAAATGCGGCACTTTGGAAAATTTTCAAAATTTTACCCATACAAAGCCACTCTGACACTTCGGATTTTTTCAGGTGAGGTCCGACATTCCACCCTCCCAACCTGGCCGGCACACCACGCCAACCTGGAGAGCGCATCACACACCACCGCTCGCTACGTCGTCGGACCAGAGGGGGGGGACGTCAGACTCGAAGCAACACGGCGGCCGACCACGACCCACTCGTCTGACAGGGGGGGGGACGTCAGCGACGGCGGCCATCTTGCGCGGTCAAGTGGTGGAGTTTTACTTACTACTCCGTTATACTCAATGTGACGTTATACTTTTGCAATTCTGGCGTTATACTGACGTTATACCCATGTTCGCCGTATAACGCCAAATTGGCGTTATTGTAGGTGATCAATTGAATCAGAACAAAGATTATATTCGGTATATTTATTGAATGTGTACTATTAGTATCAAACAAAAAATACGACATACATAAATACATGCAGATAAGGATACAGCTTAGACATACCGACCGTTTCATAAATCATTGCACAAAAAATGAATACATTTTTAAACGTAATTTTCTCTTTGAAGTCGTTATTCAATTTTGATAAGCTGCATATCATATGAAACCTTATATTCCAAAGATCAATTTGAGGTGTACTATAAGTTCACACATAAGTCATACATAAGTTATGGTCAGGTCACGCACAAGAAAATCAAAAATTTCTTTAACACAAGTTTTTACCATGAAGATATGTTTTGATGAAAACTCGAAGACTGCATGATCTATTGACAACGTTTCTCATGTCGTTTTTATTTTATGATAGGATGGATATACAAAAATGAGGATCAGCTATGATAAATTTACAGTAAAATCATTGCTCGAAAACATCGAAGACGTTTTATTCATTGATGACAAAAGAGGATCAGCTATGATAAGTTTACAATAAAATCATTGCTAAAAAACTCAAAAACATCGAAGACGTTCTATTCATTGATGACAAACTCAATTTCAAAAAGATTATACCAAGTAAAAAGATATCTTCAGCAGAGCATTGATGTCTGGTCAGTAGGATTTAAAATTGAAAATTCAGGTCAATTTATTTACTAAAGACTGGCGTCATTCATCCATCGAATGGTGTACTGGTACAGCGCTTCGCTACAGCTGATATGATGTGACTGACAGGCCACCATAGAGGCGACAAGACAACTTATTAGATATGATAAACAATATCCAACAAATTCTTAGTATTGTACATCACAATGGGATAAGTTAGGAGTATTATTATCGCATCTCTGATTGAGTAGCATCATCTCAACTGAACAAAATGAATCACCATGTTTGCAAGTTGCAATATTTGACAGTGATGAAATTACATTTGATAAGATTTTTCAAGTTTCCGATTTGTGCAACGATTAATAAAACGGTCT
The DNA here is from genome assembly GCA_907163375.1 of Prostheceraeus crozeri. NCBI lineage: Eukaryota > Metazoa > Platyhelminthes > Polycladida > Euryleptidae > Prostheceraeus > Prostheceraeus crozeri. The sequence continues at coordinate 191,715 of CAJQUW010008068.1, read as the reverse complement.
GTATGCTATTACAAAATACAACTTGGGACACAAAGTATCACAAACCTAAGCGTTTGATAAAATTTCTCACTCTGAAATTTATATGGATATTCAACTTTCAGGATTGTCTCTTGAAAGAAGCCTATTATCTGGGCGAAAGCACTAGGATAATGTAAATCCAGCAAGTGATACACTATAAGAATGACGGCGACCACCAAATGAGATTCATCATTGAAACTCGCACCCTTTCCTGGAACGCACTGCAAACCTCGTATCGGAGAGCAGGACTTGTGGTCAGAATTTGGCCCGGTGCAGCAGAGCAGCTTCCATATCTTCGTCCTGCAAAGGAATTATCAGACTTTGGTCAGGGTCCATAAATTCAACCATTGGTCAGGGGACAATTCAACCATAAATGATCTCAACTCCACAAACAAATAGTAATCAGATGTAACAATTATCAGTGAACATATGAGCTGTGAAGCTGTCATGTGTTATATGGGTAACTTAAGGTGTAGGCCTTGCACAGAAAATATATCGAACCAATGGATATAGTGTCACATATGCTACCAATGATTCTTAACGATTCGTTTCTCAGAATTATCTCTACATCACATGTATTTATAGAGGAGGCCGACTCAAAATGACATAAATAAGCACAAATAAGACACTTACATTTATCACGTGTATAAGATTGTCAGCTGGTTTTTTCGAGTTGAGACACTCTGCTATGATTGTCTTCAATCCACCTGCACCACGTATCGCTTGAATCTTATCGATGACGTATTTAGCGTCAATGAGAATACTAGCATGACTAGGAAACATCCGACTAAATTCATCAATAAGAAGCTCGGAGGAACGAGTCAGTCGGGCCGGCAATGAGTCGTAGAACCGACCGCTAAATAAGTTTCGGTTGAGAATCCGCAAATTTGGAATGGATGGGCGTGTTTTCTCTAACTCAATCTGTAAAAAAAAACAACATCATCTATTTCAGCAGCTCAAACAACTATAACGTCATCATTTCAATTTGACAAAGAAAACTGAAATTATAAAACTAAAACAATCAGTGCATTTATACCAGAGCAGCCAAATGATTCAATTGATTCAGTAACATTAAAAGCAATAATTTCGTATGTAAAATAACTACCAGTCTGATAACATAGTGAAGCGCTTTCGGAGAACTATAGTCCTCAACTCATAAAAATACTCAAAAATTGAGTCGAAAGTTGTTCTAACGTCAAGCTCTGAAGCACATCGATATAGCTTCTACAAACGTGCACAGAATTACAATGAAAATTTCAGGCTCACATATTTGGCGTATAAACTTTCTAATGGTGGTATTTATTATTCCTAACTAGCTCATCCTCATACTATCCATTATACTTGCGCGCAAATACAGTTGAATTCTGGAATTATCAGTGAGGACACAAAGAGAGTAGCAAATGAATATATCTGAAATGTTTTCTTTCAATAATATTATTTCAATATACATGTAGGCCTACACGTCTTTAAAGAGTATTTTTACGCTTTGCTGCTTTCCAATGCTACTAGAAAGTGAAATGTACCATTAAGTAGCTACTTAATTGGTGTTTGACTCATGAAATTGTAAATACGTAGTAGGATTTAAATAATATCCAAGTTTGAAAAACTTTTTTCATGTCTGATATCATTGATTATCATACTACGACTCAAATTTATAGAATGATGTACTAAACCTTAAATCAATCTATAGGCTACTTTGTTTAAGTTACCGCACATGGAGAATGCAAAAATGTAGCTTAAAATTCAGAAAATGTACTTTTCAAAACAGGTTATTTTTTGGTGAAAAGTTAAGAAAAAACAAAAAGTCACGAAAGCCTAGGTTGAACGAAGTAGTTTTAAAAGTAAAAATCGATCCTCCCCCGGTATGGATAGAGTCAATCGACAGTCCCAAGATGTTTACTGGTAGGTAGACACATCGAGGAATGATCCGATGATTAGTAGCCAAATACCGTTACTATGAATTGTAGTGACTAGATAATTGCATGCTAAGCAACGTAGATGAACTTTATGAAGCATGGAATGAAGACATCAATTAGTCCAGCCTTAAGTTGTGAGCAGACTGAAAGATGAAATAGTTCGCCGTAAAGATGAAATAGTTCATTTCGTTACTTATGGCTAAAACTTAAACAATTTAGGCTCAAATATTTACCTTCGTGTTAAGCAGAAGTTGGTCGGTCTCCATGACCTTTTCTATGACAACTTCTCCGCTAATCGACCCCTTCGATACACAGTAAGTTGATGGCTTCTTGCGAAATTCGTGAAGTTTCGTAAAACTCCTTTGTCGTAGTAGATTGGGAACAGACACCAAAACCTTTTCCACTTTTTCCTACAAATGAAAAAAATAATTCACTATTTGCATTTTTGGCTGCTAATTTTTGATAAACACAACGATCAAAGATCCGACATTTTCTGAAGTTCATATACACATATTATTTGATATTGCGTTTCATATATGCATTTTGTCATAAAACTCTACTAAGGTTGTAAAAACATTTTTTTATAAAAAAACACGTGTTTTCTAATTTTCATTTGCTTTTTAAATCAAAAGGATATAATGCTACTATTACGAAACAAAATATTTTCTTATGATTGCATAATTATACTTAAAAATAAATAAACTTACAAACAAGCGCAATTCCAGAATGGTATATTATCTCGAAATTTCATTTGGAATTTCATATAGCACAATCATGAAAGAATTGACGACTTTAATTGATCAATCCTTATTAGATACCATAGCATCCAACCCTGTTTATCGGGCACAAACGCCAACTTAATCAGTTTATGCCTGATAAGGGTTAATTATCCGGCCTAGAGCGTCAATTTAAGGCTGAATGATTTATTGCATATCTGCAATGCAACATGGAGATAAACAGTGAACAAATAATAGGCTTAGTGTCATTCTGACTATAGATTATTGACAAGTCTGCTACTGTGCACAGAAGCCTATGTCATGTATGAGAGTCCATCAAATGACATCTGATTGGAATGATGATATCTCGTAGGATTCTTATATTTTCAATGACACAGCCAAAATCTACCGGCTCTTCGGGCCGCACAACTATAACATTTGAACTGTAGGAATAGACCATTGCACTAAACTTAATAGAAAATTGGGAAATCCAGTAAATCAATAGAAACTAATTCATAACACATGATTGACTATCAACTTCCTTGATCGCTTACGCTTGTATATTAGATTTAGTACAATTGTTGATATATCTCATGGGAACTACATAAAAAAGATAGCAATTCATATTGTTTTTGATATCCCATTCATTTTTGATAAAAACATAATTCAACTATAACATGATTTTATTGTTCTCCCTGTCACAAAAATATTAGATAAAATTGTGCATAACATTATAGTTCATGTTATCTAAAATAAAGCTAAAATTATTTGTTTAGCCGCATCGAAATAAAAAAATGCATTGAGCATTTTGATATTTTTGAACTTAAAATGAACAGCTGAAACTATATGTTTTCACTAAAATTTTATGGACATGCATGAATATCATGAATGTTTTATAAAATTTCCTTCGTTATGTAAACTACTTCGTATAGGAAAATTTGATGCAAAAACTCTGATTGATCAAAATGTCATCGTCAATTTGAAAAATGATATTTGATGTTTCACACTAAATTTTGATGCGGAATCTCTCAACTTTCAAAACATATCAAAGAGACTGATACCAGCATTGCCACCAGTATGCATAGGCTATTCCTGTTTCCTAGAAACGCTAATATTCGCGACAAATCAACCTCAAAGCACGCGGGAAAAAATCACGAAAAACGCAGAGACATCTCTCGACGGAGCAAAGGAAGGTGCGGCTAGTCTACCCCAAGGAGCAAATGCAATCAGTATTCCGTGGTCAAGGAAAAGATTGCGGACCATGTCAAACAAATCCACAAAACTGTGAAAAGATTTCAGTTTTACGCTTTCATGTTCGGGTCAGCTAAAAAGATGCAAAGATGAGAAAAGCTAATACTGACTATATTTTGTGATAGAAATCTTTGACAACATAGGTTCAATATTATAGCAGTTACGACAATTCAAGTAGTCGCTATGCATAATAAATATGCATCGACAATTCCTGAATCCACCACGATAAATTGCAGCTCGCGTTAAACTCTAACGGCAAAGTAGCGGGAAGATATTCTAACGGCAAGTATAACCCGATGATATTAGTATAACGTCAGAGCTCCTAATATAACGGCAATATAACGCCAATTGAAATTATCTAACGGCACCTGGCGTTATTTTGGCGTTAGATTTTTTACAGTGTAATAATACACATGTCTTGATATTAGTCACATTTTACTTTTATTCCCCATGGTTCCAGACTTTATGGACGCCCGGTATATGTTGCATTATATGAGATTTGTCACTGAAAGTGAATTATTTCATACATTTGATACCTTTTCTTTTTCAGACGAAACTGTGATCGAAACTTGTTGCCTTAAAGTGATACCTGGAGTTGAGGATTTCTGGACATGACTGCAGTTTTTATCATTTATAAAGAACCCGACTCATCTGACGGACTCATGTGTAAATTTTTCGTATCGCCATTTAGAACGCCTTTCGATACATATGCTCAAATCCGTTTCTTTTTTGTTTTAGAGACGGTGAACTGTATGTTATAATACACGTTGGCTCATTCCCTCCCTGTCTAAATTCCACTATGTAACTGATATATTTACGATTGTGTCATTTTTATAAAAAGAAAGCTGTCATTTAAACATCAGCACTTTGAACATACTTAACTTTTGTAGAAATCTGAACCATAGAAATCAGCTTACTTTATTCAGTTCTATTAAGTGTACAATGCATGCAGTCGCAGTGGAACGGAATTTGAGTTTCATTTTGGATTCCACGGGTTTCCTGTAGGATTGTAAATAGATCTTCAAAGAATCCGTAGAGAGATACTTTCAAAAGTCATAATTAAGAAATTTATATAAACAATAAGAACCTCATATGAACTGTCTTATTTTGGAAAATATGTGGAGTTTGATTCAAAAAATCAACGGAAAATTCCGTAAATTCACGTTCTTTTTATGATGTTACCAGGATATCAAGACTTTATCAAATTGTGTAGTGAAAAAAAGCGCGCCAGATTCATGGAATTTATTTCGGAAGTACTTTGATAATTAATCAGCAGTTTCATAGTTCCGAAAGTAGTCGCGACATAGGAATTGAAACCCGTAATTTTTAGCGGTCAAAATGAAAAATGAGAAATTTGCATATAGTTATCAAACAACTGTTTATCTTGTATTTTGCTTTAGAAACTCAATTTCATGCGATAAGACAGTTAGATAGTTTTACAGTATGACAGCAAAATTATGAAATTCATCATGGATTGCAAGCTGAGTCTTTGAAGTTTTGTGACAATATAGACGCACAGCACAATTCAAGGAATAATTCAGCATGACATGACATTCATGATGAACAAATGACAGATTACTAAATGTGAAAAATCATGACGAAGAAGAAGGAATCAATGATCGAAAGAATGGATAAATTCGAGTTTGGTGACTCGCAATCATTTTATTGTTAAATTGATTTTAATGTTGCAATATTCACGAAGTTTGTAATAGACTATATATATATTTAACATAAAGCAATTCATACAATATGTATGCATGTGAACATACATGTATACATGTGATTCAATTAATAGAGCGAGTCCTATACGTGAGTTTATCGCACTATTTATATGATCTGTGAAACGCTAACAAATGACATCTGAATGACACTTGAATACAGGCTATATTCATTTGACTTTTAACCGAACAGGTGCATCAATGGGGGAACTGAAGCATTTCATTAGTACCAGATTTAATACTTCCACGTTGAGTAGAGTGTCCATGGATTTATGCGTTACAGGCTAACTGGGTACAGAATCTGAAATGAAAGGTGCCACATCAATACAACCCTACACCAGATAATTTTGTGACTTCCACATTGACTAACGTGTACATGGAAAGAAACATTAATTATAAAATGAACATAATTACAGATAAGCTATGCAACTTTATAGCAGGGTTGATATTTCCACACGCATCATCCATTTGAACACGCAAAGTATGCCTATAGGTGTTGAGTAAATGATGTCTTCAATCGTTGCAAACATTTACCAATTGAAGCACAAGAAAGGCTAACTCAAGGACATTAAAGATATCTGACACAATCGAGGCATTTGGCAAAAATTTTATTTTGCACATGATCAAAGACGCCGACATTTCAGAGATCTGTAATTTTTAGAGTTGTCAATAACATTCTATGTTCCCAGATACCATGTTACCTAAATCTACTCTTGTGATGTTTTGATATTTGATAAACCATTATCTTGAAATGTGGTAAAATATTAGCCAATATTTTTTATTACAATATGACTATTTTCCTTAATCTTATCATTATTTCTTGATTCAGAAAGAATTATATTACTCAAAATCATGTCTTGTTTTGTGTTTTCACAAGAGAAAGCAAGTGACAATAAATGCCATTATAAAACGACTGAACAAGAGAGGGTGAATTCAACATAGAGGCATAGCTCAAATTGGAAAAGACGAATTTCGTGGCGTCATATTATGTCCTGATGCCCGAAAACGGAGGGTATTTTCCTTTCAATGTTGAAAGATTTTTTTACAGACAGCACTAAGCACCTACCAATTTGATGTCTTTGACAATACTGAATATATACTGCACAGTGTAGAATTTTGTCTACAACCATTCAATAAAGCTCTACCGAATAGATGAGATAGAAATTGATGTATAGACTGTTTGTCTGTTGACACCAGTCTGTCGAACACCTTGTACATGTATTCGCTAGCCGGACATGTCATGACTCGGATCACGATTGCAGAATTCGGTGTCGCCATCAATAAAAAACGTTTCACATTTGATTAGGATGATAATCTCACATTTTTTGGTATCAACACATACATACATACATGCAGTGATCAGATTCCAAAGATGGTTAAGAAAACTTTCATGTGTCTAATCTGTTGCAGATTGATCACTTCAACGAACAGATAAAAACTTTTGTCGACGCCAATAAAGACGGTGACATTTAAAGCGACGAATTGCACACAAAATGTTGTAGTCTCTTAGCCCGGATGAATACAGTAAAGACTGTTGTCCAGTATCTTGACTTGTTCAACAATAACCTGATTTGGTCATTTTGAAGCTGCATACGTGCTGATGAGCACCCTAATAAAAATTTTTCATGAGAACTCATGAAATTTAATGAGGTGTCATGAGATTGTTATGAGAGCGCATGAGGATATGATGAGTTTCATGATTTTCTCAAGAGAAAATATTTAACTTATGATGTTCTCATGATGCTTATGATGAGAACATAATGAGGGTTTTGTGAAAATAAGTCTATAAGTAGTCAGGCATGCATGCCAGCCGCGAAAGGAAAGAGTCATAAGAAAGCTTATTCAATCGATAAGAAGTTCCAGGTTTAGTCTATAAAGGATAAAAAGCAACAATATATCAACAATCTGCAACAACCATAGACGTACGGGCCGGGGGGGGGGTTGGGGATGCAGCCCCCCCCCCCAACACAAGGACTCCGGCAAAAGCATTCGGGCAGTTGCCAAATTTTTGGCTGCGGCGAATAAACTTAAAAAAATCGGGTTTTATGGTCGAAGCAAACAAAAATACGATTTTATTCCGATTAGGCGAGACGGATGTGCCCGAAATCCGGGCAGTCCACCGGTCATGAGGGACAGACGGAGTGCCAATGAATTCCAAAAGAATCCGAAATTCGGGCGACAAATGCCACACATGAATTGAATTCCTATCCATGGCATACCTTCTATCGTAGCAACTCCAGTGTTGATGAAAAATGTAATTTATTGCATGAAATACTTGATTCCGCAATTTCTATATCATTGCCTTTTTCTTACGTACTAATGAAGACGTCAGACAAACCCTGGCTGACGACTCCCGTATTGAAATTGCTGATTGCAAAGAAACACCAAGCGTATTCAAGCAAAAATTATATTCTATACGATCACTACAAGAATAAAGTTAAGTCTGCAATTTATGAAGCAAAGTCTAAATGGATACAAGATAAGATGAGGACAACGAATGGTTTGTGGTGCATAGCGAAAAATTTAAAGAACTCCACCCAAAATTCATTATCCAGTTTGATTTCATCTTATTCCTCTCCGGTTTTGGCGGCTGAATCTATTTGTGAGAAATTATCAGAATATCAATCGAGTGCGGCTGATTGGAGCGAGATTCTGCCAAATTTGCGTTATAGTGGTCATGATTGGTGTCCCAATGTTACTCAAGAGGTTGTTTTACAGCATCTTCAAAGGTTGAAGGTCGGCAAATCCCCGGGCAGTGACGGTCTTTCACCTCGATTATTGAAATTGCTGTCAGATGAGATTTCGGGACCACTGACCCATCTCTTTGCATTATCTTTTGAGTCTGCTACAGTTCCTTCGAAATGGAAACTCGCCAACATCAAAGTTATCCCGAAGAGCATGCCTGCAAAGATCGACAATCTGTGAGTAATTTCACTTCTGCCGATTTTTTCTAAAATCCTCGAAACTCTTGCTGTTCAGTCATTACAGAATGAACTTGTCGAAGGCTATGGACTGAATCAATTTGGCTTCAGACCCGGTGTATCAACGTTACATGCTCACATTCATATTCATGATTTTATTACTCGCACGATGGACATTCCTGACAACCAAGCATGTACTGTGATCTCCTTTGATATGGACAAGGCGTTTGACAGACTTCATCACTCTAGTCACTTCTAGTCATTCAAGGTGAAATTTGGAGTGTTGAGAATTGGAGTATTAAACATGGTCTGCGAATAAATAGGCGAAAAACCAAGATAATGCTCATAAAAAAGGCAACATTTCGCTACGCCAACCAAAAGATGTAGAAGTGGTCAAAGAAATGAAAATTCTTGGAATTGTTTACAGCAGCGATCTGAAATGGACTCTTCACACTGACATGATTGTGCGTGCAGCCAGTAGAAGGATTTTCATCTTGAAGAAACTGAAGAATAGCTTACCTGTGAGATGCTTGGTAACTCTTTATAATGGTCTCATCCTCAATATATTAGAGTACTGTTCCCCTGTTTTTATCGGAATGAGTGTCACCAATCAGGAAAAGATAGAGAGAGTACGGCGACGATGTCACAGAATCATTTGCGGTGATGACTGTCAGTGTTCTAGTTTCACTCCCTTATGGATGCGACGATATGAACGGAGTCTAAAAGTCTTACTCCAACTCGAGCGTGAAGACAACATTTGCACCATCTCTGCCCAAGACGTTTTCAACGGTCTGGACATTTGGAAATGCCATTGATACATACGAGCCGAAGAAACAAATCCTTCATTCCTTTCATGTCAAGTTACAGTAATTCATTAGCTTGAAATTTCTGATTTTTCCTTACTTCTTATTTTGATTGTTCAATGTCTTGCAATTATAATTTTCACTATTATCAATAAACGTATAGTACTACTACTGCTACTACATGTCGGTTACTAATAATGCTACAAACACTGGCCATTCGCTTATTCGGTCAAGTACGTGGATGTTGGGCAAAAACGTGGATGTTGGAACCGCTCGACGAACTGCGAATGCAACAATCACTACATTACAATCATGCCGTGAAGAGTTACGTTTTGAGAATCTTTGGGAGATTACTGAGAAGTTCGGCACAAAAATAGAAATGTGGATACAGAACACAATATTCTCATTCAGAAAGCCAGCAGCACTCAGGGTAAAGAAGCCGTCACGTCGTCTACAGGCCTTGGTAGGTGATCATTCGGGTGTGCCTCTGACACTGACCGCAAAGTCCCACTACCGGGTAAGCATATTTTATCCAGCTCTGGATAAAGTAATTGCTGAATTGGAATCACGGTTTGCCGGTAATTATCAGGATGCCCTTTGTGGTCTCGGAGACTTAGTTATGAATTCGGCGCCAAGTTTGAATAACTTTGATTTAGTCGCTAAATACTACGGATTGAATAAAGACACATACTCTTTGCCGAACATCAGACATACAATAATTACAAATCGAACAATAACATACAGTGATCCAATACCACAGACGTACTGTGGAATTTACATGATCACCACCACTTAATTGACTTTGTACCGGAATTCGCACAGGTGTTGAAAATACTATGTGCTATTCCAGCAACCTCCTGTTCCGCTGAGGGGTCGTTTAGTGCCCTCAGAAGAATAAAGACTTATCTTCGAAGCACGATGGGACAAGATCGGCTCAGTCACCTGGCACTCATAAATATTGAGCGATCGTATGCAAACGCAGTGATTGAAACCGACATTTCCAGAATCATTGATACATTTGCCAGTCGCAAAAATCGGAGATGTCAGTTCTTTTGATAATATCCCCCGATATTTCTGTTATATTAGAGAACAATTAAAACTTACCTAGTTACATTAGAACTTCTGAAATTTTCCGTCCACGGATAAGTAGACAACGTTGTGCTATTTTTGATAAAAACATTTGCAAAATTTTATTACATTGATAGTATAAATTGTCGCGTTTTTACTTTCGCGGAGTTGTGGGGTAAGTGTAGAAACTAGATCTTCGTGATTATGCCAATTTTTCGGGCGTCAACCTATGTAATTTTCGGGCACAAGGACTCAGCCCCCCTAGAAAATTTTGCCCGTACGCTTATGACAACAACCATCGTGAAATGATGTTTATGTAATTTGACTTTACAATTAGATGTTGAATGCGAGATGTTGAAAATAGAGATATAATACAATCACCGTTGAAATTCATATCATGATCACAATAATGGTTCACAGGGGCGTAGCGTCCACTGGGGCATTCGGGGCAGTACCCCGATTGTATTTATTAGATAAATCCCCAACATATTTTAATCATATACAATAAGTGTCAGTGACCAAACGTTACATCCTAGGCCTATCTTTCAGTCTTTATTTCATCTTTCCAACGGATGCATGTGTAATTGTAGATGGTTTTCTCTCTCATTCTTCCTTCCTCAGGGGCAGTCATCGGAGTGTCGCCGAGATTGCACCGATTGGCCAAAATCTAACACGAGCCACACATAATCAGCAATGGCTCGTTGATGTCATTGACAAATCAGCCAATCTATCAATGTCTTTCGCGCGCGCCAGAGCAGCTCGGCGACGCCTTTCAGCTCGTCGCGACCACTACTTGCAACCCACAAAGAAGCAATCCATCTCTCTGATTCAACCTGGGCAGCGACAGGGAATTCTTTGCCAGTTATGCTTGCACACACTGGCTGGCTAATCACGGCGAGTCTGACGAGCGGGTAGCTAATCGTTAACACATTGCATACCTTCACTTCTTCCTTCTTTCATCATGTTTTGAGAAGATCAAACTGAATTCTAGATTACAGCCGGGTACTTTGCTATGAGGTCCGTTTCCTAGATCGTTGCAAACCACGAAAAGCTCTTTTATCTTTTGCTTATTCTCATAAAATTTAATTGTGAACTCATAATTGATTGATTGCTAAATCTATTCACTTGACCAGACGAAACACTAGGCTTAGGAAACAGTGTGGTTTGGCTAATTAAATGAACTAATTGATTAGTGATTGGAAGTGTGTTGCTATATAGCTGTTGATCCTTTCAAGTCGCAATCGTCTGTCTTCCTGTCATTATTGATTTAGTAGTAAAAATCCTGTTGATCCCCTTATCGGACACCAGCGTCAGTAGCTATGGCGAGAAGAATTGCTATTGTTTGTGAAACGTTTTGAAGCACGCTACGCCACTGATGGTTCATTATTGCGAATACTATAATAGTTTTGTGGGAATGGCGTGGGAATACTCCAGGTCAGTGTGGCGAGGCTAAGAAAGCCTCAATAACTAAATGCCAGAAAAATCAATTCAGAAATATGAAGGGGCAACTGTTGATTTATTTATGATATTATTATGAGATTCTCATGAAATTTGATGAGATATTTTATGCGAAAACGTTCCAAATCCGCATGAAATTTCATGAAACCTTTCATGAGAAAAATTCTCATGAAAAATCATGAGGAATTTTCGTGAGGGTACAGTCACTGCAGGACGAAATCACACCTGTCAAGGTCTGTAAGATAGAATGCGGGTGCTCTTACTTTTGATATATTTGGTTTGTAATTTTATAGAAATTGTAGCTAAGGCCACCCACATGTTTCGCAATGATTCTTTGCGTTATAAAAGACAATTTCTGTCAAACAATTTCACGTAATTTGTTGGCCATGCCGTTCGGGTTGATAGAAAAACCTTCATTTTTTTCGTTTTTATGTAGAATATAACGTCGGAAAAAATTGTAGTTTTATATTACACATTCCTATAAAGCTAATGTGCAGAAATAATCAATTCCGAGTAAATTCAATATTTTAGGTGACTTGCCCTGAAGCATGACTCTCCTTATTCTTCAATCAACCTTTAATTTTCTCCAATTATTTTTACAGTTTCAAATCTTTGAATCAATGTTATTCATTAACTAAAAATCCGCCGACAGAAAATTAAACCGATTAAATTATTCCGCCGATATAAAATTCAGACGACTTTGTGAACGACGGTATGACACCAAAGTCAATTGAATATTCTACCTGTTTCGGTATAACACCGTCGTTCATTAAGTCGGCTGAATATTATACCGGAAGAATATTAAAGTTGTTAAATTATTCTGCCGGCAGAACTATAAATGAACAGCCCTAAGAATATAATTATGGAGTGCTATTTCATTATTTACCAACGCACCACTGATAAGCGCGTCATTCAAAACTTTTAATTAGAAAAACCGTCGTGTTATGACCACGGAAAGCAAAGTAAAACTTCGCTATCTAAAAAATCATCCTATCGCAAATACACGGTGAATAAATGTCAATTTTGTGATTATGCTCCAATATTACATTTTTAACTTGCCTCAGCAAGGCTTTAGTTAGTTTCAGTTCATGACAGGCAGTGGCGTCGCGTGCGCCCAGACCATAGGCCTTCACTCGGCATTGGAATACTATTTCTATGCCAGACATTTTTTATGCTAAAACATTAATTTTCATAAAAGTTGAATTTTTAATTACAATTTCCCGAACATTTTTTAATGCCAAGTGAATGTGCACATGAGAAGTGATTGCTCATGTCACTTAACCTCCTTGCTCAAGGAGCTGAGATCACGATATCCCCTCTCTGTCCAGACCACATTTTCTCGAGAAAAAGAAGGCAAGGTTAACAGTTTCTTGCGTTTCTCATGGCAGGACAGCCACTCACATGTTTGAAATTCTGTTGCATTAAAATGTCTTGTGTATTTCTTATTTCTTTCTCTGTGACTACTTTCAAGTTTTATATCAGGTGTTGGCCTACCTTGCTCGACGACTGTCATCTTTTTAGTATATTCCCTTTGGACGAAAGGCGTGGTTATGATCTCATCAGCAGTACTAAACATAGTGTCACATGAATCACGTAAAAACAAATTATGGAATTCTACCGAATCTGGGTGTTCGAGTCAGATGCATTACTCTGCATTCATTGGAGAACGCTCATCATCTGATCGCAGTCTTGTCTGAACGTCAGCCATCTGCTAATGTTGACGTAGTGGCCTCTCTGACATAAAGCGAATCCAGGAACAATTGGGTTGCACTTCCCTTACTATATTTAGATACCGCGCCTCGATCAAGAATCGCGTAGAATTTCATTGCAAAAATTGGAGAAGGCAAAGCATCATGTCTATCGGAAAAGCCAATATTTGCGCGGACGCGTGCGCTTTCTGCCTCACACACACACACACACAACTCTATTTCGCTGTCTGAACATCAGTGCTCCGTCTGAACACACGACTAGCTTGTGTGTCTAATGTTCGAAGAAAACAGCTGTGATTCGAGTACGTGCTGCAAAACTGTTCAATGAGGTTAAGCGTCTGATTTTAAGACGGAAAGCTGTGCACAGCTGTCACGAAAAGCTATCGAATTTAAATAAATGATGACACTTTTCATTTTTATAATTGTTGGAAAATTATTTTTGAGGATGCACCGAAGGCCTCGCAGATACGGAGAAGACGCCACTGATGACAGGCCAGATCGTCAAAAGATTCTTTTTTTCAAATTAGCGAATTGTTTACAGTATGGGATGATAATGATGATCTGCTCTCTGTCCTGTTTTTCCTGACATCTAAATTCGCTTTTCATCTGCATTGGAATGAAGCAAGCAGAGCAAGAGCCTTGCGATAAAAGACAGATGTTTAAAGATAGCTAGCTTCTCTGCAGCAAGATCATTCAATTGTCCATGACTGACATTGGATAATCTCGCATAGACAATCACCATTTCAGATTCGATGTTTCGACAGCATAACTTTTTGACACGGGTGAATGTTAGTGTTATTGGGTGTGCATGAGAAACTCCATTATTGCGGGTGACAGCAGCAAAATGCGGGTGACTTGACAGGTATTCGAAATGGTTATTGTCTGCGGCTACCAAGGAGTTTCGTGCTAAGACTGCACAAGTTTGAAGACACTTTCTATTGTAGTTGTGCACTTATTTATAAGCAAGCGTCGTGCATATAGTGGTCTTCCGACATGCAGATATCGAATTGCAAACGATAAAAGTCAATTATTTCATAGAGCATTATAGTCGCCAAAAGTAGATGTCCTCCCGTGCAAGCTTCTATGACAAAAGTGTCAACCACATAAATCTTAAATTTGAGTTTTTGATTATGGAATTGAACATAATACATGAAACACTCTTTTGTCTAACCTTGAGATTATGAAAATTCCCAAAGAAGAACTCGTCTGAAAATTAAGCTTCACTAAACGAAATCTTCGGCCGAAAAAGTTGTGACTCTCCCTTAATTCATTCCATTGATATCTCAATCATCTGATGTGCTGACGTTGGTTTATCTCTCTCTCCGATACGGTCTTGTATTTTGATGGATTTTCGTGGTTTTTGAGCCCGGTAGTAGGTTGTGTTTGGTATCAGAGGATTTCTTTTGGGTTGGTCAAGCCTGCTGTGGCAATTGTTTGGATAATCTCTGTACTGTGTCAAGGTTATTTGGGATTTTGTTCCAAAGTGATTGATTGGTGTTCACTTTCTGCGATCGTCCATTTCAGTCGGATATCATCTCTGGATTTCCGCTGTGTCTCTCACCATCGAGGTCATCCACGTTTCTATTATTAGCTCTCTGTCTTCGTTGATTTCGACGCATCGTGTGAATTCTCTACCAGTGATTCCGTGCTCGTATTGCTTCGATCGTTGTGTATTGATTGTATGCTGTCCAGCAGTTGGTATTGTCAACTGAAACATCTCGATCAGCTGTTATCAGTGGTTTGCTAAGAAGGACCCCTCGCAGTCGATTTTTCAATTATCGATTTTTGCTCACGTGACTTAGACGTGTTTGCTGACGTGTTCTTACGTTGATCGTGATGCCAACAACAACGCCAACCTCCAGAACAACAAGAGCTAATTCACATGCTGACCTAACTTTGGAAAGTATCAAAGCTATTATTGAATCAGCGAAACATGATACTATGGCCGCTTTACATGATGAAATAGCATCATTAAAAGTGGAATTGAAAGATCACATTGCGTCATTAACGGATCGTGTTACAAAATTAGAAAATGATTATATTAAATTAGCAAATGACTATGAAACACTTAAAGAAACTCAGAACTCACCTGTTCAGCCTGAAGAAATGTGTCATGCGATCACAAGTGAATTAGAGCAAAGACAATATCGTCGTTTTAATGTCATTGTTAAAGGTCTACCTGAGGTTGACACAGGTACCCTAGAAGATCGCAAAGAAAATGACAAAAAACTCTGTTCGGAAATGTTTGAGTGTCTGGGTCTGAAAAATCCTGATATCGTCAGTTCTAGGCGACTTGGCAAGCGGATAGGAAGCAATAAACGTCATCTTTGTATTCGTCTATCCTCTGATGATAATCGTAACTTTGTTTTGCGCAATGCTAAGAGTTTGCGACAAACTCCAAAATTTTCCTCTTGCTATATTAATCCTGATCTCACCGCTATGCAGCGCCAAGTTGACTTTCAGCTACGAAAAGAGTTAAAGGGTTTGCGCGATGCTGGTCGCGACGTCGTGATATACAGGGGAAAGGTTGTTGAGAGACAAGAGATCAAGGGTTTTCATCAATGATTTTACGGAACAACAATAAAAAGCACTACTTTTTACAGAGTTCGTCCAATAATGTCGCTTTTCCCAGGTTATTTTTGACAAACATTAGATCGCTGATTGGAAAGTTTGATGAGCTCAAGGCTACTGTTATGTCGATGAGACCCGATGTTGCCTGTATAACTGAAACTTGGTTAGATGATTCTATTGACAATAACTCCATCGGCATTGCAGATTATAGCCTCTTACGACAAGATCGGCTATACCGTAAAGGAGGCGGAGTCATGTTGTATGTTCGACAAAGCCTTGCGTTTGAAAGACTGGAGATTTCTGAGCTGTTCCCGGATGAAATTGAAGTTATTGCGTTGCAACTTCCGAATTCTTCGATACTTTTGATTGGACTCTATATATCTCCAAATATCTTACAGACATTGTTAAAGTCAATAAGGGAGACTCTTTGTGCTACTGTGGATGCATTCTTAATTGACAATCCCAATTACAACATCGTAATTATGGGCGATCTTAATCGATTCAAGTGTGAAGATATATGTATGGATTTAGTGTTATGTGACATTGTAACACAGCCTACTCGAGGTGGAAATGTTTTAGATCATATCCTTGTCTCTGAGCCTATTTTTGGAATTTACGAGAGAGATTTTACCTTTCATGCTCCCATTGGCAACTCTGACCATGTCACTATTACTGCTGGTCCCTTCGAATTGCACCCTGACAGTGATTTACAGTCTCGTAAAGTTACGATCTATGATTTTCGAAAATCAAATCTTCAGTTCTTCGGTGAAATCCTTTGCTCGATTGATTGGGAAGCTTTCTTCAGCTCGATAGAAGATGTTGATACACAGTGTCTGGCCTTCAACAATCTAATGTTGACTATGATAAATGACTGCATTCCTAAACGCGAAGTTCAAATGTCAAACAAAGACAAGGAGTGGCTTACTCCTCTTACTAAGAGTCTCATCGATCAAAGGTGGGAAGCGTATCGTAATAGAGAATGGGACAAATATAACCAACTGAAAGTGAAAGTTAAATCAGAAATACAAAAGTCTAAGCAACTATTTATTGGAAAAATTAAGAATGGCAAACAACGCGTGTGGGAAGTTCTAAAGCAAGTAACGGGTAAAAAAACAATGCATAAATGGCACAACGAAATTCAAACATTCGGCAATGCAGGAGCTTTAGCTAATATATTCTGTGATAAACTGGCAAGTGCATATCGTACTAACGCTGAATCATCAATATCTGCTTTCTATTCAGAGACTCCGAATTTGCTGGCTTTTGACTGGGATATTGCTATTTCTGAGGATCTTGTCATTAAGCTTCTCAAACGGGTGTCTCCGAGGAAGTCTTCTGGTTCTGATGTGATACCAACTAAAATTTACATTGAGTTAGCCGACGTTTTAGTGACCCCTCTGAAGATCATGTTCACAAACTCAATCACTCAAAAGAAATTTCCTTCTTTATGGAAGCATGCAATTATATCGCCTATCCCAAAATCCACTCCTCCAAACATCAAACAGTTTCGTCCTATATCTGTTCTACCAACCCAAGCTAAGCTATTTGAGCGGATAATCGTGGGATCTATGCGTGATGCATTCGAATGTCGTTACGGATCTGCGCAACACGGGTTCCGAAGTAATCATTCTACTTCCACTGCTCTTATTGAAATGCATGAAAAAACGACCGAACTCTTCGATGATCACAGTTCTGTTGGAGTAGCCATTATGTCTTTTGATATGTCAGCTGCATTCGATTCAATCGATCATCAACATATTTTGCAGAAATTTACCAGACTTGGCTTCCCTCCTTCCTTTATTTTGTGGTTGAGCACCTACTTACATGAGCGTACATGTGTTGTGAAGATTGATGGGCAATGTTTACGCACAATAACTATTAAACGAGAAGTGCCCCAAGGATCAGTTTTAGGGCCTCTCATTTTCAATGTTTTTGTGCATGACATCAGTAAAAGTTTGTCAAATATGCAAATTCAGTATGCAGTTGATACAAATGTTGTAATACCACTTTTGAAGAGATCGACTGAAATGGAAGTGCAGCATGAAATAAATAACGAGATCAAATGCATGGTGAACTGGTGCAGAAATAACGACTTGGAATTAAACAAGAAGAAGTCGAGTATAATGGTGTGTCTTAAAGGGAATGAAACACTGCGAAATCTTACGTTAGATATTCCCAAAACAGATAAGATGAATATTCTTGGTGTAACATTCAACAATCAGCTGACATGGACAGATCACGTTGATAATATCGTGAAAACATGCAACCGACGTTTATACATCTTACGAAAGTCGAAGAAGCTGGTTTCAAATCGTGAACTCCAACAAATGTATAATGCAGTAATTTTGTCTCGGATTGAATACGCGTGCCCATTATTTGTTGGACTACCTAGGACCTTGTCAGTAAAGCTTGAGCGAATACAGAAACGCGCATTTAAGATAATGAACAATAATTTGACCTATCATATTCCTTCGATAGAAAGGAGAAGGGTAGATATAAGTAAAAAACTGTTCAAGAAGATTTTGATAAACAAGGCCCACCTTCTAAACAAATACTTACCAAAACGCATGCAGTATTCGGGACATTTTCTTACTACCCTATATCGTTTCCAGAAGAGAAGATACTCCTTCTTTCCGCATGTTGCGAGATTGCTGAACAGTGATTTTTCCAAAAAGCTACCTTGACTTGTGACTTCAAATGATAATTGTATTCATATCAATGTATATGCACATGTCTACATGCTGCGATGACTGTTCTATTTCTATGTGTACATTATGATTTTCATTTACTTCAATATACACTATTATTATTATTATTATTATTATTCGAGTTCCACGCATAAATTTGGATTTTTTAAAATTATTGTAACTCGATGATTAGTAGCCTACATATGCCTACTTTATATTCAGATTATTTCTATTATGAGTTCAAAAATGATATTCAACTCTTTATTGGTCTTTGTTTACTTATTGTTTTATTATACTTATTCCTCCGCAACGCAACCTACTAGTCCAATTATATAAATGTGCACTGTACTTCTGATAAACTTTACCACTGGACAGAATACTAAAAAATCAATGTGAGTATAGGCCACTAGGCCTAACCCTAGAAAAATTAAGGAAATTTCTGACCATTCTTTATGGCCAACACCTCTGTGCATAGTGAAAGCCGTTGTGATTCTGCAATTATTTAGTATACAGAAAGAAATTATAGCTTTGTCATAAGGTAACATCGCAAAAAAAGCGAGTTAGCTTTATTGTATTATCAACAGTTGCAATGAACGAAATTGTTTTAATGAAGTTTATGCCGATTACCTGCTATAGAATACTCTTATGAATAAGATGCTATAATTTATATTCAGTTTTCATGTGCATGTGATTGGCGAGGTGATTGCTAATTTTTGATGATCTGGTTTGCGGTAGGGTAATTATTACAGGTAATTATTACTATTACGGGGTAACTAGTACAAAAATACTAATAAAGAAATGTTTACATGTACGAAAGTAAACTGGATGCAATCAGAATAGCCAATGAGCACGCATGCCACATAACCACCGAATATATTTTCGTCTTCATACAGCAAATGTTGAAAAACTGTGATGAAAACTCATAGAGAGAGAGAGAGAGATACGTTTATTGAATCAATAATGTGAATCAAAAATGTATACATGTTACATAAAGTTCAAAGCAAGTTATATGAAAGAAAAGTAAAGTACCCAAAAGTTAGTCATAGAAAGTGAGGGACTGAATAATGCTCATGTGCGGCAAAAAGGCATCGCGTCGGGTGGTAGTCATACAGAAAGGCACTGATGCTCGACCAGAAGGAAGAGTGGAAGGAGACAGGTATACAATTATAGTATTTTGATTCTTCAAATTATCAAATAGTCAAATTTTCCATACCCAGGTTTCATGGAAAATAACAAAAGTTTTATACTTTTCAATTAGCAGGCAACATCCAAAAAATGACTTAATCTTCCGTGTATACAGTATGATTATAACGGTGACATGTCGGAAACTGCGTCCATATTCTCGATTCAGTCTGTAATATTCGGATTGGTACAAAAGTGCTTTTTAATATACAATTGCCTTCTTCGAAAAGAATTTAGATATTAGACATCGACATTAGATAATCCTTAAACTTGCACTGCACAATGTTGTATTCTCAACGTAGTATTATCAATCAAGACAGATTTATTGGAGTAGCAGTGGATGAAGACAACGTCAAATTATTTCTTCGTACCAGATTTGTCACATTTTGTTCTTTGAAGCAAAGTGCATCGCTATAAATTATGCATCTAAAGAAAATTGTCTATTCTTGTTCAAAACACTTTGAACCGAAGCCCTGCAGTCAGCAGTAAATATTTTAGAAAATCTGTCCTATCGGTCCAAAGTCGGTTTATAAACAAATATCAGTCTCGTTTTAGTTTTTGAATTTGGAGTTTTCGGTTATTTCACAAAATTCATATATTTTAAAGTGTCCTCATATTTGGACATTTCATGCACAGCATTCTTTGGCAGCTGAAGACGCCACATTTCTTCCTAAAGGAATGTCTAGGTGAATTCACCAAATGCAACTTTACCATGTTTAGTGAGAGAAAGATTTCTTCGTGATGATCTGAGTGTTGTATGACATCTCGTCAGAAATCATCAACATAATAATCATTCTGAAATATTGTCGTCTCAAATTGTTCTTTTAAGATTTCTGAAAGTAAATCAATTGAGTTTATCTTGTGATTTTCAATAATTTAGATTGCCATGATTATCCATTTCCGGTCTTATTTTTCAATGATTATACAACAAAGTACTTTTGAATAATCCAGGATTAACTGCAAATCGATGTTGTAATCGAAAATCATCAATTAACAAGAGGCAATCGCCACACCCACGGTGCGGATTAAGATGCGCAGTTAGCATATTGCTACACCTTTTAATGCGGCTGCAAGTTTAAATGCGGAGTTGTGTCGATTTTGAGAAATGTGAACCAGGCGTGCTGATGATTCCTGATATTGGAAGAAATGACAGCTATTCGGGTCTGTTCCCATTTTTCAATATGTCATAATCCGAAAAGTCATGTAGCTGCCTGAAACAAGTCTTATCCACTTAACCTTCGCCATCAAAAATCAGACTTTATTAAGCACCAAAAATAACGCAAATAAAGACCTCCAATGTAGAGTCCACAGCGTTTCAACATCCATTACTGACGAATTCCATAATAATCATGTAAATCAAGAGAGAAAATTCGAACCATCTACTAGTTATACTCTTCAGTATTATGCTACGTCTGAAAAAGCTGGCAAAAGAGTAATTGTTTCAAAAAAGGATTTTTACAGTAAGCATTGCGTCAGCTCACTAATCCTCAATGTACAACGTATACAGTGAGTTTGGTCATCGGTCGGTACCAATATGATAAAGCAAAGAAACTTTTCTCGACCGAAATGATATTACAACGAAATTGCAATGTACTGTAATGCCCGACTTAGTCATGAGTAAATGAAATGAATTTACAATAATATGGTGTTGAGTGCAGGGCTGAATTTCACTCACCTCCACCCTGTGACGAAAATTATACACTGTGGAATGTACGATGCCAAAGCTACTTACGAAAGCGATGTACAAAACGATAACAACAAAATGTGCGAAAGCACTATTGCACGTGCTCATACACTACGAAAGCGATTGGCTTTTCCAGTGGATTATCTTTATCATCCAACTTATCCAAGGAAAGCCAATCGCTTTCGTAGTGTATGATCACGAACAATAGTGCTTTCGTACATTTTGTTATTCTCCTTTTGTATATTGGTTTCGTATTCAAAATCAGCCAGCTTTCGCACTCTGCAGCTTAGTGTAGTGGACTCTAATACTAATAAGATGTTCATTTGTTTGTCCTTTGTTAGTGATTCTAATTACAGACAGTTGAGTAGCCCTGTTCGCCGAAATGGTTTGGCGGATGATTTGAAGCTGCTCTTCACTTCGAAATCTTTTGTGCGCCGACTGCAAACGGTTGAGAACTGTGATATTTCTAATTGCCAATTCTGTCAATCATGCGTCTCCAAATGTCGGATATCTTGTCAGGTTTAACTCATCACCTGTAATATTTGCAATGAAAAGTAAGTTTTGAGGAATCAAAGGGACAAATGCGCAGTCGTATTGAAGAGCATTGCTCGCAGGCTAATTCCGCAGTTTTTCAACATCTAGCTCTCCATAGCAAAATGTCAATCAATGACATTTCCTGTACACTGTTGCACAGCAATTTACTGACTGACAGTCTTCGCCGCAGGGTGGAGGCGAGTGAAATTCAGCGCCTCAGCCCTGCATTAAACACCATGTTATTGTAAATTCATTTCCTTTGCTCATGACATGACTAAGTCGATGACAAAACGTCGGGCACCTTCTTACATTAAAATTTCATTGAAGTATAATTTTGGTCGTTTTTTGCTTTATCATTTATGCACCGCTTTCTCTCAAATGCCGGGGATGAGCACTGTTCGTCCTATAATTAAGTAGCAGAGTTGTCGTAGATGAATTTCACATAAATGAAAATGACACGCCCTCCGTCCTCATCTACGTACGCCTATAGAAAATAATTCTCATCGCCATTTACTCATAAATTCATAAATCAGACTGGTATAACCACATCCCTGGGAACCTATCATTTTAGATTTCAACTTCATTGACTGTTATCAATCGGATCACAGAGCAAGCAGACACAGTCGATGTCCAGTTCTACAGAGAAGTTTGGGAACGTTTTTTCGTGCTTCTTCTAACTTTTTAAATAATGATCGGAGGACAAACATTATCGAGAAAACTTTTGCGCAATGATCTGAATTCTTCGAATCTGAAGGAATCGTGGCGATCGGAGCATTTTGAAGGAATTCAGATCAAAATCCGCAAGCGGCGTACGACTATTTTTCCTATCCCTGCAAGGTATGAAAAATTTCTTTTTGTCCACTTAATAAGTTCTTCCATGTGCCATGGTTTTGAATCAGCTTGTCTTCTAGCAAAGTGACACGATTAAACAATCTAGTTCTGTGGGAAGACACTAAGATTCATGTCATTAAACACCAGTTGATTGCCAGTATATCAAGAATGTTTTGCTCTGCTTGTTCAGACTTTTCCTGACTAATCCTCCACAATCAACACTGCTGGATGCCATTACAGCTACAAGTTATTGATAGTTCACAAAACAGAGATGTTGTACAATTGTTTGATGCGCATGCGTCCCATGTAAGGATATATTAAATATTGAAAGTCTTCCATCTGGTGAGTCAACCCGTAGATTTGCAAGCTATATAACTCTAAATGACGCATTTACAAATGACTCTGCTTTGAATTAATATTCTCTCCATTATGAATGCATGTTGAAGATAATTCATTTCCACTCTACATAACATAGATATCTAACAATCTGACATCAATGCCATTAGCAATTTGAATAGTTGTAGGCATAATAATAAATGTCAGTGCAATATTTGTCTCCAACTACCGAACAAATATTTGTTCTATGCGTTCTATGCGCTACGTGGTCTATGAAGTCACGTGCCATGCATGTGACGAATATTACATCCGTTCCCCAAACCGCCCGTTTGCAGACCGTCGGATAAGTGTTTCAAAAAGAGAAAATAGGAGTGCCATCTCAGATTACATTGTCCATTTTCATAATAATTCGACCTTAGTTTAGATGACCATGTTCTTACCAGGATTGCTGAAGAAAATTGTATTAAAGCATGAAGCAGAACTAGATTGTTTAAGTGTATCACTTTGCTAGAAGTGCAAGCTGATTCAAAACCATGACACGTACAGGAACTTACTAAGTGGACAAAAAGAAATACCTTGCAGAGATAGGAAAAATAGTCGTACGCCGCTTGCGGATTTTGCTCTGAATTCCTTCAAAATGCTCCGATCGTCACGATTCCTTCAGATTCGAAGAATTCAGATCATTGCGCAAAAGTTTTCTCGATAATGTTTGTCCCTCCGATCATTATTTAAAAAGTTAGCAGTTATCACGAAAAACGTTCACAAACTTCTCTGTAGAACTGGACATCGACTGTGTGTGTCTCTTTGTTGTGTGATTCGATTGATAACAGTCACTGAAGCTTCGGACAATTTGGCGTGTTTAATGTTTAACTGAATGCTCATTGTTCGATTGCTATGGTATTATGTCAGCAGATTGTGCCCTTTCATTAATGCTACACGTTCCAATGTTTCCTTTGTAGTCAAACGGAAGAAGAGACAACCTGTCTAATTCTGTGGATCCGACACTGAATCGGAAACATGAACTGACGAGCTATCATCGTCTTCTTGATAGTTTGTAATTTGTTGCCCATCACGAAGTCCGTGGTGGATAAAACATTGGGATTTCATGTATATTTTTCGAATTTTAACTGAATGCAACGTCTAAAAAAGCAGAGAGAGCTGATTATCGTTTTGATCTGTCAAATTATATTGATGTAATTTTCAAAAACAACACATTTTCTATTTCTCTAATAATAGAGAAGGTTCCCTACTGCAATGATTCATTTTGCTTCGAAATTCTTGTTCCTGTTATCGAATTTATCTTAAAATTGCTTAATTGAGGAGTTGCGTGCCGTGAATGAAATTCTATATCATTAAAAGTTGTTTTATGATGAAATGCTGTCATAGATTTTGATAAAGTTTTGTCTTCTACCTTATGGTAAATCATAGTTTCACAAGAATGCTTAGAATCTTGTGAATATTTTTAATCCGAGTAGCCCTTCCAACTTTCAAAATGAGGTTCACAATTGAAAACGTCTCTCACCTTTGATTGTTTATTGCTAGAAGATGAGTTGTCCGATACATGATTGCCAAAGTATTCGGACGAGGTAATTTTTGTCCGTTGGTTTAGTCCCTCGTTCATTTGACGGTTTCCTTCGTTCACTTAGTTCGTCGTTCATTTTGAATTTGACATCTCAAGTGACCTGAAAGCATTAATAGAGACCTCACGCGAACTCGCACTGTTAACGGTCATCTAGGCCTACATGCATGCTCAGACAATATCATCATTTACCTGCATCTCATTTTAATTGCTGACTCAGAAATCGGCGGCCCGGTTCATTTGTGTTTCCAAAATTCCATACCCGGGAATTTGTTTATCTTTTCGTACATCACTGTGTACTTTCAGATCTAATGACACGTGTCATTCAATGTCCGAGCCCCTTGAGTACATAAATCATCTCAATGTCTGAGATTGTATTTCAGAGCTCCCATAGACGAGACAATAAAACAAAATCAGCTCTCACAACCGGTGCTGTGAGTTGGGTTTCCCCAAGGAATGTCTAGCAGAGGTTATTTACAGACTCGCACTTGGTGTGCGGTGCAATGTTTTATATGCATTATTCTCATACTGAAATTTGCCCGTGAACATTAGACCTTCACTGTAGTTTCATCAAAGTGGTAGAAAAATTGTCGTATGCACAAATTTAAATGATATTGGCACAGAAATCAGAAATTTCAGAACAGCTGTCGTCACATTTTGATGCAAAAGTTAATTTCAAAGAGATAGACAAGAGAAAAAGACAGATAGAATGCATACACAAAAGCGGAAGTCATCGATTCTCGCATTATTTTATACAAATAAAGGTCAAAATCATATAAGTCAAACTATTAGAGATTGTCATATAAAACTTTTGCGATTAAATGTTTGACAGATATGAAGGTGTCACTTTTTTTATTTGACTGTCTGATAAGACTTTCAAATGTAATTGTGAATCGGATATCAAGTTCGCTGACTGTGTCAATGTGCTGTGATTTTTGCCTGGGGGTTATGCTATGATATGAAGGATTTCTGGTTCTTTCACTGACTCTTTCATTGAAACAAGATCTCAAGGGATGCGATGGAAACAACGAGATATTTCTAAACATTCGTTGACACTCCTGCTGAGAAAAGTAATTAGTCATGACGGCTTTCACCAAAGATTTTGTATATCCTTCTGTCTACGCTCAACAACTTAGATAGTCAGGGGTATTGCAAAATGTTCTGAAACCATGCAAAGATCTTATAAATAAGCAGTGAGCTTTGAACATCAAGTAAGCGGGACTTCCGGACTTTCTAAGTTGCAATACATGTATAAGACTCACTTTGAACACTCAAGTGAACACTCACTTTGGCGGATTGTTTTACAAAATATTATACGTGATTATTCCATTTTAGTTTTTCGATAAAAGACACGGTCCAAATTGTCAAGATGATCAACATAGAATTTTCGGGAATGCTTACTGCAGTTGTCTGTAATGATGGTTTGGTGACAACGTCATTGAGATGCTACGTTGATGCATTCACACTTAAACTACGGAATTACTGTTGAGTCCCTTGCAAAATGTTGTTGAGTGTTCCATCTGCACATTGTCTTCAGAATTATTTCGCATAAAATGCAGTACAGTTTAGTCATTTGCATATTTGGTATGCATACAGTGAATTTTCACATTAGCTAGCATTGTGCCAATTACTATCGTAAACAACAGCGGAACAATACCGCTTCCTTGAGCAGCACCACTAGATGTATTTTCCCATGATGAATTATTACATTGATAATGATACATTTTGATTAATACAAATCATTTAATTTAATTAGACCTGGATTTTAAAATTTTAACATATACCTCCATATATCTCGTTGCAGATAATGGGAATAGGCACAGGGCGATTATGGCCTGGAATAAGACGAGCTTGCCAGGTACATGCACATCCTACGATACATACACATCCCTACGACGACTTCTGCTTGTTGCAATAAATAAATAATAATTGTTGCAAAATGACAATATTCACTCTGAAATTAATAATGTTGCACACTGGTGTCACACACACGGTCTGGCGATTAATGTGGACAAAACACGTCTTATAATGTTTGGTAAGTAATAGTTATTGCACTGGGGGCAACAGTTGAGCGCGTAGCGCGAGACTGGCTTCCAGTGCGATAACTAACTTATCGGCACTGCTTTCTGTGCACGGTGTCACACAAATCTTCCCTTTTTCTTGTGTGAGCCATGTGTGAGCCATGTGTGAGCACATGTGTAGCACACGTGCAGCACGCTTCAGACCACTCTGGCATTGAAACACGAACTGGACATTTCTCTCGTGTAGTTGACAGAGACACGGGGAGATTCAAGAGAAGATGAGAAGTTAAATATGTAGTCAGAATTTCACTGAGTTGTCTCTTAGTGCCTTGCTTTTATTTTAGATGATCTCCATATGAGGTCAAACATAAAACGTCATTGATTGTTCGTTTAAATCACTTCGATTTAATTGCAATTTCTAAGGGTGATTTTAGGAATGTTTTATGGAACGTGTTATGAGGAGCACGCGTCATACCGCTGTGGAACAGAAACCCGGAGTAATTATTTCTCTAATATGAGTGACAGCGACATGTGATAATTAATTGGGAGTCTGCAGTCCGAGAATTGAGAGAAGATGATTAGAATCAAATACTTTTAGATTTTCATTAAAGTGTCTAGTTTCCTTGCTTTTCCATTATCTCTACACTTCATGATTAATAGTCTGGAGTCTAAGAAATTTAAAGATTGTGAGACGCAAGCAGTTAGAAATTTTGACACAAGTGTGCATGTTCTATGTTTTCGCTCCATTTTATCACTACATTTGGGCTGACCGCTTTCTTTCCACAACATCGATAATTTCTTCCACTTCACTATGTGATCAATTTTCTAGGAGCGATAAAGTCCATACGTTTCCTTTGGTGTCAGTTATCTATCTTCTCACTTATTTATGTGTAATTTTATATGTGTTATGGTTTTCATCACTCCCAGAACTTCATCCTTCCTTACTTCATGTTTAAAAATTTGCTTTGTGCTGCTTTCTCGATTATATGTGCTCTTCGTTTCTTTGCATATACTCATTGGTTGATATTCGCGATTTGCATCAATTAGAATACTTTCAATATTTCGTCCGTTTTTTGGTATATTTCATTATACACGGGGAATGAGATAGTAGCTTATTATTCACGGAGACTGGAACATAGCCTAGCACATTTAAAATCTGGCAATCATAGCATAATTTGCGTGTTTTAATTATAAATGTGGAGGTGATTTACATAGGATTTATTATAACATTAATACTTTTTAACTTTGGGATTTTTTATAACTTTTCATAGAAGTATCTACACTTCAAGATTGATCGCTTTAATTACTATAAGAGCAGCACGCGGAATAAATTAATTGTCTGAAGTATAAGAAATTGAAGGATTAAGGCAGATGCCGGTTCCATGTTTTTGTTGTACTTCATTGCTGCATCAGGGATGACCGCTTCTGCGACAGCAATAACTTATACCACTTCACTATGTGATCAATTTTGGAGGAGTGAGAAAGTCTCCCACGTTTCCTATGGTGTTAAATCTTTACATCTTCTTGTGCTGATTACAATTGAAACATCAGAAACAACTTTATCCCGACTATAGAGAGCAAACTAAAAGAAATCACATTAATTACCACAAAATCTTAAGCGCCCGATCCATGTTTTGTTTACTGTGTTTGTGTGACATGACCAAGACTTGACTTCATACATTTGTATTCTCACCCGCAAACAGACTTCACTTTCAACTCGTGTTGGTGATGTAAACACCGCGATTCATTCCATTCACAATGGCATTCACACATTGCATACAGCCATGATTTGGAGGAGTGCAATAAGCAACGAAAAAAGCTCGCCGTGCGATAACCAATCCACTAGTTGGTTGTCGCACGGGAGCTCTTGTTATCGTTCGCTGTGCGATAAGTCAGGATGCTGAGTCAGCCTTTCCTGTGATCTCACGATAGTACCGGAAATCAAAATACTTGGAGTGACTTTCCAACAGAATCTAAAGTGGGATTCACACATCGACAAAATTACTAAGAAAACTTCTCAACGCATATTCTTTTTAAAGCAACTGAAAAAGATCCCTGGTATAAGCAAAAACAATCTTTTGTGTGTGTACAAGGCATATATTTCAAGCATACTTGAATACAATTGCCCTCTTTTTATCAATATGTCCAGAAAAACAAAAAGAAAGTTAGAAAAGGTTAGAAAACTCTGCCATCTTATCATATGTGATCGTTGTGACAGTAATTGCAATTTACTGCCTTCCTTCTTTGAGCGGGCAGACATGATTGCTCTTCGTACGTTTTCAGATATTCTGAAACCGGACAACTTTTTGTACCATTTGACTCCACGCCGACTTACCGTTTCAGGCCATATCGAAATTCCACTTTGTAACTCTGTGCGGCGGTCCTCTACTTCCTTTCCTTATTGCTCAAGGCTATTCAACAAAACTGTTTTTTCTGTTGCTTGATTACCTTCTTTTCCTTAACGATGTTGTGAGATTCGCATGAATTGGTTCACAAAACTTATGTGAAAATGCTTGTATGATTTCTATTTATCAATATACAAAGATTAATATTATTATACACATAAATTTTGACAGTTGAATTGAGACAATACACGTTTCTTTTTTTTGAACTACATGTACTACATGTTTGTGCTTTATATTTGATAAGTGTTGAAAATATACTAACATATACGAGCAATTTCGAAGAGCAAGAGAAACAGCCATTTCATACGAGTTATTTTGTTATGCAATGGTGCTTAAATGAATGAATAATTATGAATTTATTGAACATTTGAAGACATTCAGTCACAAATGCGTAATATTTCATGCTCCACTGAAGACGAAATATCAAATAAAAGGTCAGCAGCATATTGTAGACGTTTGCAAGTACCAAAAGTTGCAATGACCCTTCCCAACTGAAAACCCCTAATTGTAATTCTGTTTGCTTGCTTAGTTTCGAAAAAATTTGAAGCTGCAATTACGATCACACAAATGTCAGTAATTAATCTGATGCAATCCATGCACATCGAACTTTCCACTTAACAACAATTGGCTTTCATACAGCATGAGAAGGTCAGAAATCAAACAATGAAAAAGTGGAGGGTGCCTAATATTTTGCGGGGTTTGCCGCAAAAGATGTCACTGTGAATTTAATCAATTCTGGAATTTTTATCAATTTTGTAGTATCAGAACACGAAGCATTCAAAGAACAATACAAAGTGGGCATCCGATGTCGCTAGAGAGTATCGGTCCACCTTCACTTCTGATCTTTCTGTCGCGTTTGCTCTGCTTTCCTGTTCGGTACAAGAACTGATAGTCCGGCAGCCGCAACGAGTTTCTGCAGGGAACGAGGCCGAAAATGAGACTTTCACAGAATGATGTGCACCCTGTATCCACTGCGAATCCAAGCGTCTGCCGAGTTCTAGTGAGTTTCTCTTCTTGTCACACAGGACCAAAGAAAAACACGATTTAATGCAATGGGTCGCAGATTGCAGTTTTTGGAAAAAAATGAAATTTTTTGTATCTTCTCTTATTAACTGAAAAGTACAAAGTCTAGAGTCATAATTTTTGGCATGGAATGTCTTCAGGTCATTTCCTATGATGTGCACGTGCTATTATCATGCTTCTGATCGGCAATGTATGTGTGGTGGTTGAATGAGGATGAAGTTGCTCAATATGTTGGTGTTTGCCGACAAATCTAAATGTGTTAAGCTTCATAGATTTGGGTGCATGAAGATGAAAGGAAATGACCTGAAGACATTCCATGCCAAAAGTTATGGCTCTGAGCTTGGAACTTTTCGTTTAATCGGAGAAAACATACGAAATTTCATCTTAGCCATAAACTGTAATCTGCGTTGCATTGGATTTACATGTGTTTTTCTTTGATCCTGTCTGACAAGAAGAGGAACTCACTAGAACTCGACATAGGGTGTACATCATTCTGTGAAAGTCTCATTTTCGGCCTCGTTCTGGCTGCCGGACTAATTGAGACCGACTTTATTGATCGACTTTTTGCCGCGACATAGCCTGATTTTGTCCAGCCGCCATAGCGCGAGCATGCAGGGAGCGAGCCGCAAAATTTGACTTTGGCAGAATTTTGTAAACCCCATGAATATTGCGAATCTGCGCGTCTATCGAATTCTGCCCAGTTCCTGCTCTTGTCAGACAGAATCAAAGAGAAACACATGTAAATTAAGTGAGAAGCAGGCTGGAGGTTTAGGTGAAAGTTCCATTTTCTGTTTTCACTGATGAATTGAAAAGCAATATGTCTATATCCATAGTTTTTACTTCGCCTGCATAGTACGCCTACGTAGCCTTCCATAGAGCTACTTCGCCTGGCAATAATTTTTAGCATGCAGTGTCTTCAAGTCATGACTTCATGTGTTCCTGTACATTCCTGTCTATGAAGATTGGCACAATCTGATTCAGCAAGCTACGTCCACAAACACAATATTTAACCCGTTTTACCCACGTTTAGCCGCAGTCCAACACACACCCCTGATCAGAAGCAGATTAGAAATGACGTCCGACCGCCAGAAGGGGTTTTTGCAGGGAACGAGGCCGAAGATGAGACTTTCACATAATCATGTACACCCTGCGCCTACTACGAATCCGCATGTCTGACGATCTCTAGTTAGTTCCTATACTTGTCAGACACGATCAATGAAAACACGATTTATCCAATAAGGGACGTAGATTCCAGGTTTTGGTTAATATGAAGTTTTCTATGTTTTCGCTTATTAAGCGAAAAAGCATCTACAGCCTTAATTTATGACTTGGAATGTCTTCAAGTCATGATTTGCATGTGTTACTATCATGTTTCTGATCGGCAATGCATGCGAGAAAGTAGGTAAAAGTGGACCCGAGGTAGAAAATTGTAATAAACTTAGTAAGTCGTCGGATTAAGGACTACTAAGTACTTGCCAAGTACTTAGTAGTTTTACCTAGTCTTACTCCGGAGCTTCGTAATTTTCTTCAGATGTTATTACGATACTTTGTAGTTTTACCTAGTCTTACTCCGGAGCTTCGTAAGTTTATTCAGATTTTATTACGATACTTTGTAGTTTTACCTAGTCTTACTCCGGAGCACCGTAAGTTTATTCAGATATTATTACGGTACTTTGTAGTTTTACCTAGTCTTACTCCGGAGCTTCGTAAGTTTATTCAGATATTATTACGGTACTTTGTAGTTTTACCTAGTCTTACTCCGGAGCTTCGTAAGTTTATTCAGATATTATTACGGTACTTTGCATTTTTACCTAGTACCCAATACCCTCTTCCTCAGTTTATACTTTAATTAAATCATTTAGACTCCACAATCGAGTGATAGAGCAGCAATAGCGAAGGTGAATCCTACTATATACAACCCAGAGAGCTAAATAAACAAACGAGCTATGTAAAGAATATTCATTTATTCAGAAACATTAAAACAGCAAGCTGATTTAACAAAGTCACGAAGTCATCAAAAACCAAAAATAATAACTACAAGTCGAATTAAATTTTACATACAAAAACATCAAGAAAATTATGGTATCCATTTAGCTCATATTCTACATGTCGTCAGGTTAAGATAGTATTACGTAAGTCGTCAAGAAGCAAAATATTTGGTTCGTTGGCAATACCTTTGAATTATGACGTTCAAAAATTGCGTAAATCGCCTAAACAAAGAATTGTAAAAAGAAATCTTACATGTTCTTACTAGAAAAAGACAGGGCTGCAACAGATTTAACCATGTGTAACATATTCATTATAATCTTAAATGATAATAGTGCAATGCAAAATATGAGCAATGGTTGTATAAATTATGAAGATGGCAACTCTTAAGCATCATCCTTACATTCATTCATATAATTTTCTACTGTTGAGTTTTTACTGTCTTTTATTGTTTCAGAGGTTATATTATCCCGTGGTCTTTCATTATTCTTGCAAATGTTTAACTAGTGCCGAAATCGGAGATGTTGAATGTTCACTTATTCCATATACTGTAGTACATGTACTTCGCATTGTTCTGATGTGTTGACCGATATAAATATATGAGGACATATTGTAAGAAATTCTGTAGGTATAGTCTCCTGGTCTTGCCGCTATCTCACATGCTTTACTTTAAAATGTAATTGTGTTACTTAATTTATTCCTTATCATAGTTATGGATTTTATTTACAATGTGTGTGATTTTGAGCAACAACTACTGTGTATATGGCCTTACGATTTCTATTACAGAGGCTTATTTGCATTTTTTCAAGTAACGTCATTTATTTATTTGCATATGCTGGTGGACACATTTGTGGATTCATTTGACTTTGAAATACTGATGTTTTCGTCTTGTGTATTAATTGACTACACGAAAACAGTTTACTTCCGTTTTGCAGCCGAACGATATTAGTAAAAGAACTACATGTGCTTAATTGAATGTTTTGTGCACAGAATTTCTTACATTATGTGCTCATACATTATTATCAGTCTAACTATCTGTCATAACAATGCGAAGTAGAAATAATCAATATATACATTTAACATCTCAGATTTCAGCAGTTTTTAAACATCTACAAAAATAATAGAAAAATGCTTGCAATGGAATATCATATAAACAATAAAAGACTAAGAGTAGAATACCAGCATCAACATCCATGGCAACATTTACTCATTTTCCTTAAAAAAGTTAAAAACCAAAGTTCACTCTTGGAGAAGAGCTGCATCATATAGACAGAAGTTGAAATGTAGGCTATATCAGCTTAGACATGGGCATCATATATTGCTGCTGACGAACAAAAAAATATTTTATACATAAAATATAAAAAAATTAGTGAAGTAAATAATAAATTTTACCAGCTTGACTGATAAAATAATGCTCAATCATGTTCATAATTATTCAACACTTTTACACCAAAAAAACAGTGGCGCAACTTTACAACAATGGCATGATTTGAGATCTCACAAGGCTTAACAAGACATAATGTTCCTTTTTTCAAGGTTACATATGGCGAATGAGTAGAAAGCAGTTGTCTTATCCTCACAGGACACTGAAAAGAATCAGTGTGAAAAGGGAAACTGGATACATTGACGAATTTGCGACAAACTATTACAATATTATCATCCTTGATAAGAATGAGTTTTATCTTTGCAAAACAATTAGATGTTTTCATGAAGACGTAATATGATGCACATTTTAGTGATTTTCCATACTCAAAAGAGTGAAAAATGGCGTCTTTGTAGCGAAAACGAGATGCAAGTTGATGGGTTAAGTCCAATGTCGGATAGCAGTTTGAATATTTCAACAATATTCTTTCAGTCACAGGTTGCAGCTGACCCAGTGGCTGAGCAGTTGTAATTTTTACTGTATGTGAAGCACAGGACTGGTATCTTAAAAACCGATAAGCCATCTGTCTTCCAGGACAAAATGTTCCTGTTACAGTTGATTTCAGAAAACGATTAACGTTTTCGAAGCAAGATGCAGACGCGGCAGGTAGCGGTCCAAATCGGTTCACTTGAGATGGCAAGTGAATTAAAGCATGGAGTGAGTATGTCTGTACAGTTGCACCAAACATCTCAAAATAAGCGTTTTGGAAAGCCAGAATGAGAACTTTCGCAGCTTCAATCATCTGTTCAGTCACTACTTCTTCACTAAGAATATAAATACTGGATGAAAGTAAATGAAGTAATACCACAAGTTGGTTACACAACGTAGAATGACATACCTGCTCGAAATATGAAAACATTGTAGCAACAGAAAAGTACAGAACGAAATTCTTATACTCTTGAGCCTTCCAATGGACCAGTTCCTTCATGACATCTCTTGGCTTACGTCTAAAGAAATGGGGCACTTTTATCGACAATATGATTCTTGAAAATTCCTTTTCCGACACATATCGATTACTCACTATACGCCGAAGAAGTCCTTTACCAATACCCAAATACACTAGATGCATGATATCAAATAGCGCATGGGTAGGTAGCGAGACTATTGATGACAATAAAGTTCGGCCTTTAACACCATGAACATGGCTTGTTTGTCGTTCAGCACGAAGTTGATCCTGACGATGACGATCAATGGTGCGCATCTCGAAACCAGATTCTTCGTTCAGCGGAAAAACCATTTTACGGTAATCACTGTTGTACGTCCCTTCAACGTAACAAATGCTGCATCCGTATCTGAAGACAGACCAAAACATGAATTAGCATCCTACAAATAGCAGTCGATTTTTCATGCAATTACTTGTCGATAGCACGTTTAAGAATTATTGATTTTTTTTAATTTTTATTTTTTGAATTATTTTATTGAATTGCGACTGATATAAAAAAACACGAAAAGCAAATAAAAAAACCCATAAAACTACCTAAAAAACCCTTGGGTTTTTAATATACCAACCCTGATACAAGGTCACTACCTGCATTATTTTAGTGACCAATTAGATACCAGTCTCTAAATAGAGACCAGTTGGCCCGAATCGGTCCCTTTTCAGCCCCGAATCCTTCACGAATAATATTTTGTATCTGTCCAAAGTTATCTAATGTGGAGAGTTGCTTCACATAAGAAGTCAGTAAAAATATAGTTAAAGGCAACCCTTCCCATGGTTAGAGAGCTATTCGATAGTATTCCATACGATATCATTTAGATAGACGTTTTTTCCACTGCACTAGGCTATTTACACTTTACACAGTTCCTTAAGCGAGGAAAGAACCTTGCTAGTCATTATTGAAAGAGATTTTGGGAAAAGCCAAGGAGTATAGAATTTTACAGTATTAACCCTTGCTTTTTTGGTTTTAACCTTTGTTTTTTGGAAACCGATGACTTCGATCACATGAGAATTATACATGAGTGATATCTAAGTTAGAAAATTGTAGTACGATCAAAATGAAGGAAGTTAACTGGCGGCAAATTAGATAACTGAATATTTCTACAAATAGATGAATGAATAATCTGAGTTGTATTCAATAGGCCTAATTCAAATCCGGTGATGTATAGATATACATGAAATTGATACAATGAAGTTACCCGGTATATAGTAAATGGATGATAGAAAATTTATTATACGTGATATGATTATAAGTGTTAAATTTCTACTGAAACTCAGAAACAGGCAATTTTGAATACTAATGTCAATTCAAATTTTAAAATGCCGTTTAAACCATGAAGATAATTTTTCAAGGATAGCGAACATCACCATTAGAAAGAGCATACCCGGATTGTGTTAACACGTGATTATTGTGCAATTGGTTATGAGATTAGGAGGACCCCAAGACTTTTGAAGGTACAAAAAAACACAGGTCAGATAGGGTTTAACCACGAAGGCAAAATACCACAGTTCCAATTACCATAGACGAGTACGAGTACGAGTGCTCGTATATCACGTAATAAATGCTTTTTCATCAATTGTTTGTCGTTAAAGTGTAAATATCAGCAAATAGTAACACTAACTTACAAAATTACAAATATCCTACACGACGAAATTCGCAAATTCCTACACGACGAAAATACTGTTCCTGTTCAATATCACGGCCGGTCTAGGGAATCAAGTAAAGATAAGGGAGAGAGAAAGTCCTAAGTCAGTATGGTAGATTCGATTCATTCGAATGAGTGTTTGTAAGATAACTGAATATCATAAAACGCAACATACATGTATGTGATTCACAAAGTCTCCGTTATCTATAAATAATTAGTGGTGCTAGCTAGATGTAAGAGATGTACCGTAATACAACATACATCGGTAGAAGACTGTTTAACATTACTCATCAGTTTACGTATCAAGAAAAGCTTTCGAATTTCAATGTGATCAGAAGACAAATCGCTCAGAAATAGACTGAGGCATTAGCATACCTCGGACTTTTATACAAAAAAATTCAAAATTATTCAAGAAATTCAGAAAAATGGACCCGCACAGACCCGTGGGTCTGAAAAACGGAGCCGACCCGACCCGACCCACGGATCGCCCGCGGGTCCATGGACCCGCGTCCAACTCTGGAAAGTACCCGATTGAGCTGTTTTAATATTTGGGAAATATCGTTAAAATTGCTTTGAAACAATCACTCACTTTGAATTGAAATTCATGATATTGCATATCGAGCTTTTAGCCGGTAAATCAGCAACCAATGCGACAATTTCGAGTTTCCACATGACATCATTATGCAATACACCTTCTCTAACCTGACGAATAACGTAAGGTAAAATTTCATTCCAAGGAGGCTTTCCACTATCACCAACGAAAAAACCAATCATCACAATATTGCTGATCAGACGCCTTTCAATAGGAGAAAGGTTTATAATTGAAAGGAGTATTGGCTATACCGAAATTGACTTGGAGTGCACGGGAGAAAGTCCATCAGTGTTCAGTATCAAATATATTGTCCTAGGCTGAATTGCAGGAAACAAAGTTCCATCAGTCATATCACAGAGATTGCTATTTGTTGAAATACCAGTGAATGTGGAGGCGTTGCACAAAATCTTCCCCATCTGCTCTTGAATGGAAAGAGAATAGTAGATTCCACCATGTACCTGGTCAGAAAGAACTGTCTCCTCCTCTTTCTTTTTCTTGAATTCGTGTATAGAAGGACAATTATTGGGGCAAGGAAGAGCATCGGTAAATAACTTCAATATATCCGACAGTGCCCTATCCGAAAATCGATGCTTTGTAGCAATATCACTCAATCTTTCATCAAATTCCGTTAGAGACATTAATGAACCGCAATATAGAGCGTCTTCGTCATCTAGAAGACTCGAAGCGTCACTTTCACTATTTTGGTCGTCACTTGGTAATGGAGAAGAAGTAGCTATTGCATTACGTTTGAAGAATTCATATTCGCACTGCAAACTGACGGAAGGCACCTGTTCTTCAAGTAATTGTGGAGAAGCTCTCGGTCCATCATCGGTCACACTCGAATCCAACGAAGATATATCGCTCAAGTCTGAAAACAGGTCGCCTCGGTTCCGTGGTAGTTGCTGCTTTCGCCGAGTTCTGAGATATTTCCTCTTCGGCATGTCTGTAAAATAAGTGTTTTTTTGCAAGCTGACCACATCAATGAGTATATTACAAAAGTATAGATTATAGGCCCACATCTCCAAGTAGTCGCGAAAATGCAAAATTTAGAAAAGTTCGAGGGTCAACTTTTCTAACTGTGCCAATGTAGGCAAATTGGAAAACACTACCATCCTCATCATTTCTCAACAAAAATATTATTTGTATAGCTTAGTTTATTATCTTACTCCAATCCCACTAAAACGACACACACACATACAACGAAGCTTCATATATACTACATGGACACGAAATGAAAACAGAAGTAGTAGCAGAAAAATATCTTTTTCTTTCTATCAGGCAAATAAAAAGAATCAAGACAACTTGAGGAAGTGATCATATAGGGTAAACTCGGGTAATTTGGACACTGACTATCTCCTTTCTAATGCATGTAAAGCTACTTGGCTAAATTGCACACCCTGTCAGTCTAAAATGGACACTAATCAGGGTAAAATGGACACTTTTGTTTTATACAAATTTGTATGCGTATATTATTTTGACGATTGTTTTACATGAAAATATGTAATATAGACTA
This sequence comes from Prostheceraeus crozeri, assembly GCA_907163375.1. Lineage (NCBI taxonomy): Eukaryota > Metazoa > Platyhelminthes > Polycladida > Euryleptidae > Prostheceraeus > Prostheceraeus crozeri. The sequence continues at coordinate 153,187 of CAJQUW010008068.1, read as the reverse complement.
GTGTAGACTACAAATTCATATACAATTTAAGTATATAACATCTGGTTCTTCATATACGCACGTATTTTAGGCATACACATTAGGGTGACAGTTATTTGGACGAAAAAGATGAATTTAAAATCATTACATAAAGCAGTTTATTTTCTGGTGCTCCTTGGTATAAAAACGCTTTATCTAAAATATAAAATTGATTTGTTTTGTTTAAAGCGTGCTTCAAAGTGTTTGAAAATCCCTTAAAACGTAAAAAATGTGTTTGCTGGTTTATCCTAATTCAGACATGTTTGAAGGTTATTTTCGAAAAGAAATGAAATTATATACTTGATTAATTATTTATTTTATTATTATTATTATTCATTTCATTTCTTAGCATTTTTTCGATTCCAGCGATGATTGTTATTCATATAGTTGACTTGTATTAGCTGGAAACCACTTGTACATATATCCAGATGTAAATGTTCATACTTGACTACTGTTAAGATTTTTAACATGCTTTTTTTGTTTGATATTCCACATTCAGAATATTTGCATTCTACTTCATTGATGGCTCTTTGCATAGCATCGTTTGTCCACTTTTGATATTTTTTTTCATCTGTTGGTAAAAAATCATAAGTTTATCGAATACACTGATGGTAGGCCTAGACTATTAGAAGGGACCTACAATGTAGGCCTATGCTAGATCAGGCCTATATCCTATGCCTATAACTAAGTCAATTATCATGTTGGCTAGAGAAGATAACGGACCAAAAGTGCATACATGCATTTACAAAAAGTGATTCAAATATGATCAACATACATGAAAAAAGGAGGTATGAAAATTGATAAAATCTGGTGAGAAGTTTTGCTCATCAAGTAAAAGCTATATGTATCTAACTAAATATGTAGCCTTCATAGCAGGTCTCCAAACTCTATTGTAACGGTCTTACTTACGATTTCCTGTACATGAAGGAAAAGAAATAACGAAAAGTGAATAATACGCTTCTATATCACTTAAAATATTAGTGTCCATTTTATCCTGAAAGTGTCCATTTTACCCTGATATACTGTCCATCTTACCCTAAGTCCTGTGTCCATTTTACCCGAGTAACTAAATTATGTCTGTTTCTAAGAATGCATTCGATATGGATTTGATTATCAAATATTATCTTACTACACGATAATGTTTAACTTTTGATATAAAAATGATCGCCGTGGTACCTTATCTTGACTTCGAATCATTCGCTGGCAAATAAGCAATGTTAGCGTTCTTGTTAAACGATATTTCTACGACGAGTCGTTTCCATGACATCATCGTCAGCAGCCTACACAACGAACGCATATTGGATAATTCTGATAGTCACGTGACTAGCAGTTTTATGCAATCATTTTTCTATAAGTTTTGATAAAATCAAAATGTTTCGTTACTTCAAAATCGGAGCCGTTACTTAAGGAGTGTCCATTTTAGCCGAGTGTCCAAATTACCCGAGTTTACCCTAGTCAAATTAATTATGTTCATCCAGTGTTTCTTTAAGGTTCAGTTTGAGAAACCACGTGTGTGATATTTGACAGACCGTAGATAAGTGACAACACGACAGTACTCATTTTTGAACAATTTTGAAGAACCGAAGTGATCCCTCAAATCATCTTATAAAAACAGTGAGTTCATCTATTAAAAAAATTCTTTGACTGTTTGGTTAGTTATATGTGGGCAATACATCAATTTCATCAAAAGGTATGAAGATGTGCCGATATACAGAATTTTGCCGATCACCGATTATCGGCAACAAAATCAGAGTCAACTTTGATTACTTGTTTCTAAAAGTCAATTTAACTTCAAATGCACTTCAAAATTACTAAGAAATAAGAACTTAGTATTTCAACTTAACACGGCCGATAGATGATAGCTCTTAACCCAACGTAAATCGTAGTTATCGGCCTGTACGTCAAAAATGTGCAGATTATCGATAGAACCGGAAAATCGGCCAGTACATCGGCACATTCATAGAGACAGGTACATTTTATCAAGAAAGAATGACTACATAGGTTCACGACGCTTCCTCTTTCCGCGTTTCAAGTCATTTCCAAGACAGTTTACAGCGACGATTGCCTCCTTGATGTCATCATCCCCAAATCGAGCAACCACTGCTTCTCTAAAAAGTTTTGAGCGTGTGGGTGAAAGAGAGGGTCTGGCAGTAGACCTTTTGGGGAACAACATAGCCGAAGTTATTTCCTTATCCGTGAACAGCCGGCGAGCAAGAGACACGCCGAACATCGACATGTCCATGTTGTTATCCCCTAAGTTGGTGAGATTTTCGCCTTTAAACATGACGGCTGGTTGCGAAGATGGTACAGTTCTTTCAATTTTATTCCCGGCTAAATATTTGCGACACAACTTTACTTGGCCGTAAATTTTCTCTTGCATTTTCAGAGCAGACCGCAAGTATTTGCCGTTCTCCTTCAACTGCTCAATAATCGCCCGATTCGAAGCCACACTGGGGATGGAGTTAACAACACTTCCTATATCATCCTCTTTCACTTCCTCCTCATCAATACCTCCTAAATCATAGATCTCTTCATAGATCTCTATGTTATCTTGATCGTCTTCACGTGAACACTGTCCTCCTGCTGACTCCTGAACCTCCAGAAAGTTCAGGGACTCCTGTGTAACATTGAATGATTTTTCTTCAATTGACTTTTTCTTCAACCTCTTTTCTAGTTGTATTTGGTACCGTTTGATATCAGCCTCATCCGTCGATTTCGCGAGAAGGCGAGCATCTATATCGGGTTTTAACACAAAATGGTCTTTTACTTCTGCCTTAGTATAATCAAAATCCTGTGGCAGAAGTAAGCTATTTGTCGTCAGAAGTTCATATGTACCATCCTCCTTGAAGTAAAATAATAAGTACCCGACAGCGGAGGGAGTATCGAATTTATTGATCTCCTTGCGAATACGCTTTTCAGATTCCATTACCTGAAATAATTGCGCTTATTAATATCTGCTTGATGGCCTTAATATGTACTTTTCAACAAAATGACCAATATCTGCGCGATGGACATGAAAATCACAAAATCAGAAATCCTAAAATCGTAACTATTGATTAGCTCCTTTAACGCTTTTACTCATATCAACTACATCATACTAGCATGTTGTACACATCAAAACATGTAGGGTAGATAGAGTACTTGTAATGCATGGAGTCATTTCCAGAATGTACTTTTCAACAAAATGACCAATATCTGCGCGATGGACATGAAAATCACAAAATCAGAAATCCTAAAATCGTAACTATTGATTAGCTCCTTTAACGCTTTTACTCATATCAACTACATCATACTAGCATGTCGTACACATCAAAACATGTAGGGTAGATAGAGTACTTGTAATGCATGGAGTCATTTCCAGAATGTACTTTTCAACAAAATGACCAATATCTGCGCGATGGACATGAAAATCACAAAATCAGAAATCCTAAAATCGTAACTATTGATTAGCTCCTTTAACGCTTTTACTCATATCAACTACATCATACTAGCATGTCGTACACATCAAAACATGTAGGGTAGATAGAGTACTTGTAATGCATGGAGTCATTTCCAGAATGTACTTTTCAACAAAATGACCAATATCTGCGCGATGGACATGAAAATCACAAAATCAGAAATCCTAAAATCGTAACTATTGATTAGCTCCTTTAACGCTTTTACTCATATCAACTACATCATACTAGCATGTTGTACACATCAAAACATGTAGGGTAGATAGCGTACTTGTAATGCATGGAGTCATTTCCAGAATGTACTTTTCAACAAAATGACCAATATCTGCGCGATGGACATGAAAATCACAAAATCAGAAATCCTAAAATCGTAACTATTGATTAGCTCCTTAAACGCTTTTACTCATATCAACTACATCATACTAGCATGTCGTACACATCAAAACATGTAGGGTAGATAGAGTACTTGTAATGCATGGAGTCATCTCCAGAATGTACTTTTCAACAAAATGACCAATATCTGCACGATGGACATGAAAATCACAAAATCAGAAATCCTAAAATCGTAACTATTGATTAGCTCCTTTAACGCTTTTACTCATATCAACTACATCATACTAGCATGTCGTACACATCAAAACATGTAGGGTAGATAGAGTACTTGTAATGCATGGAGTCATTTCCAGAATGTACTTTTCAACAAAATGACCAATATCTGCGCGATGGACATGAAAATCACAAAATCAGAAATCCTAAAATCGTAACTATTGATTAGCTCCTTTAACGCTTTTACTCATATCAACTACATCATACTAGCATGTCGTACACATCAAAACATGTAGGGTAGATAGAGTACTTGTAATGCATGGAGTCATTTCCAGAATGTACTTTTCAACAAAATGACCAATATCTGCGCGATGGACATGAAAATCACAAAATCAGAAATCCTAAAATCGTAACTATTGATTAGCTCCTTTAACGCTTTTACTCATATCAACTACATCATACTAGCATGTTGTACACATCAAAACATGTAGGGTAGATAGCGTACTTGTAATGCATGGAGTCATTTCCAGAATGTACTTTTCAACAAAATGACCAATATCTGCGCGATGGACATGAAAATCACAAAATCAGAAATCCTAAAATCGTAACTATTGATTAGCTCCTTAAACGCTTTTACTCATATCAACTACATCATACTAGCATGTCGTACACATCAAAACATGTAGGGTAGATAGAGTACTTGTAATGCATGGAGTCATCTCCAGAATGTACTTTTCAACAAAATGACCAATATCTGCACGATGGACATGAAAATCACAAAATCAGAAATCCTAAAATCGTAACTATTGATTAGCTCCTTTAACGCTTTTACTCATATCAACTACATCATACTAGCATGTCGTACACATCAAAACATGTAGGGTAGATAGAGTACTTGTAATGCATGGAGTCATTTCCAGAATGTACTTTTCAACAAAATGACCAATATCTGCGCGATGGACATGAAAATCACAAAATCAGAAATCCTAAAATCGTAACTATTGATTAGCTCCTTTAACGCTTTTACTCATATCAACTACGATCATGTCATATTGTATAGACCTTCCATAGTCACTCGTGTATTATTCACACTGCCCGGTCTTACATAACATACAACTTGCGCAGCCTTCCTTTCAACAATTGTAGTTGAATTGGATACAGTCACTATTGTTAGGCTTCAGATGTTTCTTGTTAGTCCTTTGTGTTCCGCCCGAATGATCAACATATGAGTCGTTGTATTGTTGAAAAATACTTCTTATTCAAGTTGTTGACTCATAACAAAGTCATTCATGATAGTTTGTGTGACTCAGATCTGTACTACACCGCATAACAAAGAAACAACCCGATACTTATTATACTATTGATCAAATCCTTAGATAAAATAGGGTAGGCGCGCGTAATGAGTCTTTTCACGATCTATTGTGTTGTATGCGCACTGCCAAGTCTTACAACTAGCGCAACCTTCCTTTCAACAATTGTACTAGAATTGGATGTATTCACTATTGTTAGGCTTCAATAGTCCTTTGTGTTCCGCCCCAAATGATGACTTGAGTCATTGTCTCGTTGAACAATACTTATTATTCATGCTGTTGACTCATAAGGACCGTCATTCAACAAAGTTTGTGTGACTCATATCTATACGTCAGTATTACTGGACTCAGTCACATGTTGCATAATTAACAAAGAAACAACTCGATACTCATTCCATTTATGTGCAGCTCTCGTATTATAAGCATTAACATTGACATTCATTAGTCCTGTACCACACTGGTGACTGCAGATCGACCAGGATTTGGGCTGTCAATTAATTCACTATGAAGGCTAACTTAGGCCCATGACTTGTAGATAAATATTTAATTCATATTACATAAGTACGTACGATCTCATAAGTAAATAGTACAAACATGGAAAACCAATAGAGACATCTACCGCGCCTTCAATTGTATGAGCGCTAAATTACAGGCCTACGTAGTTGGTACACATTTTCTTGAATATCACGCTAAATTCCCACTTTGACTTGTATTATAGCTACATTCCTATTTGATCCGTGAAACTTCAATATGTAACAAACCAATACATAATAAGGTAAGGTGATAAAGAAAAATAGTGGCAGTGCTCTAAACAAGGAGTCACTAGTGATTTCGAAACTGGTACATTAGATTCAAAATATTACGTACTTTAACAAACATGCAAGCTTGAAGAGAAAATTATTTTAACCCTATTTGAGGAATAATATTAAAATAGAATACCTCTTTATTAGTCTCACATCAATGGAATGTGTTCTTGAACATTTTGAGATTTTATTCTCTTCGGCTCGACAAGTTCACACTTAATTAAAAGCGTGTACTGCATATGGCGAAATTATAAGGTGCACAAAGCTCCTCTCTCGTACGTTGCTACGTTACGTTCACTGATTGGTCAATGAATAGCGCGCATTAATATCTTTTTGCAAATCATTTATTTTAGAATATTTTTATTAAAGTTGATAAGAATAAAATATTCGATTACTAAATTTACTTTTAAAAACTTGTTAAAGATCATTTTTGATATCAACCTTAAAAGATATTTATAGATCTACATTTTGATGACGTCATTGTACCAGAGAGGAGAGAAGAGAGAGTTATAATCAAACCACTGCATATACATCGGATATACAGATATAATAGGAATCTTGCCTGATCGAGACAACAGAATTACTTATCTTCTAAATCTCTGATCTCCCGGCAGGCAGGATAAGTAATCATTCAGAGATTTAGAAGATAACTAAATATATATATCGCATTTCTTTTTTGCCCTAAATGTTAAAGCTTGAAGCCATATATTGAGAACCGATTATAACTCATATTATATTATTTGATTTTAATGAAGATTGACTTCCTGCTCGTTATTATCCATGCGAACACTGAGTAAAGTAATTTATCATGAAAATAATAATAATGGTTGAATACCTAAATTACAACAACATGCAAAGTGTAAGCATAGAGATATTATAGAAAATAACCTCAATTTTTTATGTTTTCCATTTATGTCATTTTGTCATTATTTTACCTTTTATCAGAAAATGCGGCACGGAATGAAATCTTCCTCAAAATATTACGGCCATAGACATCAGATTATACTAAAATAAGTCTATAAGACTATAATGTTGATTATCTGATGTCTGTGATTACGGCAATGAAATATATCTGTAAATCCACACATTTCTTATATATAAATTTTTTTATCCTGTGATATGCTTAAAGAATGTATGCTCGTCATTGCATGCATTCTAGGAATGTAGTACAATTGGTTTGCAAAGAAAATTTGTATAAATATTATTTTCCGTTACATTTTCGTTTATATATAATGATAAATATCTCATCGTAAAAGAAATTTTTTTAAATTTTCGATTCTGTATGGTCCAGAGGGAAATAGTTGAAACAGATGTAATTTACGTAGAGGCGTTTATGCTCGGGATTATTACGGAATATCGAGAAAAACTGTTTTTGCTAATCTAAGTGTTCAACGTATTACTGCAGTTACTTATTTCAGCAAAAACACTAAGCGTCAATTATTTGTCTGGTGAGTTGGTTTTATATATCATCCTTAATCATATGATCAAAATTGTCATCACAGGCTAATTTCAACATTCATTAACGTCCTTTAAAATATTGCCATGAGCTATTCCTGCACTACCTAATAATTATTACAAGAAATTACAAGAATTTCCTGTTGCCACAGGAATATTTAACTTTGATATAAATCTATAAGCTTTTTATATTCATGGAGTTTGCATCCATTATACCTGTACTTTTGCTATTCCGGCTTCGAAAACTGAATTAAACTGCTGCTGTCCTGCTCATGTCATGCATCGTTGAAATTTAAAACTATGTGATTTTCTTATTTAACCAATCAAATTTTCTCAAAAAAGTAATTGGGGTCCCATAAAGGGATACTTTCAGGGAAGCTGTTCTTGTGTAATTCCTGATCAATCGCTTCAAGTATTGTTGAAACGTTAATCATTCGATATCTTTGAATGTGAAAAATTCCTGACGTAGGCTTAAATGCCATCTTCACTCTTCCATTGGTATCATCGTCGATCTGGAATATCTACGAAAATTCTTGAATAATGTTTTGAAACGCACAGTTTCTAATATGAAATTGCAGGACTACGATGTAATTCCAGTTTTTTAATGCATTATTTATGCCACACCCTGTTTAATTAAACGCTATAAGTTACTTGCCATCTGACTAGCAAGTTTACTGCGCCATTTTCCTATCGGACTAAACTTAGTAGCTACTTATTACGTACTTACTAATTTTACTACGATAAAATGTACTTCGTAGTCTTACCACGTCTTAGATAGATGCCTAGTAGTATTATTACGATTTACCAAGTTTTTACAATGCCACTACTAAGTTTATAAAGTTTTTTGACTTCGGGGATTAAATTGCTCGAAGTGGATTTGTTTACCGGCATTAGGAGACTTGCCACTTCTGAATGAGTTTGGCTTCAGATACATGGGTGTATGAGCATCATGAGAAATGACCTGAAGACATTCAAAGTAAAAAATATCACTCCAGGCTAATCACTTTTCGTTTAATCTAGAAACAAAAAGGATTTCCTTTTTGACAAAACTGCAATCTGCTTTCTATTGGATTAACGTGCGTTTTCCTTTGATCGCGTCTTACAAGAAGAAGAACTAACTAGAACGCGGCAGACGTGCAGGTTCGTAATAGACATAGGGTGTTGTGCATCATTCTGTGAACTTGCTCCCCATCCAGTAAATTGCTCTAGCGGCCAGACTAATCAACTTTTCATTTTTTTCAGTGAAGACGTCTCATTTTATTCTCATTATTGAGGATATTTTTAGACATGATTTTGTTTTCAGATTTAATCCAGCTTTAATTATTAAGAATTTCACATGGAAGCGTTCACCTACGCTGCATGAGATCCTAAAATATTCACAACAAAAGTTGTTTCAGAATCGATGACTGTGGTCTGGCAGACATGTCGAAATACCTTTGTTCGTTAGGAATATTGACGTTGAGAAATTTATCAATCTCTGACATTCGAGTTTTCGCCGATTCCTAATGACAGAATACCGAAATATCACAGCTCCTTGCATGATTTGGCACTGTTCCACTGTGTTAGAACGTGCGTGCCGAAACAAATGAGCTTTGGCAAACGTTGGATCGGAAAGGAATTTCCGATAATTCCTATTTTGCATGAAAATGCTCATTTAATCAGTCAGCTGATCTGTGAAGGACGAATGCCAGAATCCTTTTTATGTTACAGAAATCAGCTGTGTCACGCGATCGAAGGCTGCTAGAATTAGCTACTACAGAATTTGAAGTTTTTTTCTGAACAGCAAGATCCATATTTCGATGCAGAGAATTCCGTTTTGAATTGCAAGATTCCTCAAGTTCTTGCAAGACAATTGTCTTTCTATTCCTGATGAAGGATAAGAGCGGCTGTTCCACTCCTATCCGAAACCGGTAGAATACACATTTAATAATATCATCTTCGAGATATAAATACGACTTTCTCGCAAACATCATATGCTCGCAATTATATCATCAGCATCGTCAATTGATCCGTCGTTCGGAGTTGTCTAACTACTTATATGAAACTTGCCTTTCTACAATTTAAAAGCAATAATGGTTACATTAGCAATAAGGAAGAGGTCAATTACAAATATTGTAACTCCATTCGCTACAAGAACTGAATTAGTATTGAACGCAGAGCAAGAAGTAGTTTGTCGCAACAAATATTGATCATGAGCATTATCAACAGTCGATTAGCATTTAGTTCCGATCAATTAGACAGGTTCCAACGGTGCAATCGTGCGATTATGAAATAGAAAACAAGTAAATCGATTATTGAATGATCGTACACTCTGATGTATTGAGATGCATTAACAAAGCAATACTATTGCTACTCATTAACTTTGCTCGCATTCAATCGTACTAGTAATGACTAAGTTGTTTGTGAAAGAATCACTACCGATGTCTATGAATTACGTTGCAACTGTTTTGGACTGTAAATTATTGCAATGCTCATTCAATGCCATCACATGCAGTGTGAGATGCGAAGAATCATTTGCACAAATACATGTACAACTGTTTCAAATACTTCATTCGGACGCGAAATGTATCCATTTTTGCAATACGTGTAGAGTTTTCCATCCTCTCAGGAAGGATCTGTAAAGGTTCTGAACTGATTAGTAATGAATTTCTGCATAATTTCGAACTGAAGGGAATGTAGGTGTACCTACAATGTAAATCGCTGTATACGAAAATTACAGACAAACATATACCAAAATCACATACAATTCAAAACTAGCATTCGATACGAGATTCTCGTATGCTTACAGAGATCTGGTATGTTTTTAATACGACATCACACTTACGTTCGTATGTGATTAGTATGCAGCGATACGAACTATTCTACCTATGATTGGCTGTTTTACACTGAAATAAGAGTTATTGGTATGTTTTATATACGAGACTCGTCGAAAATTCGTCCTCATTCGTATGCCTCTGGTATGCCTCTGATAGGTAAGCTTTAACATAGCAAAAGTATATATGTATTCCACACTACTGTCAAATACCCTTTTTTCAGTAATAGCAGTCGTGAATATTTCTTTTTGATAGTGTGGTATTTAACTAGAATTGATTTATTGTGAATTTTATGCTCCACGAGATTGTCGTCGTTGCTATTTGTCTAGCAGCATTAACAGGATGTTTAGTTAGCTCTACTTTATGAGCCATGTTGATTAACATCATTTCAATTTTTCGTGCAATCATGTTGACATATACATCTCAAATATACCTATTTTTGCATTCATGAATTCTAATGTGTTTATATTTCGGATTGATAAAATGCTTAATTTCAAAATTACATGATGCATAATTGTTGATGGTTGAATACTTATTGATTATTCATGAAATGCCTTAGACTTACGTGTATTAAAGTCGAATTCAGTATTGAAAGTATGACTCTTGAATGTCGTTATCTCACTACTTACAAAACAGTAGTAACATTAGTATGATCTTCATTGACAAAAGGCCTTAAATCAACATACTTTGGACATAAATGATGCTTTCTTTTAACATTGTGGTGGTGTGACTTTAGCATATAAAGCATACCACATTTGAAATAACATACGAGAATCATGCAAATATATACCAAGAGAATTCACAAATATGCCAAAAAATATTTTGGTATGCATCCTTCGTATGTGATTGATATTGAGCGATTTACAGTGTAGGATTACAGTTTAGTGGAGGTTGCTAAACGTCATCCAGGGGCAATCATTTTTAGCGGTCACATAGTAAAATTCCGCATTCACCGTGAAAATAAGGAGCTCTTGAATGTGAGTTGTTATAAAATGCATCAGAATACGTGCTTAATTGCACATGTACAAAGATAAAGCAAAAAGAGAGAGAAGATTTACTGGGAATGCACGTGATTGTGTCTCCTATGATTTTACAACCTATACTGCAACCTATATGTTTCTCCTCTGTCAGGCGCTGTCAAGTTTTCTAGGTGGGATTTTCATGGGGCGCCTGTGAAGTACAGGTAGAAATTCATCAAAAGTACTATAGTACAGAAGGACCAAAGTGCTTCTGTAATACTGGCCACAGAAGAATTAAAGTGTGACAAAGCGCGGACCTTCATTTTTCTGAATCGCGCCCACCTCTGGTAAAGTGATTTCAAAGACAGTTAGAAGTTCGTCAGGTACCACGCTGGTGTATGTAAAAATCAAAATGTAAAATTGGTGAAAATTTGTATTGCCATTCTCAGACTAGCATTAAATCAGAAAAGGTGATCATACGTTATTTAGATATTAGTTTGCAATTTTTTCATTTTTTCATTTTGAGCACGGTCAATTTCATGAAGAACATAATATACTGAAGTTTTTCCCAAGGGGTCATATTCCTGTGCATTTAAAATATTATTAGTTTAACCCTCAGAGACCTGAAGGGGTAGTCCAGTGGATCCCTGAGCCACATTTTTCTATTTTACTTTCTGTGATGAGGATATATCAACCGCTCATGCCCATGTAAAATCATCATTTTGACAATGAATCGGCATGTGTCATTTTTTATTTCAATTGAAACAGTAGAAGTATGGTAGGTAGGCTAAGGGGGTCCAACCCCTCACGTCTCAGAGGGTGTAGAAATTCCCACAGCAAAAAATTTACGATCAGATGAGTAATAATTTTAGGCATGTCCACGGTGGTCCATGATGAGTGAAATTCATTTATTTAATGTTTACATCATACTAGTGCATGTGCGTTGTGCTAGAAGACCGCAAAATGTGAATATTTTGTTTTCGAACATCATCGTGCATGACTTGTTGGTCTACATAAACAAATCAGCATAAGTCAATGTTAAAAATGAAAGCTATCATTATATTTTTAGTTCAGCACTAAAAGCAGAGTGTTAGCAAAGTTTTCACATCAGTAATTGTTGAGTTTGAGATCTCCACAGCTGTTTTTAGGGTCTTGAAATGCAGCAATTTTGGCTCAGTTTAGGCCTATTTCCGATTGGTATGTAAAAATTTGAAAAGATAGCCGAGTGTAGGGGTTATGCTGCATGGAATACAACAATTTCATTAAAATCAACTACCTGAGGTTTTATGGCGACAGCAAACATCGAAAAACCGACTCTTAGAAAAAAAGACGCAGCATGTACGGGGTCACGGTGGTGTGGACGGATCCCCTCCATTATTTTGCCGAGGGGTCGATCCCTTTTTGATCAGAATATTCTGTTATCCTTAACATATGCATCTAGAATTCTGACTTGTCCTTCACCCTGGTCGCTGTAGTCTATATCAAGCAATTATTGTGTTATACGAGTACATGTACAAAACTCTACTGAAAATTGCATTGCATAGATACGAAATGCCATTTAGGGTGCATCATACATTAAGTCAAACTCCATCACACATTTAAAATATTGGCTAATGAAGTGCTCTTCATTATTCAACCACATGCGAAAGATTGCAGAGTAAATATATGCTTAATTCATTCCTCCATTTGTGTGAAGCATTATATAAACTTTTTTACATGTCCCTTCGAATTTGCATTTAAATTACTGATAAGGTACTTAGCAAGAAAAAAATATTTGTCTGTGCAAAAGCAAAACCAAAATAAGTTAAGCGACAAGCCGTCGGCGTCCAACGCCTTCTTGACGATCGATGTTTAAATGGCAGTTGATGTGCGGCTCTGCCTGGTAGTCAAGTAAATACTGGGTGATGTGCGGGAATACGGGAGAAATTCTCTGGTGTGCCCCTGGACGACTGAAGAGAAATAACCGCAAGTATGCTGTTTAGATTGCAGTCATTTCTAGGTCTGCTACCAAAAGCTGCGCCAGAGGAGACGCGTTACATCATATACGAGTAGTTGCATTTGAAAGAACACGACAAACAAATTGCACTCTGCTCGTGTTATCATAAATCGGCCGTGGAAAGGCAAAACAACGTATTTTAAAATGCGCTTTTCAGTTTTGGAGGTATGAAAGACCAACACAACATACTTTAAAATGTGCCTTTTCAGTTTCAGAGGTATGAAAAGGCAAGACAACGTGTTCCAAAATCCTTTTTATCAGAAAGAAGAGGTACGATACGATTGCGAATGTGTACAATCTACTTTATATTTCTAATCGGTATTATTGTGAATCAACAGTCAAAGATTGTAGCGTATTTTGAAATACGTTGTTCTGTCTTTGCAAAGAAAGGTCAACTAAATATCACAGAAATTGTAGCCTCTGCTGGAATACACTGTTTTGCCTATTCATATCTTATCAAAATGCCAATCAGATGAAAGGTATTTTGAAATACGTTGTTTTTTTTATAGTTTCATTAGAAAATATATTTCATCAAACCTCGATGAGATAGTTAGTTCTATTGACGTATAGCTTATAATTCCAAATTGTTTTATCCTAAAAGATCATTGTTTTTTTTTGTTTAAAATAACTGACTAATCTCAGACGGAAATACACATACTGAATTACCCATATGACCATGTTAAGGTAAAACAGCGTATTTTAAAATACGTTGTTTTGCCTTTTCACGGCCGAAATCAAAACCAAACTATTTGGGCATGGTCACATTTTCTATAGTACTTAAATGAAATTGCAATTCATTTTCGTGAGATACCCCTGTAAGCACATTATAAATTAAATGCATTGTAGATTTGAGTTAAGAAATCTGAAGTGAGAGATCAACAAATTACAAACACATTGCCGTACTTTTCCATAATCATCTATGGCAAATTCTTTACTTGGAAGCCTTTACAATTGCATCTTTTTTGCGGCTAAAATAACTGTGCAGTGTTCAGTGAAGTAAGTCTAAATCTCTATGCACAGAAGCGTATGTATGAGGAATTATCACCAGGCAAATCAATCCATTCAATGTTGAGCAAACAACATACATTATCAACCAAAAGTAATCATGCGCACGACTCCATCTAGTAATCTTCTTCATCAGAAACAAAAATTGGCACCATCTTGATCTTGTCTCAACTTGGTTTCTTGAATTTTGAGTTCGTAGCGGAGATTTGCAAATCATTGGGCCAAGTACAACAATGAAAGTTAATGACACTAACAATGTCATTTGAATAAGAAGAAAATTATCCAATAATGATAAAGTATCCATTGACTTTGGTGCTCCTTGAGATACAATCATCACATACACGGCCATTGCAAGAAGGATTGTTAAAGATACACCAAATCGCTCACTTGGCTCTTTAATTACAAACAGTACAGCTCCGAGAAAACAGATTAAACAGTAGGGAATGATCACTAACACAATATGATACATTGGCTTCCTCCCAAGGAGCACCAAAACATTCACTTCTTGAAACTGTTCGTCCTGATGAATATTGTTATGCGTAATGGAATTTTTCACCCTGAAGTCTAATACTGTCCATTCACCAACGGAGTCATAGCCAAACATGTCATAAGTTATATTGTTTACTTGAAAATGGAAATCTGATATGCGAGAATAGAAAGTGCTTAACACGATAGGACATTTTTGTTCATCAAAAGGAAAATATTTCGTTTTTATGGGGCACGGTGTATGTGACAAAAAATAAGCGAAGTAGCTGATAGCACCATTTGAGCGAGCTTCCACATGCGTTCGCTCCCCATTGGAAAAATCTTTATTTTCAGGCTGTTTTGAATTATATATCCCGATATCAGGCTTCCAAATGTTATCTCCAGGCAAAATGATACTTTGTATTCCGGCCCAATCATCAGGATTCCATCCTAAGATGGGATCAGTCCAAAACACAGATATCCAGCCGTTGAGTTCCATTATCTCCGACTCATCGAGTCCAAAAACAGTTGCGATTCGAAGACCGACGATAACACTGTTGTTAATATCAGGGGCGCTCGATTTTCCGTCATTGGGGTACTTTTCAATTAAGTTTTTGATCAGTTGATATCTTGAATTTGTCAAATTCGTTGATCCATTACAGATGAACAGGAATACAGTGACGATGAGAGCAACACGGATCCGCGCCATATTTCATAATGAAAGGGACGCCTTCCTCTCTGCAACTATCGTTGGGAATGGGAAACCTTCGAATCGACGGCGTATGTCAACTGTCTTGGCCAATGAAGACCAGTAGAAACAGAATTTGAACTGGTAGTGCTTTCTCTGATCAGCACTTGGCATGAAGAGAGTGGTGTTTGCTGGAAAGACTTCTGTTACCGTGTCAACTGTCATCATTGGTTAATTGAATATTAGAGTGTAAACATCAAGTAGGACTGTCCTCTAAAATTTCCCACAAATCACTTACTTTTATTCAAGGGGCCAGCAGTGCTTTCTCCTAGACTGGTTGTCAAACCAAACATACTCGTACAAAATGACCTACGCGTGGTATGAATTGCTGTTATGATTGTGTACTAAACATGTAAAGGAGGGAATCCATAACACATGTAAAAAGGGATTTCCTAAAACAAAAATTGGAAAGTACAATACGCTTCAAATTCAATAGAACTATATCTACATGTAGGCATTTAAAGTTGAGTTCTGTCGGAGAATTGCTAGGCAATCTTAATCATGGAGAAGGCACCAATATTCAACAAGAGGGATCTGGGATTGACTAGACAATTAAAGGCTGTTTAGCTTCACTTTCTATGTTGTGATATCAGACGATCGTTGCTTTAGATATCAACATTATTTGCCACTGCTTTCAGATGGTTATCTTGAATTCGAAGCGTATTGTACTTTCATATTTTTATCACTTGAGAATGGACCGTGTTTAAAGGTCCGAAACGTCGTGTATTTTTTTATATAATTTGTAATAAAATGGATGCCAGAAAATGCATTTAAATCATCAAACAGTGAAGCAAAAATACAACATCGGAAAATTGAACGAATCTTAGAAAAATGCTGTAGGTTACAAAACGATGAACATTTCAACAACATTTGTAAAGATCATGATATATACTACACTTCTCAAACTACACTTTGCAATCCTATAGCAATTACGTTTTGCCATGGAACCATTTTATCGCCCAGTGAGTTCGCATCTACCAAGTGAGCGATGAAATTGCCATCTTGCGAATCATTATTTTATCTGTTATTTAACTTAAAACATATCGTGAATCACAGCGTGGGATTGGAAAGATAGATGAACAACCGAGATCACTGCACTAAGTTCAGATACTTAAGAACGTCTCCCATCTTACATGGCAGCCTATCGTGTCTAAATCAGTGGATTGACCGAAACTATTTTGTGCTCGATATTCCGGCGCCACTTAAAGCCCATTTTAGATATCCCGGCAGCGTTTAATCATTGAACATAGACTAACTTAGCATATGTAGGCCACACACATAAGCCGGAATAGTTTCATGAACTTGAGAGGGCTCACATGTCGTCCGGTAAGGGTTAATATTAAACTGAGAATGATTGATCTAAGATGCCGCACGCCTGATTTGACATGTCTGATTGGAAAATAACAAGATATTCTTTGTAAAATCAAAATTCATTTGATTACCTGAATCTATGGTGTATTGTTCAGGTGATATGACAACTCTGCCGTCCAAAGGTAAAAGTGCGTACCTGACATTTTGACGATTTTCAGTAGAGCCAATTTTGTCTTTTTGCATACTGTGATTTCCTGTTTGATTGTAATTCAAAACTTCTATCGTCTACTTATAGAAAAGATATATAATTGAATATAGGTGTGCAAAATGACTTTCTACCTTAAAGTACAAAAAACTGAAAATCGCCAAAATGTCAGTGACGCACTTTCACCTTTTGACGTCAGAACTAATTAGTTGTAACAGATTGTAGATATTTGTGATGGAACCGAGATATGTGACCAGTGAAACAAATATTTACCGTTGATGTGAAACAAGAAGGTCAAATTTTCATACTTTATTATGAAACTGAGAATGCATGATCAATCTGAGATATCGTGCGCTTGATGTTAGATGTCTTGCAAATGACTTTGAAAGAAATGTGTAGTCCAATACAGACGCGTAGACTCGCAATAGCTATAGGGTGTACAGCATATATAATTCTGTGAAAGTTTCATTCTCGGCCTCGTTCTCTGCCAGAATAATGTCGATATTTGGACATTGTTATATGGTAATGGACATATCGAATGAGAATGATAACACTATAACACAGATGTGAATAAACAATTTAATTGACTATCCAAACATCAATAATGAATTGAAATTGCGCAAAGGTTGCGCAAAAATTATTTGCATCATGAATATTTATAGATCTTTATCGATGACATAACGCCATGCTTCTGGTATTGCTCTCATTGAACTTGTTGATTTAAGTCCAGAATTTAAACTTAGATTCACTTTTTCAATTTTCAAACTTTCATCATATTTTTGTTGTCTAGCATTTCACCTCACCATTTGTTCCGTTAATTATGTAGCTTATTTGCAAATGTGTGCTATGTTTGTTTCATTCTGATGGCTGATTCAATTATGACTGATTAATCGGTAAATACAATATTTTCATTAATTAGAGTAACCTACTGGTTAACGTGGCTTAAAGAAATGGTTTCAAACATATTTTGCTCAACTACAACTTCATCTGATTTGATCACAGTGTCTCAAATTGTTTCCAGACGATAGTGAATAATTTCGATAACTGATCACCTGCTTTTGCTTCACATGGTGCTATTCCGTACAATTCACGGACCAGTTGTAAAGACAGATGTTCAATTTTAGACATTACAGATCGTACGAAGATGTTTGCACGAAGTTTGTTTCTAAAATACTCAGCGCATCCTGCACAAGCATAGAAGTAGATAATAGTTCCTATGGCATTGTTAATTTCTATGTGCACAAGCGATGAAAGCGAATTTCCAATCGATATCATACTGTCCAGGATGGCGATGCATGCTGTCCAGGATACTGTCTTACATCAAGATGACACTGTTTATCCCATCCTCCCCCTCCGGATCAACTTCTTTTTATATTTCCTAAAATAAGTCAGATAAAAGTTCAATTTTTGTGACTTTTAGTTTGTATGTATGTTGAACTTTTAGTAAAAATTTGGGCAAAATTGTAAGGTCAGGTTTAAAGGTCATTTTCAAAAGTACTTTTTGGAAAATTGATGTGATTTAGAAATTGATTTCATTTAGAGTAGCATTGATTATTAATATAACGTTTCTGTATCATATTTACATGATATTTATGGATGTGCAATTCAAGATTATCAACATGCACATTCATCTCCCAAAATGAGTACATGCAAATGTTGAATGTGAAAATATGAAGTTTTGATGTGAATTTTTAATTGTGAAACCCACAGAATAATGCAAAATACATATCACCATTCGAAAGACTGCATTCGCAATATATGAAAACCTTGTCTTTATAACGAATAAGTCATTACAACCAGACATTTATAAAGATAGAAAAATGCAGCAATACATTAAAAGACATTATTTACGTTCAAATTTCAAATTACTATTCTTAGTACCAAAATTATCGTAGAATATCACACTTATAGCATCATGTAGGTATAGGCCTCCTTGAACAAAATTTTGTACAACTACTTTAGCTGTAATGAACAATTTTTGAAAAGTCAAAAAAGGCATATATATTCATGAAAAATGAAAAAATTGAAAATGCAAATTTTAAATTTGAATTTTAGTATGAAGGTCTTCGAATCATGTAAAATCGAAAAACAGGCTCTACCATTCAAAAAAGGAGACTCGACATATAGAGTAAGTAACCCTGCTTCCAAAAGGTTTTATCCATCGGAACAGGGAACATTTGAAGTGGGCCCTAGGTCCTACGATGCAAAATAAACGCCCGGTCCTGATTTGGTTTAGCTAAATGTTACTTATCGAAGGTACGTAAGGGCTCGCATCCAAATGTCCGCAGAGTCACTGTATAGGGACCATGATATAAACGCATTCATCAGCTTCTACCAATGTACCAGAAGGAGAATTTCTATCACAATGCCTTGGTTGATTTGTCAATGCATGCAAGGTGCCTTGTAAAATGTTTGCAATTCAAATTACCAATGAAAAAATGACTTTGTATTTTTTCTTAAGATTTTTTAGTTCTTTTAATCATTTGATAATTATACATGTCACACTTAATAAATTAGTCATAGATGATTTTGTCTGTCATTTTAATCTTGAAAGAAAGTATTTTGGGATCTGTGAAATATGCTCACCACACTGCTTATAAGCTCATCGGACCCGTTTTCTCTTTTGCACCTCAAATGGCACATGCATTTTAGGGTGCACTAAACTGCAGTAGGGGTAAAAGAGGGTGCACTAAACTGCAGTAGTACCTTTTTTCCTAGTTTGCTCTGTCATGAACTTGCTCTGGCTCTTCACTGCATGCATAGTTTTGTTTGATCGTTCGCAGCCCGGAGAAGTTTTTCTTTACTTCACCGAGAGGAACAATGCTAGAAAGCTTAAAAAGGTCATTAATCTCACATCAGATAAAAATAAACAGAACTGTTCGTAATTACTGAAAGTATAGCGATCCTCCTAGATAAAGATTGAATGCTTCATCAGTATTTCACAATTGGACTCCTCGCCGCGTTAAAGTCACGAATCATTATGATTGACTTTTTCGCTTGCATTTTCATTCTTGCGAAGTTTTCGAACAAGCGGATATATTCTATCAGATTGGAAAACAATACTGGGCCTTAATTTTTAAGGACGTTTTTAAAGACTTTTTCAATTTGCGAAGAATTAAAATTGCTAAATTATCAAAAATAGTTAAAATCTAACTTGATTAATATCTGTTTGAGATTTTTAAGATACTTTTAAGGTACCTTTATCCTTGACGCCCTCTAGACTTGGCCCTTTTTTGATAATGCGCAAATACACAATCGAGTTTAAGTTGATCAAGACTGCTGAGCTGCAGTCAAGACTGCTGAGAGTGTTCTGCACATCACATGTAAATCGCATTCTGCGACATGTGTCACGATTTTCTCTCCCTATTTGTTTAGGCGGGACAAGTAACTAAAAGCATGAAAATTTCCTTTACTAGACTCATGATTACAGTACAAAAAGCAACCCTGCCCTTGCATATTTCGAATCACGAAATCGCATGTCTACGAATATAAACACACACTTACTGCATAAATAGCCAGGACAGTATCAAGGGGTGACTAAAATTTAAAAAATCGACTAAATTGAGGGAGAGCTATATTTTTGCTTACATCGCGGAAAATTGAATATATAAATGGCATTTAGATGGTAGCTATGAGATTGTGAATGGTGCTTTAGTTCTGATCAAAATGCAGGCATCTTGAGAGCTTGCTTGGGAGCTTCAGATATGATTATTGGTGATTCAAGCATGATTGACAGCTGTGTTCAAATGGATATTCGCTCCGAATATAAGTCCAAAAATTGTGTAATCAAAACGGTCATTCATTGCTGTATTTGATGCTAGTTCCCTATACTTTCAAAAGTTTATTATATAGGGCGCATTAATTTAGGCATATAGTAAGTAGTTATGTCCTATGAAAACTAAATGCCGAAAGCCAATCTGTGCATTATTCTCTCTTTCCACTGCCAGAATGATGCATGTGCAACTTCAGCAGAACGTCATAGGGTAGAAACATTGACATCTCTCGGCACTGACTTACATAGGACAAAGAATTGAGAACGGTTGGCTGGCATTAATTTCAACTGCGCTGCAATATTATCTTAATGCACTGTCCTCAATCAAAAAGTGAGATCAGACTTGTTTCATCGTATGTCAGGACTGAGCAGTAGGCGTACATGATAATAACATACGTCTCCCGATGGCAACACGACTCCTCATTCGATGATGCAGCCATACTTGGAACATGCCACCGAAAAATATATTAACTCCGCAAGCATCTGTGCAGAATTCTTACCTAAGAATTCCAATCCCGGATCGAGAATTTAGCAAAATGACAACATTTTGAAGACGGAAGAACAATTGACGAAAAAAATAATTAAAGCACACAGAGAGAGAGAGAGAGAGAGAGAGAGAGAATCGTTCATTGGATTACTGAATGGGAATCAAAAAGCATTACAACTTTACGTTTCATAGAATAAAAGAAAGCAGTACATACCAGTACAAAATCAAATGTCAGAAGTCAATCGCAAAAGGTAGACGAAATAATAATAGACGTGAACGGAATAAAAGACTTTCGATGGATGGTTGCTCGACAGTAAGGAACAGACAAACGTCCACTGGGGAGCCAGACGGCATAAGACTTCTAATAGCAATATTTCAGTTATAAGCAGATCTAAAAAAAATATGGCAAGACACTCCCTTCTACTGCTGAGATCCTCCAACCTACAATTCTATTTAATTTTCAAGGAACGTTTTTGCAATCTCTCCAGATGCAGTAGATCTTCTTTTGACATGCCAATAGAAGCTGGACAAGCATATTGCAGCAGAATTCACTTTCACTTTCAAAATGATCGTCTAATCCAAGCTTTCAGCAGCTTTTTAATTATTGGTTGAGAATTGATCAAGCTTGGTTCTGTGTCGAAAAATTGATCACTAGACCTCATTTTTGCTAACATTATAAAATCATCGGACTTACTTTATCCCGGGATTGAGATGTTCAGGAAGAATTCGTCTCATTCGATCTAAATTGTTATTTACATCATTAGCTTAAACAAAACACTAAAAATTCTTGCCATAATGCATGGAGCACATAAACATAATTTTGAGTATCTCACCTTTTCTCTCCTACTTCAGCTGATGCTCATATCCTTTGTCAATCTCGATCCCGGATCTGACCCTAGATCTTCACGCCACTCGCGCCGAATCTCGAAGTTATCAAAAGTCGGAGGTTTGCAATTGTTCCCTGTAACCTTTATCAATAATTTGTGCTTTTAGCGAAATAAGAGCATGTATGCTAGATTTATTGCTTTACCCATGCGCTAAATGTAAGTGATCTGACTTTTGGCAATCCCGAGTCTCTGATAATCCCACATCCCGGGGATCCTGGAAAGTCAGGAATTATTATTTCACTTACAATTTTGACAATGGTAACATAGGTATGCGCTTTGCGATGTCATATTTACGATTCCACTCAATCCTGGGAATGAGATTTTCCGAGATATCGGAATTCCTCTCAGTAGCTTGTTAGAAGGCCTATCAGATTATTTCGACGTCTATCACTTCAACTTTTCGTTTACAATTTTAATTCGATCACTCAAATTATTTTTCAGCTGATCCATCTGAAGTCACCATCTATGTATTATGGTATTTAGTTATAATGTTTATTTAATTAATCTATGTAGTCATGTCAAGTGACCATCATTACATGTGCCAGAATTTTGTCATGTCAGACTCTGATTTTTCAACTAGATAACGAATCATGTGTTTTGGGATGTCGTTTTGCTACACAAAAAGAAGCAAAATTTTCGATCTGTAACAAATGCCGTAGTACTATCAAAAAAGTTGCGCAATAAGGATCAGTCTGCTGAACGAATTATCAAATATATGCACTTGCGACTTATAAAGATGTTTGAAAGTGATTTATTGAGTAATAATTGACTGCGTGTTTGCTGAATTTTGATTAGAGTGCATTGATCATTGAGCTTGCATTTGAACAGTTACAAGATTCTCAAAGAAAACTTTCTTGTTTGTCGAATTCGCGCTTCACTATTGCTGAATTTATGTTGAAAATTCAAATCAAATCCAAAATTTCGCGTTTATATACATTGCTACGATTCCAAAGAAAATATAGTGCTACGCATTTCAGACCTTCAATCAACAGCAGAAATACAACTGAATATCCATATTTCCTTGGTATGTAGCTATTTGAAAGTCACAGTTGATGCACCGTAGCGCACGTAGATCAACATGGACATAAGCGATGTATCAAATGGTATCACAAAAGATACATCACCCTGAGAATCTGTGATCTGGATAATGGCTATGGTCATGAAGACTGCTCACAGATAATGCAAACATTGAATTACGGAAAATTGATGAACCAAAAAAGTGATGCAATTTTGTGTTGTTTTTATAGATATAATTTCGTGTAAAATCTTGTAAAAGTTTTATCAAAGTATGTATCGCATGATTCAGCACACTGTAGACCGTTGACTGACAATTGACAGACATTTATAATACAAAATCTATTTTTTTGTCTTGTATGATGATTGCCACTGAACACCTACAATATCTGACAAAGAGCGACAAAATGAATAGCAATGAATTATAGCTTAAATTTGATCAAAAATGTAGGTAATTAACTAAATTATGTCAAAATAAATGATGGTTTTGCCACACAATAATGCAGATTGCCCAAAAGTCGAGCAATCACTAATCGAATAAATCAATCAATATTCAACAGTTTTTGTTTAGTTAATTTGCATACAAAGCATCTGTTTCGATGTCGGTGGAGAACCTACAAATTCGTCGGATATCGTAGGATATTGGAGGTGACAATCGTGGGTTGATTTTGTCAGTAATTTTGTAGGATATTTGTCGGTCTACGGTTTACATTGCAGTGACAATGTATTTCCCTAAATTTTATATCAAACCTTGCAACACATTAACAAACTACTTTGCATGCATTCACAAGTTTATCACTACATTCCATCATTCAGATATGCCAAAATATATGTGCATGACATAAGTGTGAAGCATCCTATAAATCTACACCGCACGAAATGCGGTAACATGAATGATTTCATCAATGAATCCGTAAGTCGTTGCGTGAGGTAAAAGTACATGTTCTTATCGCAGTGGAAGATGTTTAATCACACTTGAAGGTTCATTCGCGAAATTCTTCGAGATATTTGACTGAAACAAATGCAGAGCAGTTATTAAATGCTAACATTAACGCGATCTTGATTACCACACAAGTCAACCAAAGGTGAGCACTTCTAGATTTGCAAAGCTAAAGCTTCTTATTTTTTCTTAAATTTCTTGATCTTTCTCTACTTTTACATCATGGATGGGCATGCATTTTAGTGCAGCTTAATTCTGGAAAACATTAGCCTCCACTTTTACCTCTGCTGAGTCGAATTTTCCTTTTTTCATGCTTTGCTCAGAGAGAAAATTTTCTTATTGACTTTAATCACATTCATGATTCAAGGTTTTCTCAGTACCTTGTTATTCTATTTTAAATTGCGCATATATTTCGTTGCAACAAATATGACGTTTGCTTACGTCTACTTATGACTCAGTTGTCCCTAATTCCTTGGTATAATAACTTCTTTGTTTCATCCATATTCTGAGTTGATCAGGGTTTATCACCTGAGCTAATCAAATGCATAATCTTGGAGTAAATTCGACAAAGTAAATATATATGTAGGCTAAGCTACCAGACAAGATCTCAGTAACGGTTGTGTGTTGTCTTTTGGGTCGAAAAAATTTAATACCTCTCTTTTCTGTGTGAAGAATAATAATCTGCACATTTAACTGAAACTTTTTAATTATTTTTCGACTTTCGTCTATATTGGATTGATGTTTCACCCAGGATAGGAATCATCAAATAGCAATTAATTTCATCTTGATATATTTCGCTGCTGTCACGTAAAACGTATTAAATAACTGAGGATACTGGCCTTGTAGTGTGGTCGTCTTGGAACACTTGGTAGGTCAAGGCAAAGAATGAAAGTTGGAGAAACGGAATTCGGCCACATGGCGAGCACCAAATGGTAGATGGACAAGGCATATTCGTTTTCATATTTTTCATTGTTGCCTCAATCAATGGGAAGTCTGAAAAGTTCAATTTTCTCACCATCTTTTTCATGACAATCTAATTATGATCTGAATTTTCTAATATATTGGAATAAATAATTGACCATCAATGCATTTCACCGTGTTACATTTGAATGAGCGCTGACCAATTGTCATCACTTTTTTGAGCTTCAAAAGGTTCAGGTCAGGGATAATTAAATATAACTGTCGTTTGCGCCAAACAAAAAAATCAACTGTTACGCAATGTAATTGTAAATTTCGGAAAACAAATTCAAAGAAGTTGTTAAATTCGAAATTTAATTTTATTTACGAATCCAAATTTTAATTTTAATCCCAATTGTGAGCACTCATTGAATCCACTTTACTGGAGTAATGACAACTAATATTGCAATTATGAATATTACACTGTATTGCATTTTAATTTTACTAATGACAATAGATTAATACACAATATAATTATTATTATTATACATGTAAGGGCATTACAATATCCATCTACACCAATTGAACAAAATTGTATTAAAACAAGCAACTGTGAATGCAAATCGCTACACTTAGTTGTAATTAAAAAATATCCAATAGATCAATAATGACCCCTTTGCCTACGCTGTAGTTGTTGCATATTTCCACTGCGCTCATTTAATTGGCTGGATTCGGCAAAGGGATGAAACATACTTGATCACAGGATCCTGTCCTGGCCACGGCTGCAACAACTCAGAAATTTTCATGGTCACGTAATCAGCTAAAAGATCTCAACGTGGACTGCACGCGGACATGAGAAAATCATCTATAATGAGAGATATTCTTTCAGATAGTCATGTGAAACAGTTATAGAGATGAATCCACTTCTATGGGAAAAAGTCAGAGACTATGTACATCTTCCAAATTCGATGGGAATATGAAACTTCCTTTGATGTTTTCTTTTTCTGTGCTCGTAGTAAGACTACCTATATAAGTTTACACTCGAATTACAGCAGTAAATTGCTATTTAAATATTTTCGGCTCATAATCAGCATTCACAGTGGCTGGCTAATGACAACAATTTAAAGTGGTATTGAAAACGATTACCCCAAGGAATTTTTCTCCGAACCAATGTGCCTTTCGATGTTGCTCTTCGAACGCGAACATTTCTACAACAAAAAGATATCAATATCATAGAGTAGGTATATTTGGTAGAGTTTCGACTCAAAAAAGTATCTGTATACAGTAAAAAATTTTATATGAAAAGATTCAGTTTTTTTGCGGAGATTACATTCCCGTGGTCCAAAAAATTATTTGAGCACTTCTGAAAAACGTCAAAAGTTGCCAATTTACATACTACCGAGATGACTCTCCTATATAAGTAGTATGAAGCAACTTGGATATCAAAAGGAATGAATATATGTCAATAAGCATCCTAACGAAGCGGAAATCAAGCTGATTATGAATTTCATGAATTGTATCATAATGGAAGTCCTCATGAAAAAGTCGCGATGTGAATCGTTCTTTCTTGGCTGAATTTCACATTTTTATTCAATTTTCACCGGCATGATTTTGTGATTCACTAAATTCATGTTTCATTTCTTGAATCTGAATAGTGATGTAGACCCATTCACATCTTTCAAAGTTAATTGAAATCATTGTCTTTGATTATGTGATTTTGCCCTGCCAGTGACAGGTTGCCTGTGATATGATATCGTTTAAGAAAATATTCTTGAGGTTAAGCATGAAAGTAATAGGAACCTATCGAATTGCTAATTCAACAAGCATTAAGTCTCCCATGCTGTCATGACACGGAGAATGTGTAAAGTACCATCATTCCTTCTGCATTACAATAATGATCAGTCAATTCTGTGGCAATTTCTTACATTGGCGATTTAATAAATGCGGAGTTACCACTCTACATAATATTAATATGCCTAATGATCAATATCCTTGGCTGGCCTCCTTTCAGTACCGATATAAGCTCAAACGAAAATATGAGCAGTAAAATGGAATTGAAACTGCAAAGAAAATATGAAAATTTGGCTGACACTATAGAGATTTTTGCAACATTGGACGAAATCAAGCAAGCACGAAGTTATCGAAAATCTCTCATGCAGTCAACGCCTGATCGCGTGGGACAGCTCATTTGAGGTGAAGGAGGCCACGGTGAGCCGGAAGGAAGTTTTTGGCAACCAAAAATAAACATGTCTGAAACCAATTTTGAATTAAGCTAGAGGTTCATCGAGACTGAATATGGCAACTTTAAAATATTCTGTAGAGAGCTTTCTTTCTCACAGCACATTTTGATTTTTTAAAATTTAAATTCAAATTCAAAGTTTACGATAATTTAAAAATGTTCTCCAAGTCTGAAACGAATTCAAAATAATCCGCAGTGTTATGGAGACTTATAATTGCAAATTTTATAATATTCGGTAGAGGGCTTTGTTCGTTGCAACATGTTTTGATTCTATTAATATTTAAATTCAAATTTTGCAATCATCTAAAAAATATCTCCAAGTATGAAATCCATTTCAAACTCTGTTTTCACTTTGAGAACTTATTTATATGAAAATATAATCTTATAGAGGGCTTTTCATTTTAGACAGCATATTCAAATTATTCTAAGATTTGAATTTTAATATACCCTATTTCTTGAATGGGACCCAACCTGACACGCCATCAGTCGGGATTTAAGTCAAAGTCATTTCTTGAAAAGTGTTGATTTCTCGATTTTTCTTGATGATTTCTCCTTTTCAAATTTAATTTGAAATTTGGCTCGACAGCATTACCGCCAGCAGAGTGGCGAACATGTTGACCTACTTTCAGAATCTCACGGTCGCTTAAGTTCAAATCATCTTACAAATTGCACATGGATTCGTGAGTAAATACGGTCGTGGGGGAGACCGTGTTTGGATTTACATCAACTTCTAAAGGTCTCCCACCAGTCATATAGGACAACCAGATATTTCCTGATCCTGCAACATGTTCAGTTGTGGAATTATTCGGTAATTAAACGGCTTCTTTTCTGTGTTCGAGAGTTGACACTATATTGATGATCTTTAGCCCTCCACAGAATAGAGAGAATAGACATTTTGAACATACAGATACTGCCGATGGCTAAGAGTAGACATAGAGCTTTAATTTGCAATTCGATGGGATACTAATGATCAGCTTCATCAATATGAGCATTTTTTTAAAAGTGATCATATCACAAAACCTGCCACTAAAAGAGCAAAACATTACAATCAAAGACAATGATCATAATTAACTTTCCAGATGTAGATGGGTCCACATTACTATTCAGATCACAGGTCGTCTCTTCTTCTGTTTGACTAGAAAGGAAGCATTGGAATATGTAACGTTAATGAAATGGCACAATCTGCTGACATAACACCATAGCAATCGAACAATGAGCAGCCAGTTCAACATTGTGCGATGTTTCAGCGACTTATCAACCGTATCACATGACAAAGAGACGCAGTCGATGTGAAGTTCTACACAGAAGATTGTGAACGTTTTTTTCGTGCGCCTGCTAACTCTCGCCTGCTAATGATCGGATGGCCCAACATCATTGAGAAAGCTTTTGCGCAGTGATCTGAATTCTTCGAATCTGAAGGAATCTTGGCGATCAGAGCATTTTGAAGGAATTCACAGCAATCCGCAAGCGACGCACGACTATTTTTCCTATCTCTGTAAGTTATTAAAAATTTCTTTTTGCCCAATTAGTAAGCTCCTGCATGTGCCATTGTTTTGAATCAGCTTGCATTTCTAACAAAGTGATGCGATTAAACAATCTAATTCTGTGATTCGGATTCATGCAATGAAACATAAATTTAGTGACTCATGAAACTGTACCGATGAAACTAAAATTAAAAAACTTGAAGAAGAAAGATCTAAACGTTTCCATTAAAACTTGCATTAAAATGTGGTTCCTGAAATTTCCTTGATAATCAGTTCAATTTCCGCTTAATTGAGATGCCTTTAAATGTTCATCCCTCTTGATCTGTTCCATGTGCGTTAGTGAAAAGAATTCTCAACATTGTCTCAAAAGAAGCTAGCCAAAACAAACAGCTATCAGAATAAAGAGCAAAAGTTTATTCTTTTAAAGATCAGGGTACTAAAATTGAAGTACCCTCATGGTGTAATCCAATCTGGATTCGGTCGTGCCAGACAGCAAAGTGTGAATCCACGTATCTCAGCATCTCCGATTACAACTGATATTATTCCTTTTGTAAGTACATATAACAGGAACAATCCTGACGTCTTCAATAATGTGATTAAATCTGTCAGCAACAGCTTGAAGTCAATAGATCCCTTTCAGAGGTATAAGATCATGAGGTCATGGAAACAGCCTCCCTCACTTTCAAGCCTCCTAAACAAAAATAACCGACCAACATTAAAGGGTGTTAGTAAGTGTGACGAAACAAGATGCGGTTGCTGTCCAGTTATTATTACAGGCAAGTGCATGAACATTCGAATTGACAAAGGAACAGGTAGTGAAACAATAACATTTGAAATAAGAAGAAACATGAATTGCTTATCTAAAAACATCATATATATTTTAGGATGCAAAGGCTGTAACGAACTATATGTTGGACAAAGTGGCGACTACTTTCGCAATAGGCTAACTGTGCATAGACGACAAATCACTCTAACTATGCCTCACTCTAACTATGCCATACTGAATGTGAGCAAGCACATAGCTTCTTGTGCAAGATCAATAACACCAAAATTCGAAGCAGCTCCAATTTACCAGCTAAGTCCTAACGCTACTAAAATGGACCGAGAGAGACAGGAGCAAATCTTTATTTCTATGCTTAAGCCTAGTTTGAATTCTGTCTGATTTGTATTTTTATTTCTATTGACTAATATGGTTTCTGTATTATTTTGTGTAATATGTCATCATTCCATGAGTAGCTCCCATTGAAGGGAGTGAAACCGGTTGGAATATCATTTGACTTTTCCTTGAGTTTATATCTGATTTATTAATTATATACATGTATATATATATATATATATATATATATATATATATATATATATATATATATATATATATATATATATATATTTATAAACGCTAGAATAATTAGCAAAAATTTAGCATCTTACAAAATGATCAAATATTTTTTTAGATAACAGGAACGCAATCTCCGAAAAAACTGAATCTTTTGATATAGAAATTTTCACTGTATACCGACATTTTTTGGGTCGACACTCTACCTACCATATACTTAAAGCTATATATATATATATATATATATATATATATATATATATATATATATATATATATATATATCCTAAAACTATTTGATAAATGTCAAAACGAAAGTCATCCTTTATTTTCGATTGCTTCACACCCAAATAATTGTCGAGCATCACTGCCATTCTGTGAGACAAATCGTCGACAAATTGTTTCAGTGTTATGTCAACTCTTGTTTGTGATGGTGTCACGGACGTTGTAAAGAAACCTGATTTATAATCATTTTCCTTGCGATCTATGTATTTCTGATTTTCATTTTTGACAAATACAAGCTTATTATCTATTCTCATATTCTCTACTTACTCTGCAGTACCTACTCTGATTCAAACTCGGCATCCCTGTTACTGATTTTGCAAATTCAGATATCTGCTCGCTCAAAATTATCTTATTTTTATCATATAAATGACAATACGAATGAATTTGAAAGTTTGCGTAATGCATGACGCGACAGCATACTGAATGAAGATTGCAATCGGATATGCTGATTCGCTGCTAGAGCTCAATCTACGGTGCTGGAGCAATAAATAGTCAAACGTTCAGTTACACAATCAGCATCACACGCATTGAAATGCGAAAGTGCGCGTACTAGCATTGTTATTCAAAGATCCTGACAGGAATCATGATTATTGCACGCTGTCTCCATAAACTGACACGATTTAGAAGTCCGCTACAAGCCATCCAACCTTCTCAGCCATTCTCTACCTGTATCGGCTCCCGTTTGGCACCAGTAGCAGAAAAAGACAATTCAAAACGGATCTTGAATATCAAATGGGATGAAAAGAATTCATCGATACATCCATATGTCTGGCTGAAAGACGCATGTAGATGCCATAGCTGTGCAAGTCAAGTTTCTCATACGAGACAGACTCTGTTGAGTGCATTGGACCTACAATGCGAACCAAAGCATATAAATTTCCGAGAGGACGAACGAATTGTTGACATCACATGGAGCGACTCACATCATTCAATATTTCCATACGATTGGTTGCTTGCTCGATGCTTCAGCTCTTCTGCTCAAACTCGTCAAAAAGAGGATCATTTCGGTCCGGACAAGAAATTATGGAACGAGAATCATCGTCTTGGACTCTTCGACTGGAAAGATGTCATGAATAAAGATCAAGCTATGTTGGATTTCCTGACAGAAGTTCATCTGCATGGAACCGCAATCGTAACAGGAGCACCGAAAGATGAAAAGGGTCTTGATGACTTAATCAATGAAATAGCCTATCCATACACATGTCATTATGGCGTTTATTTCGACGTAAGGAATAAGCCAGATGCAAGTAACGTTTCCTATACACCAAGTGCTCTCAACATGCACACAGATTTGCCTTGTTTTAATGTATTACTGGGAGTTCAATTCTTACATTGTATGGCAAAGACTTCCGACATTACAGGAGGAGAAAACTTTATCGCTGATGGCTTTTATGTTGCTGAACAAATACGAAAAAGCGATCCAGAAGCGTTTAAGATCCTGACAGAGTCTGAGGTCCAGTTCTGGGACTACGGCACAGACTTCCTCAAAGATTTTCATTTGGTTAGTAAACATAAGATAATTCGCCTCGATAAGGATGGGCAATATTCAAGAATTGCATTTAGTAATCATCTGCGGGATACTTTTCCGTTTCTCCCTCCTGAGAAGGTAGACGAATTCTTCCGAGCTCTACAATTGTTTGATGCAAAATTAATGGAGCATTCTATAACTCATCAGCTTGAAGAAGGACAAATAGCAATTTTTGATAATTATAGAGTAACACACGGTCGAGCTGCGTATAAAATGCTGACTGCAAAGGCGGAGAGACATCTTCGAGGAACTTACATTGCCTGGGATGAGTTCCATTCCAGACTCCGTCGACTAAGATGGAAACTGAAGGGTCTCGACAAAGCATTTCAATAAAACATTGGAAAGAGAAGCCATTTATTGCTGAAGTTGCAATTGTTCTTTCAATAATTCAAATAACACTTATTGCAGTATCAATATCCACTACTGTATGCAAAAGCCACATTTATAAAGATGGACTCAGCATGTTTGAGCTTCGAAATAACACATTACTCTCCCTAAAGAAATTATGAATGTCTGCTTGAAAGTTATCTTATACGAATAAATATACATGCAGTTTTAATAGTTTTAGTAACAGCTACATGTACAGTACATGTCAATTCGAATTATACACACTCATTGAGAAGTAAAAAATTATTCTAATTTCCAATTACAAACAACGTGAGTTAAAAACTAATACATAATAAAAGTAAAGCTCCGTTTAGTGTAATTCTACAAAATATTTGGACACGGTTTGATCACATGGTTATATCTCTACATGTAGAATTGAAGAGTATCAGCTCTCAACTTACAATCGATTGACTATTCAGCCTTCTCCAAACAAGCAAATTTTCGCACATGCTCCCATTACAATCCGATCATCGATTTGCATTCAGGAGCTATAAGACCATTTTGCTAGCGTGCCTGCCTATTGAAAAATGGTACCGACAATTAATATCAAATTTCTGTAAGGTAATCACAAAATATTTTTGCAATATTTTTTCAAATAAATGAAATTTTAAGTAATGTTTTCACCATAATTCCTTTTATGCTTTCAAATTTAACATCTTGATACATTCATGCAGTATTTTTTGAGTCTCTTCCAAATCATATGAAATCGCTCTTTTTCATGTCTCTCTTCTTTATAATTTATACATTTTAGAAGCACTATAGCAGCAAAAAACAACAAAATGAGCATGTAATTAAAAATTTTGGAATTCTTTAGAGATTCCTTGTGCATCTATTGAAAACAATTATTTTATTCTTCCTTGTCTCTCTGGCGCATTCTATTTCAGTAGAAAAAGCTCCGAATGAGCCCTGTACTTGTTGCTCATTTTTGTCCGCATGCGAGTGTATACGACTAATAAAGTGAGCGCACTCATGTGCTTTCACGTGAGCTTCGAATGCAATTGCGGAATTGGCGTGACGCTCTGTTTGTGCACACGCCACATAATTAGAGTCAACTTCTTCCAAGCTTTCAAGACACGCACATTCCGCAATAATTTTAATGACTTGACTGGAATCTAGAAGGTTCTTACAACACATTTACTTGCTACTCTTTCTCTGATTAATTCCAGATACTATCGTGGTCTATTTTCTGGAAACTTTTTATTAAAACATTGGCAAAACTTGAGATTTAATCAACTCATTTAACATCATTTTTGCAGTTTATTTGGTCTACTCTCAACATTCTTCAACATTTGGATATTGACGCATTTTTGAAAAGTTTCGCATAAAGCGATTTCCCGAATAATTCGCATCAGTATTTGTTATTTGTATAGTTTTACATGTAGACATGCGAATCAATAGCATGAAAAAAGTAATCAATGAAAAGTGCAACGTATAGCTATCGAAAAAACGTCCACAAATTACTTGCTGAACATATCAGAAGCAATGAAATACCGCACTATGACTACACTTTCTTGATTATTGCTACATAATGGAGAGTTTAGGCATTCTGATCATTCTTCGTTCCTAAAATTTCTTTGGACGATTCTTTGTTGAAAACTTTAAAATATTTGAAAGGATATTTTCCATATTTTCTGTATCAGGGATAATGTGTTGGAGTTCCGGAGTCCCATCATTTGGCAGGATTTAGACAGAGTCTTATTAAAGGATAGGGCTTCGGACTCAGGCTAACATCTCGATAAACTATATTCTGAGGAATCATTAGAAGTGCTTGCAAGCGCCGCTTCTCGTTCGATTGCTTGTTGCGTGAACGAACACAGTCAAGTGTTCCTTCTTGAAGAAATAGACATTTGTATGTCATCAAAACGATGAGAATTTTCCGACTACTATATCCCTCAAATATTGTGCAATTCATGAAATCACATTTAATAACATTTTCAGATTAGTATCTGATTGATCTAATTATGATTTCAATAACTATAAAAGAACTTGCTTTGTTTCAATAAGCCATCCAACACAGTCGGAAAAGTTGTTTGGCTGTCAGCAGCCTAATTTTGAAAGTTCCAAACAAAGGTTCTATCTGATTCTGCAAGAATTGAAAGAGATTTTCAATAGATTAACCCGGGCAAACTTTGCCTAATATAGTAAATAAACAGTCACCCAAAATTGAGTTTTTACTAGTCTATTTCTAGTCCTTGAAAAAGTGATGTTAATTTTAATGATTCTTAGTTACACGCACGTTGGCGAGGTTGGTCCACCAGGTCCAACTGTGCCCATAAAATCACATATACATGAAGAACGCATCTAAACTTGTTCAAACACATGAAAACAAGTGATTTCGGTACTTGCGGATTATCTCCCCCAACGTTTTCAAATTTGTCTCAAAACTCGCAGAAATGAATCAATCTTCATAAACCTTTAAGTACAGGTAAGTGAGGTTGATTTCTACCTATACACCAAAATTTGCGCAAATCGGACAGGCACTTTTTGAAGTAGGAGGGGCGATAATTGAAGCGCAGCGATGTCTGCAGCTCCATCTGACTTCTTCTGACCTCATCGTCCGAGCAGAAAGCACTTGAGGTCAACAAAGTCATTTCCCGACAACTCGTTGACTGGTGACCAGTCTACATCCCTCACACTAGCATTTTTAGCTCACAAAAAGGTGTGGCAAGGTAGTCGTCGTGGAAAGATTTCAAAAAGTAGTGGATGAGACGATAAGGGAGAGAGAACAATGCACACACGACTACTAGTATGACAATAATGTGTCGAACAGACGAAATCAGATCAAGTTGTGGACATCGCTACACTTCACGTTGTCGTCTCTAATGCAAAAGTACTTGTCAGATCTGCACATTTTTATGCATGTGGGTAGAAAATATTCTTATTAAGTAGGTCTACCTGAAGTTTGGTGACGATTGATTGATTTTTGCAGATTTTAGACAAATTTGAAAACCAGGGGGAGATAACCCATAAATTTCGTGATTTCATAGTTTTACGTCTTCAGATTAAAGTCAATCATCATGTACTAATTCCTCTACGCAAAGGGAAGGGGATTCCCTCAGCTGATAACTTCTTGATCATGGGATGATGATCGCGCGGGTCTTGTAGATAATTCGTAGACTCCAATTTAGACAATCTGATAAGAAGAACAAATGGCTCATGTTATCAAATCTATGCATCAGAATGTGAGAATCTTTGTCTGTACGAACGTCGGCGAATCCGGGAGTTTTTATATGGGAATGGGTGTCCACTAAGCTCCGGTCTATAGAGATGATCATAGAAATCGAACCAGCTAAATGATGTCGAATCCATGCCAATCGTGTCGCACAACAACGTGCTTTACATCTTTTGGGAATCTGCATTATCAGTTTTCAAATGAGTTTTGACTTTACTATTGATACTATCAGCACTTGCTGACTTCATCTGACTATTTTAACTGACTTATTATGTAATGTAGAAACCCTTGTATAAAGTCTACGTATTCTCTCCTCCTAAGAACATGGTGACTTTGTTTGTATTCTGTATTTAATCATTTTCTTCAAGATGAATTTATTATAATTTATCAAAATGCATTTATGTTTAATTGCCACAGCATTGCTTATACACGTAGATGGATGTGCATGTGGGATACAGCGGATTAGATATGCCGTATGGCATTTGTTGACTAGTGGAGTTGTTAGTCACATACAACTCATTAGTCACTACAACTCCCACTGGACCCCGGAGCCATATTTTCTATTTCACTTTCTGTGCTGAGGATATATCAACCGCTCATGGCCATGTAAAATCATCATTTTTGACAGTGAATATGTACACGTATGTGCCATTTCATTTCAATTGAATCAGTAGAAGTATGGTAGATAGGCGAAGGGGTCCACTGGACAACTCCTCAGGTCTCAGTAGAAATTCCCACAACAAAATTTTTACTGTCAGATGAAAAATGTCAGCAAGTTGAAATTATCCCTTAGCAGCATTTTCTCATAAATCCAAAAGAAAAACACACCAGTGTAATATAGCCAAAGCTGCTGTATTAATAAAATTCTCAAATTTTCGCGGACAACCGCCTTGTTCAAGAGTGCACGAGGAATGAACTAAGTAAGCGAGCGCGCTGACGACCGCTTATCAGCAGAGGGTCACGTGATCGACATCGGCGCAGACAGCGAGACGGCAGTACATGGGTGCAAGCGCACTCATGAACAGCAAAGGGTAAATGACAGGATAAGAAAAAGGAAGTTTAAAATACAATGTCCTTCAGCTCCTCACGTTCCTGACGGGAATTGATGCTGGGCTGCCTCTTTTTTATTTCTATAGCCTCAAGTATTCTCAGCGATGTCAATTGATGCTCACGGCTAAGTATTTCTGTTTGAAAACTGCTTTTACAAGTAAGTTTATGTTTGAAAACTGAGCTGCTGCTCGAATTTATGTGTTCACGCACCCTGATGTGGAGAGGCCGAATAGTGCTGCCAATATACAACTTACCACAGCTGCTACACTTCATCTGGTACACACAATTGGTGACATGACACAACTTGTTGTCCTTTACAGGACAGTTCTTCAGCTTGCATTCATCAGCTTCCTCCTTCTTCCTGAGGACGTCTCTTAGTGTTCTTGTCTTATGATACATCTTGACTGGGAGGTCATTTTGCTGCAGCACCCTGTTGATGTTCCTGTTCAGCTGGTCGGAAACGTACGGCATCT
The DNA here is from genome assembly GCA_907163375.1 of Prostheceraeus crozeri. Taxonomy (NCBI): domain Eukaryota; kingdom Metazoa; phylum Platyhelminthes; order Polycladida; family Euryleptidae; genus Prostheceraeus; species Prostheceraeus crozeri. Next base: position 116,147 of record CAJQUW010008068.1, on the reverse strand, counting down.
TCAGGAAAATAGGGTCTTCAATGCGCTTTATGGTTTTTCTCTTTCTCTTGAAGTTCGGCTTCACAGGAACGATTTGCTGAGCCACATTACAAGGATAGCCGTTGCTCTTCAGAATATTTTTGAAGTCATTAAGATTGGAGGCGAGGTCTCTACTATCTGTACATCTTTCTCTAATGCGATCCACCTCGTTTCGGATGATATTCCTTTTCGTTTGTGAGGGTAGGACCGAGTCACAATGCACAAACAAGGGTTTCTTTGCTCTTTTCTTGTAGAAGTTGAAAGTAGCCTTGCCCTCGTCTGTTATTGAGAATTCAAAGTCCAGAAGCTTCAGGGTTCTGCCGTTGTTGTTAGGATGCTCGATTTCAAATTTAATGTTCGGATGTTGTTGATTCATAAACTCCAATATTTTCATAGCCGCAGCTTCGTCTGTGGTGATAATACAAATATCATCAATATAGCGCTTATATAATGCTATAGGCATACTTCTCACGGGAAGAGATTCCAATCTATGCATGAATAATATTGCCACGATTCCTGCCACACTGTTACCCATCGGCAATCCACTGATCTGACGAAAGATTTTACCTTCAAATTTGAAATAAGTGCTGGTGAGCACTATATGTAGGAGATGGCTGACATGGTCCGACCTCAATTGTACTCGTATATCCTTGTTTTCCTCAATGTGTTGTTTGACTGACTCTATGGCATTTTCCACAGGTATTGATGTATAGAGTGCCGACACGTCTAGGCTGAAAGGATATGAGTTCTCTTGTAGCGTAGAGTTGTGCAACTTGGATATTTCGTCCATTAGTTGAGTGCTATTCCTGAGGTGGGAGGGTACAGAATCCAACAGGGGACTCAGAACAGTTTTGAGGAGGAAAGCTAATTTCTTTGTAGGTCCTTGGCAGTTGGATACTATCGGCCTGATCTTCATGGTGGTGCCTTCTTTGTGAGTCTTTATCAGATGATAAAAACGTGGGAACTTGGAGTTGTGACTCATGTAGGTGGAAGTTATTCTTCTAGGGAGATTACAAGCAGAAGATACTTCCTTCCAGGCACCATTTAACTTCGATTCGATAGTGGACATGCTTATCTTATCCACGGGTTCATAAATGGTAGAGTCTGCTAGATGCTCAAACCCCGCTCGTACATAGACATCTTCTTCCACAGCACAGAATTCTCCTCCTTTGTCACTGGGTTGAAGGACTATGGGCTTGTTCTGCAACTTCTTGATTACTGTGAATTCTTGCTTCGTGAGGTTTTGGAATCTTCTTTGTGAATTCTTTGCAGAGTCAATCAGCTTGGCAATCTCCACTTGACATCTACGAATCTTTGTTTCAGTGTCAATGTCAGCTGGAGGAGGCACACAAACATATTGTGTTTCAGGAAATTTAGAGATTGACTGTTCTTGTTGCAGATTTGCTTGGGAGTCGTCTGTGGCCCGTGTAGCTTTATTCTTCCTGTATTCTCGCCATCTCATTTGGTAACCCATTCGGCAGAGTTGAACGTGCACGTCTTGTAGTACTTTGTCCGACAAATCTTCCTTGATAGCAAATTTGGGACCCTTGGCTAGCAGGTTGACTTCTTCTGGTTCCAGAGTGCCAGTCAGATCGGTTACTCTGGATTCGATGTGGTCATCCCCAGCAGCCTCATCATCAATAATGTGCTCGCGTCGCTCGCGAGTCATAGCTGCCACTTTCCGCTGTAAGTGACGTTGATGGGAGCGCCTAGCATGATGATATGCAACTTTGCAGGAGTTGATCAAAGCCTCTGCGTGTGTGGCTTCTTGACCTCCTCGAATCCTGGAATTGTTTTCCATGGCTGCTTGAAGATTTGAATAATACCTCGATTGCAAGTAGCGCTTCATATGGGTCATAATTGTTCGTTTGATCAACGTGGCTTTGTTGCTGAAGGGCGGAAGCTGGTAAAATCTAGGTAGGTGCAGGTTATGAATAGTCTTAGGAAAAATGTTCTTCACCAAACAAGTCTTAACAAACTGGAGTTGTACTTTCGCCTTTGCCATGCGCTCACTCACATTGAAACATTGCCTCATGAAAGGGAAATCCGCCTGGCTCGGATGCAAAGATTTCAGCAAGTTGAAATTATCCCTTAGCAGCATTTTCTCATAAATCCAAAAGAAAAACACACCAGTGTAATATAGCCAAAGCTGCTGTATTAATAAAATTCTCAAATTTTCGCGGACAACCGCCTTGTTCAAGAGTGCACGAGGAATGAACTAAGTAAGCGAGCGCGCTGACGACCGCTTATCAGCAGAGGGTCACGTGATCGACATCGGCGCAGACAGCGAGACGGCAGTACATGGGTGCAAGCGCACTCATGAACAGCAAAGGGTAAATGACAGGATAAGAAAAAGGAAGTTTAAAATACAATGTCCTTCAGCTCCTCACGTTCCTGACGGGAATTGATGCTGGGCTGCCTCTTTTTTATTTCTATAGCCTCAAGTATTCTCAGCGATGTCAATTGATGCTCACGGCTAAGTATTTCTGTTTGTAAACTGCTTTTACAAGTAAGTTTATGTTTGAAAACTGAGCTGCTGCTCGAATTTATGTGTTCACGCACCCTGATGTGGAGAGGCCGAATAGTGCTGCCAATATACAACTTACCACAGCTGCTACACTTCATCTGGTACGCACAATTGGTGACATGACACAACTTGTTGTCCTTTACAGGACAGTTCTTCAGCTTGCATTCATCAGCTTCCTCCTTCTTCCTGAGGACGTCTCTTAGTGTTCTTGTCTTATGATACATCTTGACTGGGAGGTCATTTTGCTGCAGCACCCTGTTGATGTTCCTGTTCAGCTGGTCGGAAACGTACGGCATCTTCAGGAAAATAGGGTCTTCAATGCGCTTTATGGTTTTTCTCTTTCTCTTGAAGTTCGCCTTCACAGGAACGATTTGCTGAGCCACATTACAAGGATAGCCGTTGCTCTTCAGAATATTTTTGAAGTCATTAAGATTGGAGGCGAGGTCTCTACTATCTGTACATCTTTCTCTAATGCGATCAACCTCGTTTCGGATGATATTCCTATCTATACATATGATATATCCCATCTATAGTTGCACAACTCTACGCTACAAGAGAACTCATATCCTTTCAGCCTAGACGTGTCGGCACTCTATACATCAATACCTGTGGAAAATGCCATAGAGTCAGTCAAACAACACATTGAGGAAAACAAGGATATACGAGTACAATTGAGGTCGGACCATGTCAGCCATCTCCTACATATAGTGCTCACCAGCACTTATTTCAAATTTGAAGGTAAAATCTTTCGTCAGATCAGTGGATTGCCGATGGGTAACAGTGTGGCAGGAATCGTGGCAATATTATTCATGCATAGATTGGAATCTCTTCCCGTGAGAAGTATGCCTATAGCATTATATAAGCGCTATATTGATGATATTTGTATTATCACCACAGACGAAGCTGCGGCTATGAAAATATTGGAGTTTATGAATCAACAACATCCGAACATTAAATTTGAAATCGAGCATCCTAACAACAACGGCAGAACCCTGAAGCTTCTGGACTTTGAATTCTCAATAACAGACGAGGGCAAGGCTACTTTCAACTTCTACAAGAAAAGAGCAAAGAAACCCTTGTTTGTGCATTGTGACTCGGTCCTACCCTCACAAACGAAAAGGAATATCATCCGAAACGAGGTGGATCGCATTAGAGAAAGATGTACAGATAGTAGAGACCTCGCCTCCAATCTTAATGACTTCAAAAATATTCTGAAGAGCAACGGCTATCCTTGTAATGTGGCTCAGCAAATCGTTCCTGTGAAGCCGAACTTCAAGAGAAAGAGAAAAACCATAAAGCGCATTGAAGACCCTATTTTCCTGAAGATGCCGTACGTTTCCGACCAGAACATCAACAGGGTGCTGCAGCAAAATGACCTCCCAGTCAAGATGTATCATAAGACAAGAACACTAAGAGACGTCCTCAGGAAGAAGGAGGAAGCTGATGAATGCAAGCTGAAGAACTGTCCTGTAAAGGACAACAAGTTGTGTCATGTCACCAATTGTGCGTACCAGATGAAGTGTAGCAGCTGTGGTAAGTTGTATATTGGCAGCACTATTCGGCCTCTCCACATCAGGGTGCGTGAACACATAAATTCGAGCAGCAGCTCAGTTTTCAAACATAAACTTACTTGTAAAAGCAGTTTACAAACAGAAATACTTAGCCGTGAGCATCAATTGACATCGCTGAGAATACTTGAGGCTATAGAAATAAAAAAGAGGCAGCCCAGCATCAATTCCCGTCAGGAACGTGAGGAGCTGAAGGACATTGTATTTTAAACTTCCTTTTTCTTATCCTGTCATTTACCCTTTGCTGTTCATGAGTGCGCTTGCACCCATGTACTGCCGTCTCGCTGTCTGCGCCGATGTCGATCACGTGACCCTCTGCTGATAAGCGGTCGTCAGCGCGCTCGCTTACTTAGTTCATTCCTCGTGCACTCTTGAACAAGGCGGTTGTCCGCGAAAATTTGAGAATTTTATTAATACAGCAGCTTTGGCTATATTACACTGGTGTGTTTTTCTTTTGGATTTATGAGAAAATGCTGCTAAGGGATAATTTCAACTTGCTGAAATCTTTGCATCCGAGCCAGGCGGATTTCCCTTTCATGAGGCAATGTTTCAATGTGAGTGAGCGCATGGCAAAGGCGAAAGTACAACTCCAGTTTGTTAAGACTTGTTTGGTGAAGAACATTTTTCCTAAGACTATTCATAACCTGCACCTACCTAGATTTTACCAGCTTCCGCCCTTCAGCAACAAAGCCACGTTGATCAAACGAACAATTATGACCCATATGAAGCGCTACTTGCAATCGAGGTATTATTCAAATCTTCAAGCAGCCATGGAAAACAATTCCAGGATTCGAGGAGGTCAAGAAGCCACACACGCAGAGGCTTTGATCAACTCCTGCAAAGTTGCATATCATCATGCTAGGCGCTCCCATCAACGTCACTTACAGCGGAAAGTGGCAGCTATGACTCGCGAGCGACGCGAGCACATTATTGATGATGAGGCTGCTGGGGATGACCACATCGAATCCAGAGTAACCGATCTGACTGGCACTCTGGAACCAGAAGAAGTCAACCTGCTAGCCAAGGGTCCCAAATTTGCTATCAAGGAAGATTTGTCGGACAAAGTACTACAAGACGTGCACGTTCAACTCTGCCGAATGGGTTACCAAATGAGATGGCGAGAATACAGGAAGAATAAAGCTACACGGGCCACAGACGACTCCCAAGCAAATCTGCAACAAGAACAGTCAATCTCTAAATTTCCTGAAACACAATATGTTTGTGTGCCTCCTCCAGCTGACATTGACACTGAAACAAAGATTCGTAGATGTCAAGTGGAGATTGCCAAGCTGATTGACTCTGCAAAGAATTCACAAAGAAGATTCCAAAACCTCACGAAGCAAGAATTCACAGTAATCAAGAAGTTGCAGAACAAGCCCATAGTCCTTCAACCCAGTGACAAAGGAGGAGAATTCTGTGCTGTGGAAGAAGATGTCTATGTACGAGCGGGGTTTGAGCATCTAGCAGACTCTACCATTTATGAACCCGTGGATAAGATAAGCATGTCCACTATCGAATCGAAGTTAAATGGTGCCTGGAAGGAAGTATCTTCTGCTTGTAATCTCCCTAGAAGAATAACTTCCACCTACATGAGTCACAACTCCAAGTTCCCACGTTTTTATCATCTGATAAAGACTCACAAAGAAGGCACCACCATGAAGATCAGGCCGATAGTATCCAACTGCCAAGGACCTACAAAGAAATTAGCTTTCCTCCTCAAAACTGTTCTGAGTCCCCTGTTGGATTCTGTACCCTCCCACCTCAGGAATAGCACTCAACTAATGGACGAAATATCCAAGTTGCACAACTCTACGCTACAAGAGAACTCATATCCTTTCAGCCTAGACGTGTCGGCACTCTATACATCAATACCTGTGGAAAATGCCATAGAGTCAGTCAAACAACACATTGAGGAAAACAAGGATATACGAGTACAATTGAGGTCGGACCATGTCAGCCATCTCCTACATATAGTGCTCACCAGCACTTATTTCAAATTTGAAGGTAAAATCTTTCGTCAGATCAGTGGATTGCCGATGGGTAACAGTGTGGCAGGAATCGTGGCAATATTATTCATGCATAGATTGGAATCTCTTCCCGTGAGAAGTATGCCTATAGCATTATATAAGCGCTATATTGATGATATTTGTATTATCACCACAGACGAAGCTGCGGCTATGAAAATATTGGAGTTTATGAATCAACAACATCCGAACATTAAATTTGAAATCGAGCATCCTAACAACAACGGCAGAACCCTGAAGCTTCTGGACTTTGAATTCTCAATAACAGACGAGGGCAAGGCTACTTTCAACTTCTACAAGAAAAGAGCAAAGAAACCCTTGTTTGTGCATTGTGACTCGGTCCTACCCTCACAAACGAAAAGGAATATCATCCGAAACGAGGTGGATCGCATTAGAGAAAGATGTACAGATAGTAGAGACCTCGCCTCCAATCTTAATGACTTCAAAAATATTCTGAAGAGCAACGGCTATCCTTGTAATGTGGCTCAGCAAATCGTTCCTGTGAAGCCGAACTTCAAGAGAAAGAGAAAAACCATAAAGCGCATTGAAGACCCTATTTTCCTGAAGATGCCGTACGTTTCCGACCAGCTGAACAGGAACATCAACAGGGTGCTGCAGCAAAATGACCTCCCAGTCAAGATGTATCATAAGACAAGAACACTAAGAGACGTCCTCAGGAAGAAGGAGGAAGCTGATGAATGCAAGCTGAAGAACTGTCCTGTAAAGGACAACAAGTTGTGTCATGTCACCAATTGTGTGTACCAGATGAAGTGTAGCAGCTGTGGTAAGTTGTATATTGGCAGCACTATTCGGCCTCTCCACATCAGGGTGCGTGAACACATAAATTCGAGCAGCAGCTCAGTTTTCAAACATAAACTTACTTGTAAAAGCAGTTTTCAAACAGAAATACTTAGCCGTGAGCATCAATTGACATCGCTGAGAATACTTGAGGCTATAGAAATAAAAAAGAGGCAGCCCAGCATCAATTCCCGTCAGGAACGTGAGGAGCTGAAGGACATTGTATTTTAAACTTCCTTTTTCTTATCCTGTCATTTACCCTTTGCTGTTCATGAGTGCGCTTGCACCCATGTACTGCCGTCTCGCTGTCTGCGCCGATGTCGATCACGTGACCCTCTGCTGATAAGCGGTCGTCAGCGCGCTCGCTTACTTAGTTCATTCCTCGTGCACTCTTGAACAAGGCGGTTGTCCGCGAAAATTTGAGAATTTTATTAATACAGCAGCTTTGGCTATATTACACTGGTGTGTTTTTCTTTTGGATAGATGAAAAATGATTTTGTGCATGTCCACGATGGTGTATAATGAGTGAAATTATTCATGTTGACGTTTCATTTATTCAATGTTTATATCATGCACGTGCATGTGCGTCATGATAGAAGCAGGGATGCGGAGTCCTATCATTTTGATAGGACTCCGACTCCGGGTAGCAAGCATATATAGCCTAGTTCATTGAAAAAACTGGAAACCTGCAGCATAGTTCATTATAGGTTTGCCTGAACCTATGTTTAGTGATCATTCCTGTATCAATTATCAATCATTTTCGATGATAGTTCATCAAATGTCGCTTTCAGTTGGATGCATGCGAATCGACTCCTCCCATCTTCTTGAGGTGTGCTTCACACGGTTTTTCTCCAGTCTCTACCAGGCAGGAAAATCTCCCATCCTTCTCCAAAAAATATGAGTACTCTATCGATTTTAATTTACGCTTTAGAGGAGCCATCACACACGATTAGCGTGAGGGTAAGAGGTAATGTTCTCAAACAAATAAATATTTCATTTTTGTCTCTGATGTGACCTTTGGTGCGTAGGTGTGATCGAGGCTAGGAAGGCTTGTCTTCTCTGCTGAATCACCGAGTGAAAAGACAATCCTTTTTCACTATCACGGTTCATTCCCTCAACTATTACAAGCTTTGCATGTACTGCTGTCTCTGTACTTTTGTTTGACGGAGAAAGTTGACAGTGACAGCTATGCACGAGAATAGATAATTTGTTTGTATTATACTTCGGGTCTAGTTGTAGACCGGGGTCCAGAGTCTTATCACTTGATAGGACTCCGACTCCGAATCCAGCAAAAATGATAGGACACCAGGACTCCGACTCCGCACCCCTAATTAGAAGGTAGTAAAATGTGAATATTTTGTTTTCGAACATGATCGTGCATGACTGGTTGGCCTACATGAACAAATCAGCATATATCAATATTCAAAATGAAAGCTATCATTACATACATAGTTCAACAGTAAAAAAAAGTGCTCGCAAACTTTTCACGGCAGTAATTGATGAGTTTGAGATTTCCACGGTTGTTTTGAGGGCCCTAGAATGCAGCAATTATGGCTCAGTTTAGGCCTATTTCCGATGGGTATGGATGAATTTGAGACAAAGGACAAATATAAGGGTTCTGCTGCATGGAATGAATCCGTTTCATTCAAATTAACTATCTGAGGCTACATGTCGACAGCTAACATCGTAAAAACCGCTTCATAGTACAACTGATACTGTGCTAAATGACGTTGAATTACAAAAACACCACATTTTGCATGTGTTTACTGAGAAGGCTAAAGAAACTCAAGGGATTAGTTATATCAACTTTCCTACTTATTTGATATCGATTTAAGCAGGTAAACTAAGAATTTGTAAAACTGTTCTCAGATGGTGTGAAAAAGCTCAGGTCTCTGAGGGTTAAATAAGTACTAAAATGAGTACGAATGAGTTGTGCTTTCGAACCCAAAGAGTTCTAAAATGTGCAATAATGTCTTCAAACTCAAAGAGTACTAGATTTGGGGACTTTTTTCTTAGTCGCAGTTAGTACTCTGGTTCACTACTCTTTCTAGTACTCATTCGGGAGTTTATGAATAGCAGTGCAGTATGCCACGTGCAATATTCTGTTAATGGGTTCATCCATAGAAATCTGATTAATATTATTGCGCGTTAGTTAGACTAAAATGGCCACAACAATATCGCAGAACACTACGCCGTGGTTAAGTCGTGACTATAGCAACGGTGCACTTATGAGTCATTTCTTAACCATCAACAAACCTCAGCTGTCCAATTCTAGTAATGTTACTTAAACAAATGAAATAAATCGGATTTCTATGGGTTCATCGAACAAGCAGTGGTGTAAGGGGAAGTGTGCTCCAGTGGTGATCGCACTGTAAGTCCGTTATTCCTAGTGTTACACAAAGTTGAACGACCACGAGATCGAGCGCGCAAGACATTTGTCTTACTTTGGTGACATACATATACATAGATGGTGACGTCGAGTCAACAGCAATTTCCAGATATCGAAGCGGATGGAGTGGATTCAAAGAACTTTCAGTTTTCTTAACATCAAGAGCTCCTGCGCGGAAGGTGAAAGTGGGGAGTGCACGCAGCAGATGTCAGACAGAGGATCTGAGGAGAGCTGAGTGCCGACCTGCTAAGATCGTCTTAGAAAAACAGAAATGATAATGATACGATGGATTCGACAGCAGTGACAGGACGACAAGTGCAACCACGAGCTATGAGAAGCCTTGTGCATCGATTCCGTCGCAGGCGCCATTCACCGGACAGGCTGTGTTGATTCGGACATGTTTGCAGAAGAGAAGATCAAGGCTGGTTGCATAGTAGGTATATTAGGTAGAATAGCAACTCAGCATTTATTAAATCCCCAATGTGTATACACTATACAGTGCCACCTGTGAGACTTGCAAATTTCTAAACTTTTGGAAAAAATTGACACGAATCTGACTGATCATGATAGCATATCGAATGATAGCATCATTCTCTTTCGATATTCAATGAACTACGACAGACCTTTGTTGTCAATCATGATAGCAATACAAAATAAAGAAAATAAAGCCAGTGAAAGAGCAAAACATCATAATGAAGGAAGCTTATCATGATTAACTCTAAAAGATGTCAATGGGTCCACATTACTATTCAGATTCAAGAAATGAGGCGCTGTTTTGAGTTAGTATAGCATTCACCACAAAAATATAGTCGTCTTGAATCATCAGGATATGATCTTTGTCAAATAGTCGATGCCATAAAGTTTATGTATCAACATAATTTTGTTTGAAAAATGTTTTTTTATCTATTTTCGTTATTCATTAGTTAATAGCGTCGTGCAACGAATCTGTAGGACGGAATTTGCATTGTTTGCTGCAATGGCGTGAGCACTGGAATGCCTTGAATGTTTCATCGTCAAACTGCAATTTTTAGATTTTCTGAACCTATTCTTTCTCTTTTAGATTTCTGATCTCGAATATTGATAATCGTTTATATGTTTCACACACACTTTTCCTATCGAAATATTTGATCAAAGGGAGTGATATCTTTCAAAATTCCGTCCCACAGATTTTTTGATCGAGTAGTTTGATTTTCTGTCAGCCATATCAAATATCTTATTAGGGAACTGTCTAACCTATCAATGCCGTGCATTGTCCCGAACATCGATGCAATGGCAACGCAACCGCCATCGCAACATTCACAATAAACTTTTCATTATTGAAAGTGAAGTGCATGTTGACACTGGGTAATTGCAGATATGACTTTGCAGAACCTTATATGCTTTCTATTGGACAAAATATCTATTAAATATCTATCTTGTTTAAGCCACGGCTGCTGAAGTAGGCCTACACTGTCGAGGCGCTCTTGAGCGAACTTGGCAACATCTTACAGACTACCAATAAACAACGAGTGGTATGATGAATTGACAGTCGTGCATGTATTGTTTGACACTCATAGTAAAATCATTCCCGTTTAACATGGACTCGGGGGCATCTGCTAAGCGAAAGAAGAACTCCGATTACTGGAAGAAATATCGTCAGAAGAACATTGAAAAATCCCGACGAACCGAGAAGGTGTAATCGTTGTTCTTGGTTTATGTGTTGATTGTAATGTTTTTGGGGTTTAAGGCAATGTTATTGAGTTTGTAGTTAAGGATGTGTATTCAATATTAGGTTGGTTTCAATTAGGTGGTGATGTTGTCTTTTGTGGAATTATAGTGTTCTTGTAGCTAGTGCTAGTTAACCGAGTAGTAAGGTCTCCGTCTAATTATGTAGCCGGCTAAATGATGGTATTGTTAACTTTGGTATCTATGCGAAAAGGACGGCAAAGGGAGAAGAAGATGAGGAGAGAGAAGGACAGACGGTCAACGTTTTAAAACTTCAGCTGATCCGAATTTTATTTAGAAACAGTTGAGTACTCGTGGAAGGATAAACGAAATTATTTAACTTGAATTGAAGATAATCAGCTGAGACTTCAGTGCCAGAATTAAATTGCCTTAACTATGACAGCAACCCTCGGTTAACTACGTAGTTGAATGTAATAAAGTCCCTTTCGATTTTAACGGCTAAAGCAACTCAGGCTCAAACCCAAGATCCCGTTCGTCCCCGTCACCTGCTGGTTGGTGCTGCGCGCAAAGTCAAAACAAGTTCAATGACACAGAGACAATATCAATTATTCAAATAGTCTGGTAAGCACTAGCACGAAATGACACTTATCACGACCATGCAAATATCAAAGAGTATATAGAGTCAATTGACAACTGTTAAGATTAGATACTATACTGAATGAAACATAGATGCAAAAGCTGCTAAAGATAATGTAGATACTTTCGAACGACAAATTACAGTTACTGAGAAAGATATCGGACCCTCTCTAAATAGTCACAGAGAGAAGTGTACGTTACCACTCTTGTCTTTCAAACGTCCACGAAGCTTCCAGCAAGTCTTCTTTCCGCGAGCTCGATCAGGCAAGACCAACTTGACTCTTCTTAAAGACAAGAAGAGATTAAACAAACGTCAGTTCGTTCAAGTCAGCGAATCAATGCGAATCGAAGTCCCTCTCTTGACTCGAGAATCATGTTATAAAGTCCATTTTCTTCATTCCATTGGGCGTCCACTCACATCTCGATGGCCCACTATCCCAAAATTTCACTGGCCACGTAGGCTTTAGAAGTTCCTGTGGTTCGACATTGGCTATGACCAATATCAGTTTTCGAAGTTCTAAGACCAATCTACATGTGAGTTTGGCCTGACCAATCCTAGACTCATTCGGTGGCATGGAGGCGGCTTTTGTCCTTTGTTACCGTTAAGCGTGTCACTATCCCATAAATTTCCGCTGAAGTTTAATTCCAACTTGCGGTGCACTATAGCGCCAGCTTTGATGAAAGCCGCTAATGTGCGATAACTCTTAACATGTGCGTTTCGAAACAATGCGCTCATGAATTCATTAATGTTCACGCTTCCAAAATTAGACCCACAAATTGCCGCTCAGCGCCGTTAGAGTTTTTGCAGAATCCATTCCTTTGTTTTCTGGGATTAATGCTGACACTTATTTTTCCGCCTACACCAATTCTCAGAAGATGAAAAATGTTCCATGCACGTGCCGAGATGAGTCAATTGTTGGTGACCCTTCGACCTCAGCTCTCAGAATTTTAATAATCGCATTTCTTATTTCTTCAAAATAATGCTATTATTGCATTTTGAAACCAATGATTCCATCCGTGTAGAACAAAATGCTTCCAAACATGTATGCTCCATCCGTCCCTCGAAAGTTTGGAGATACTGTCATAATGTAAAACCATAGGAGTAAATGTAGGATCGAAATTAGATATTGAGTTATGTCACAAAGGAACGAAAAAGGCGCGAGCTAGCTGCAAGAAAGGCAAGTGACCATGAAAAGTATTAAGAGTTCTAGAAGAAAGATCGTGAAAGAAAGGCTGCGAAGAAGCGAGAAATCATAGAGCTCGACCATCAAAATGCAAACGAACATTTCATTGATGTTAGGTCACCTGGATTATCATTGAGGCATGCAGGTAGGCCTACGAAAGGTAAGGAATTTGCGCTGCCAAGAAACCCTACGAAAAAGGAGATTCTAGTGAATTTGGCAGACAAGTTCAAGCTGTATTAAACCAAAGGAGGAAGCCATGACGTACTTCTCCGGCAATATTTCAAGACGAAGAATTACAGTGGTTTGGAAAGTTACCGATGCACAAATATCTAATAGGGCAGTTTCGATCGCGGTACATTTTCTTGCTCCTGACTACAATCCAAAAAGGAAAATCGATCGACTGGCATTATAATGAGGCTCACCATGGGAAGTGGCCGATGGATGGCATTGGCGATACAGTCAAGAATATGGTGTACCGGAAAGTAATGCCGAGTAATCTGGTGATAAATCAACCGGAATAGTTTGCCAAATTAGCAAATGAAATAGCAAATATTGACTCAGCACGCATACCAAATAAGAAATTACTACATAAACCAGAAAAAATGGATGTTGTCGCACCGATACCCGACGCACTTAAAACTCACAAAGTTTTAAGATCAAAGAGCAAGCGGGGTATATTCTTCAAAGATTTTTTTTCTATTTAAGCACCGATTCAGAGCCACATTGCACACAATGGTTTGGTGATGATTGCCAACATGACCAGACTTTTGTCGATGAAAATTCGTGTGCTTAATTCATGAGGAAATATCATACTGATGAAGAATGGGTCCAAATCACCCTTCAGATTCAAGAAATGAAACATGAATTTAGTGTATCATGAAATTATGCTGGTGAAAATTGAATTAAAAACTTAAAATTTCAGTCAAGAAAGCACGAATAAGATCGCGAATTTTTCATGAAAACTTTCGTTATAATGAAGTCATGAAATTCTCTTGATAATTAGCTTAATTTCCGCTTAGTTATTAATTTCCGCTTAGGATGTTTATTAGCAAATATTCATTCCCTCTGATATCCAACTTGTTTCATACTACTTACAACGGAGAGCCATCTCGGTAGTATATAAATTGGCAAACTTTTGACTTTTTTAAAACTGCTCAAATAATTTTTTGGACTACGGGAACGTAATCTCCGTAAAAAACTGAATATTTTAATATAAAAATTTTCACTGATACACATACTTTTTTGAGTCGACACTTACCTATATATCCTTACTCTATGCTTGCAGGGATTTCATTACAATGTGGTTCAATCTTAATTTCCACTTAACCCTCACAGATCTGAGGGGAAGGCATACTTTTCTATTATACCTTTTGTGCTGAGGATATATAAACTGCTCATGGCCATAAAAAATCATCATTTTTGACAGTGCATGATAAGTGAAATTCATTTATTCAATTTTTACATCATGCTCGTGCATTTGCATTGTGTTGTAAGATCGCAAAATGTGAATATTTTGTTTTCGAACATCATCGTGCATGACTGGTTGACCTACATGAACAAATCAGCATATATCAATGTTCAAAATGAAAGCTATCATTATATGCATAGTTCAACACTAAAAACAGACTGTTGAGAAAGATTTTACAGCAGTAATTGATGAGTTTGAGATCTCCACAGCTGTTTTGAGGGTCTTAAAATGCAGCAATTATGGCTCAGTTTAGGCCTATTTCCAATTGGTATGGATGAATTTGAAGAAGCTGCCAAATTAAAGGTTATGCTGCATCGAATAGATCAATTTCATTAACATCAACTATCTGATTGCATGTCGACAGAAGACATCGTAAAACCGACTCTTGATTAGTGCACCTGATACTTTGGTACATGTGGCTGAATTACAAAACAACACATTTTCGCATGTGTTTACTGAGAAGGCTTAAAGACATTCCAATGATTAGTTATATCGACCTCCTACACGAAAACATCATTGCTTTACTAAAAATCAACTTTCCCAATGAGTTGATATCAATTTAACCAGATAAACAAGGAATTTGTAAAAAGGGTCCACTGTGAAAAAAAATCAGTTCTCTGAGAGCTAATTAAGATGCTTGTTGGCGATTATTTATTCCTTTTGATACATACTACGTATAAAGTTGCTTCATATCGGTACTATATACATTTGCAAAAATTTAACTTTTAAAAAACTGCTCAAATAATTTTTTTCGACCACGGGAACGTAATCTCCAAAAAGATAAGGACTCTAATAGGAAAATAAAGTAAGCAAAAATTAATGCGAGGCTCAGGACACTAAAAATTGTAAATGCTCGTGATCCATGGGATTTTCCGTGGGTTATCAATATTTACGGAAATATGATGAATATTCAACAGACGGCAAATAACTAGGCGTTCTGATGAATTTGAACCACCGACCTCTGGCATTCTAGGGCAACGCTCTACCAACTCAGTCATCGATGGCGACAGAACGAAATGTCAGTCACAGTCAGGAAAATTAACCACATAGCTACAGTGCAATTTATGCGCTTTTATCTTCTACAACTATAACGTTATTGAAGAAATAAAAGAATGAGCCTCACTATATCGATAGAAATTGATAAATCTGACCCGCTGCTTATTTTTGTTGCAGAATATCACATCAATACATCTGCTCCTCGTTCAGAATTATTTCTATATAAAGAGGCTCAAAACATGAAATATGCAGGATCTACCACAACAATTAATAGATCGCCATTTAATAGGAACCCAATTACACAGCCACAGGAAATAAATTTAATTGAAAACGAGGCTCTGAGCATGCAAGCATAATCACTTGATCTCAAGCTAACATGAAACCAAGTGCATTTCTGTCGTAACTATCTGAAGAAACCTCTATTGGGAGGTTATTTCATCATGACTTCCTGCAGATTTTCGATTTGCATGTCCTTTTGCATGTCCAGTATAATTTCGCTTTATTATACAAATTCTACTTGAGCAGGTCGAAAGCACACAATTCTTGCAGCCACTTTGCCAACGTCGCCTGCTGCTTACTGTTATTGAAGATGCAGTCACAAAGGTGTGCAAATGATACAACCTCCAATTTCAAAGCCAATTCTTCATTTCTTTTCTGGACTTTGGCACCGCTTGGAGTTCTCCTAAATACATTTGCATTCTTCCTTATAAGGAAGGTTCGCACACAAAGCTCCACTCTTCGCAAGAGCTTCAAGATTCAAGCACTGTTGCTGTCAGTAGCTGAGATTTCCTTTGGACTAGCTATGATAGCATCCCAAACAATGCAGACGATTGTATACAAGGATGTGTCACTGATACCTACCTTGAAGATTGTTTCCATGGCATTGTATTATCTCTTTCATGGGTCAAACTGTTTTAGAAATTGGTGTGTCGCTAGTATCGCGCTACAAAGATTGCTGGCCATTTTCATGCCAACCTATATGAAAACACAAGGTAATGATCGGGTTCGTATGTGGACAATTTATTCAGTGACTATTAATTAATTATATTAATTCCAATGTCGTTAATTGTTACTTTTCCAGTGTTGTATGTTACAAAATTTTTGGCATGCTTGCTCCCAGAGGAAGATGTGCAGTATCTCTTAATTTTATTTATCTCAAATTTCACTGACGATTCTCCTGTGCTACCCGCTATTACGATAATAATAAGGGATGCAATACCAGTACTACTGACAATTATGTTCAACATTATGAGTAGCAGCCGGTTGAGAAAACTCGTTCGGCAGTCTGATGAAGCTCGACAACAATCTTCAGTCTATGAACGCGCTTTCAGATCACTTTTAATAGTTAGTATTGGCTTCATTTTACTTGAATTTCCGTCAATTGTGGTCTTGATAATTTGCGTAATTGCAAAGGAGTATTGTGACAAGCTGCATGCAGTAATTGTTGTTCTAAAACTAATCGATTCGTCTGTGAATTTCTTTGCCTATGTTGCAGAGGACAGTGAAATTCGACAGATTGCTAAGAATGTTTTTATTTCTCAGATTAGTCGACTTAGAAGGTCATTTACCTCAAATATGGTGGGAACAAATGCAAATAATGATGAAGAAAACGGCCACACTGCACAAGAAAATTTGTAATACTTTTTTATCCTTTAAGCTTGCACAAATACTTCAAGACTGCATAAGCTTTGATGAACGAACTTTGAAGTTGAATAGAGTGGACAATTATGCTCCATTTTGCATGACGCAGCGTGTCCGGTGTGAATGGACCTTTCGTCGAAATATTAATGCAAAACCGGTCAAGTGAGCTTGGCTCTGTCAAAGGAAAAGCGAATCTCTGCTTTCTATTTCTTTTCTTTTATATGTTGTAGACAGTACTCGACTCCACTGTAAATCGTTGGATACGTAAATTACATACAAACATATACCAAAATCACATACAATTTGAAACTAACATCTGATACGAGATTCTCGTATGCTTACAGAGATCAAGTATTTTTTTCATACGAAATCTCACTTGCTTTCGTATGTGATTGGTATGAACCATTCTATCTGTGATTGGCTGTTTTACGCCGAAATACGAGTTGTTGGTACGTCTTATATCCTAGACCCAATGCAAATTCATCCTCATTCGCATGCCTCTGGTATGTGCAGCAAGTCACATAGCAATATATGCCTATATATGCATATATATATATATATATATATATATATATATATATATATATATATATATATATATATATATATATATACGACAAATAGTAATCCACGCAGAAGGCAAAAAGAAAAAGCACAATTTTGTAGCCCAAACCGGTTTCACCTGTGTTCCAGGCTTCTCACGGGCAACTGAATTATATTACAAAAATTCGAACTGAAGCATGCAAATGATCAACATAACATAATAGATATATGACACTAATCATATGTACTGAAATGGAAAAGGAAATCATAGATTTTTCGGGATGAGCACAGTGAGATTCTATGGTACTGGTGCATGTTACTCACTTAATGATTTACATTTAATTTTGGTTTTACGATATTTATACACATTTTTTCTTTTAGTTCTCTCATGCCTCTGTCACTTCCATTCGGTAATTTAAATATTGGCATAATCCAGAATGGGGGATCTTCATTTTTTGCACATGCAGATATGTGTTTGCTGGCGTGTAAAATGGCATATTTATTTTCTCTAACCTGCTGTCTATGCACCCTTACTCTAGAACGAAAAATATCTCCTATATCTCCTGTTTGCCCCACATAAAGCTCACCACAACCCCCACACTTCATAGCATATATGCGATCCTTTGTGTTACAATTCATATTTGATCTAATTTCGAAAGATTTCATTTCTCCATTTATCTTATAAAATAAAGTTGTGCCCTCTATTAGACAATTGCAGCATTCACATCTACTGTCTCCACATTTTTTTAACACCGATCAAAGTTTTCCTGTTGTTATTTCTAAGTTGATGTAGTAATGAAGGAGGCTGACGGTATGAACGTCTTATTCTATAATTTTTAAAAGTCGACGTCACTTTCAAACTATTAAATATAGGATTGACAATATTCTGGAAGATCGCAGGATTGTTCGGGTTGAATGTAGTAACAAAAGGAACAAGTAAGTGCGAATGTTGCTCGTTCTTATTGCTAGTAATTTTGTTTTGTTTTCAGCTCTGGATATTGCATCACTTATTAAAGGCTGTGGATATCCAAGAGTGAGCAGTTGGTTTCGTAGTTCATCATACCGCATCATCTTTCTCTCAGATTTTGAGACAATGTTATTGATTCTTCTAGCCAAAGTATAGGGGATGTTTTTTATTATATGCTTAGGATGGTTCGAATTAAAGGAGACATAATTATGACTGTCTGTAGTTTGTAGTACACATCTGTCTCAATTTTTTCATCCTCTTTGTAAACACAAACATCCAAAAAATTCAATTTATTCTTATTACATTCTAAAGTAAACTTGATTTTGTCATTCATGTTATTTAAAAATTGATGGAAATTTGTTATATCACCGAACGAATCCTTCCATATTACAAAACAGTCGTCTAAGTATCTGAGGCAGTTGTCATGAAATTCATTGAATTCTGTTGTGCTCAGAACATCTCTCATGTAAACATACATCTTTTGTTCTAGATATCCCATAGATAGAGTGGCATATGTAGGAGCTAATCGAGTGCCCATAGCTGTACCCGAAATTTGCAAATAAAAATTGTCCTCAAAACTGAAGAAATTGTTTTTCAGGACTATCGAAATACCATTTAAATTTGTCAGAATTCAGTGAAAAAGAATTCAGTGAAGTGACAGAGGCATGAGAGAACTAAAAGAAAAAATGTGTATAAATATCTTAAAACCAAAATTAAATGTAAATCATTAAGTGAGTAACATGCACCAGTACCATAGAATCTCACTGTGCTCATCCCGAAAAATCTATGATTTCCTTTTCCATTTCAGTACATATGATTAGTGTCATATATCTATTATGTTATGTTGATCATTTGCATGCTTCAGTTCGAATTTTTGTAATATAATTCAGTTGCCCGTGAGAAGCCTGGAACAAAGGTGAAACCAGTTTGGGCTACAAAATTGTGCTTTTTCTTTTTGCCTTCTGCGTGGATTACTATTTGTCGTATTAATTTCAATTTTTTGATTTCACTTAATTATATATATATATATATATATATATATATGCATATATTTCATACTATTGTCAAGTAACTTTCTTCAGTAATAACAGCCGTGAATATTTCTTTTTGATGGTGTGATATTTAACTAGTTTAGATTTATTGTGAATTTTATGCTCCACGAGTTTGTTGTCGTTCTTACTTGTCCAGTAACTTTACAAGAACGCTCAGTTATCTCTACTTTATGAATCAGGTTGATTAACATGAATTCATTCAAACGATATTCTTCGTGCAATCATCTTGATTTATATATCTCAAACACAACTATTTTTGCGTTCATGAATTATAATGTGCTTTTACTTCGGATTGATGATATGCTTAGTTCTTAAATTACATAATACATAATTGTTGATGGTTGAATACTTATTGGTCATTTATGAAATGCCTTAGACTTGCATGTATTAAAATCGAATTCAGTATTGTAAGTGTGACTATTAAATGTCATTGTATTACTACTTACAAAACAGTAGTAACATTAGTGTGATCTTTATTGACAAAAAGCCTTAAATCAACACACTTTGGACATAAATGATGCTTTCTTTCAACATTGTGCTGGTATGGCTTTGGCATGTAAAGCATACCACACTTGAAATAACATACGAAAAGCATACAACTATATACAGAAAAATACTTGCATACTTCGTATGTGATTGGTATTGAGCGATTTACAGTGATACTCTCAATGGACTCCAATGGACTACCATGAGTGTTTCTCTGCACTGCATCCTCCCACTGCTACAGTTACGCTGCGGCGTCGGTCAAAGAAAAAAAATATATAATGGCATCTTTCCTCGTCAAAAGAGAATCATTATCCAAACAGGAATCCATGCAAGAAGCGCGCTGAGTACCGCGCCGGAGAATTTTAGCAAGAGCACTCCACTGACGGGTTGCAAAATGTCATCTCCAGTGAACTTGCTGTTTATCATACTACTTTAGAACAGTACTGGCTTTGCTCATCCCTACTTATGCATCGGCTTTGACAATTGAATCACAGCGATTTCAGATGCCTTTTCAGAATAATTTGATATGGTTATAGTTCCTACCAATCCCTTACTCTAGCATGAGTTCCACAGCGCTAGTTTGACATTTTTGAAAATACAGTGGATCACGGGCAGCTCGAGCACGCATTACTCGATCCAATTCATGAATTTCCAATTTCAATTGTATTTTATTTACATAAATTTCAGCTTTATTCGAACTTTTCTTCGATTTTACGAATAAATTGATCGAAATTTCATCAGCTGAAACTACAAATGGCTTCATTCTTTCATCTCACGGAATTTTGAACATAGCGATGCTCTCGGAGAATCGTCAGGATATTTGGCTAAGTGTGACAAAGCATTTTCCGAATTTATTTTGTAAACATTGTAAAAGCTTGCTTAGGATGACTATTGGCTAGTGGATGCACAATTTACAGCATCCGTGTTTTATGGTGGAATCATCGGCCCCACAGATAATCAGGCAGCGTATGGTCCGGTGACTTGCGGCTAGGGACATGCCTGCATGTCATCTTATTCAAGCGCCGTTGGTACAAACTGGTAAGACACAATTGGCTCAAACATATCTTGTGGTGAGCAAATTTGCTGAGACATGATTGATTCGTTGGATAATAATAACAGTTCAACATTGCCGTGCAGAAAATCAATCACAAGAATATGCGTCATCACAAGGAGGATCACAATATGCGGATCACAAATATCTCTGTGTCACTTCGTATGACAATGCATCATACAAGGGGCTATTACCGACATGCATGAGTACAGGTGCGTAAATCAAATGAGCAGAAATAACTTTGTTGTCAATTCTAGCCTAAGCATAGCCCATAGATCAGTAAGTATATTGTACAGAATCGTGGTGACTCCGCATTTATTAAATCCCCAATGTGTATACACTTTCGATTTTATTAAATGAACTCGAGGGGGATGCAGGTGGTATTGTCACTAAATGTGAGATATGCAAATTTTTGCAGTTTTGCAGAAATTACAACGGAATTGACTGTTCATGATAGCATAATGAAGAAGGAAATGATATTATTTGACAGATTCTCAGTGTCATGAGAGCCTTGGAGAGGTAATGTTTGTTAAATTAGCAACTCGATAACCTGTTTTTGCTTTCATGCTTGACCTACAAGAGAATCTTCTTAAGCGAGATCATGTCATAAGCAACTTGCCATTGGTGGAGCAGAAGTACAGAATCAAGGACAATGACTTCAATCGACGTTTAAAGATGTAAATGGCTCCACATCACTATTCAGATTCAAGGAATGAAACATGAATTTAGTGAATCATAAAATCATGCCGGTGAAAATTGAAACAAAACTTGAAATCTCAGTCAAGAAAGCACCAATAATATCGCGACTTTTTCATGAAGACTTCCATTATAATGCGGTTAGTGAAATTCCCTTGATAATTAGCTTTATTTCCACTTAGTTAGGATGATTATTAGTAAATATTCATTCCCTTTGATATTCAACTTGTTTCATACTACTTATAAAAATGAATCATGTCGGTAGTATATAAATTTGTAAAATTTTAATTTTTTTAAAACTGCTCAAATAATGTTTTGGACCACGAGAACGCAATCTCCGCAAAAAACTGAATCCTTTGATATAAAAAGTTTCACTACAGATATTTTTTGAGTCGACACTTTTACCTATATATCCCTTCTCTATGGCATAGCCTATTAATAACAAACTAAATTATGTAAATTTACTGAACCACAAATTAATGTATATGACAACCTCTTGCTGCAATACAAATAAAAAGTCCGATTCTATTCAAATAGATCTTATGTTTGGCGACACCTTTTCTTTTTCCGTGAAAATGGCATGCAATTATCCACTGGGTAATACAAGAGACATACTGTATTGCTTTTCCGGTATGCCGACATATCAAGCGTCTTTACGAAATTCAACTATAAAACTTGTTCTAAAGCAATTGCAACCCATAAACAATTACAGAGGTATTGAATGAATTGTAGTGGATCGGGAAAAACAACATAAATTTAAAAAATTGGAATTCCTAGATATTGCTTGCGTGTATGCATGCATAGAAAAATCTGCAAAACAATTCAAACCTCAGCATTTCATGATATGAGACGGCTCTCATAGAAGACATACTTTGGCGGCTATAATTATCAGTACAGCAAATGCTATTTGGCTAGAGAAAATGATAACACAGCAGAATACATTTTTACGATAAAAAACTGAAATCTTTGCCAATTTTTGCTTAAAATCACTTTTGTTCAGGGCAAGTGAGTCATGTCTCAATGAATATTATGCTTGAAAAAGATCATGGAACTTCTAAAACATGTTCAATGTAAAACATGCTACGATACATCGCACTGTTATCACACTTTGGAGTTGGTGAGCTACATGGCAAAATTTGGAAATATCTGGAAAAATATAGAATTAGCTTGCTTGGAATATTGTATCTTGTCAAACACATTCCGAAAACATTCCTAAATAATTTGCAACATCACGCCAGCGCATCACTTGTAGCGATTGTAAAAAGCAGGTTGTTCAACAAGACAAGATAATTTGCTCGCTACATCAAATGATTCTGCCATTTTGTTTGTTGACAATTTGTTATCAGTTCACACTTACAGTATCGTATCTATCTTAATAATTTCCTAATGCACAAAATTTGTTTACACCATGTTAACAATAGCTCCGGGACGGTAATTTGTGATCACTACACGCTTCAACGAAAGGTTGATTAAA
This sequence comes from Prostheceraeus crozeri, assembly GCA_907163375.1. NCBI lineage: Eukaryota > Metazoa > Platyhelminthes > Polycladida > Euryleptidae > Prostheceraeus > Prostheceraeus crozeri. The sequence goes on along the minus strand of CAJQUW010008068.1, from coordinate 92,964 downwards.
TAATACTTTTTCGGTAATTCATAAAGAGAGCACACGCGTAACACCTGGCTCAGGGCAGATGTTGCATCTTCAACACCCTTGTCGGCGTCCCTGGTGATGATAGAGAGCACTCTCCATTTTTTTCTTGCCATAAGTTTCAACGAAATATTAAGCGATGCTTCGGATGTAAGCAAGGAAGTCTCTTTTATATCCCAACAGTTTGCTCGCGTAAATCCAATGGATATGCACGACTTTATTAGCCAATGAAAGTTTGGCCACCACTACTATATATCAGGTCGAGAATGCATACAATTTCAATTTCGTGTCTACTAAATCAGTTCCACTCATGTAAGCGTTTTTTTTTTTTACTATGGCAGGCATGTTCGCGGTAACACATCTCTTTTCATGTCTTGAATATCTCTTCACAGAACACGTAGGGTCAACAGAACGTGCATTAGAAATCAAAGGAACAACTTCGTTATCTACCCACTGAACTATTTCAATTTCAGCATACTTCATTCGTTCGAAGGGTTCGGTGTATCTACATGTTAAGTACAGTTTTCCTGCTTTTGAGTAAATTGACCTTGAAGTCAAAAGTGTTTGCTATCAGAAGTATTTGTGCTATAATGCTTATCTATGAATTATAAGTCATACATGCGCTAACATACATGCATCGGAAACCTTCGAAAAGTTCGTGCTAAATAATGTTAAGTGCCTGCATTAAATAATATTTGATATTACTCTTTGATATTACCAAGCCTATTGTAAGTCTTTCTTCATTAAAATAACATCAATCAGATTGCTGATATCATTATTGTAAACTCTTTCATCTTCTGTAATGAAAGCCTATTCGTGACGACACAAAGCAGCGAGTTTTTGAATGAAACGATGAAAGCATGATTCGCATTTACAAAATCAGCACCAATCGTCAAGAGATTCTTATTTCAAACATAATTCAATCACTATCATTTGATTCGCCTACTTGGCAAATCACGCTCTCGCTGGAGACTCGATGAACCCGCAGAATGTGAGGTGACAGCTTCTTTATGTCCTCTGCTTTCTTTTCTCTGATGGCCCTGACATTTTCTAAATCTTGAATACTCTCAAAAATGTCAACAAAACTCGTTACTGAATACATATTGATGTTGAAGTTCTTGTCGTTAATGTCAACCTCCTGAAATTATAGTAGACGAAGATAATTTTTCTTGCAATAAATACAATTTAAGTATGAAATAAAAATGTAATAATGGAGATTTCTATGATAAATTATCGACTATTTATGCTTGTAGCCTTACATCAAGCGCAGTGAATTAAGTTATGTTACAAAAGTTATTTCAAAGACGTTGAAACCAACACGTCATGGTGCCTTATGAAACTTTCATGTAATATTACATGCCTATGCCGCATGTTTCAAAACTTATAGTAAATTATAGTGATATAACTACGACATCTGTACTACCACAGAAAATGTAGCACGAGGCGAAGCCGAGTGCTACATCTTTCTATGGTAGTACAGATGGAGTAGTTATATCACTATCAAACGATCAAGAAATGTCAATGAACTCTATGGACCAGTGACGATATAGACAATCTGCTAAGAACACAAACGTGGTTAGCTTTCCGTGGCATCCAAAGTCCTAGTAGATAGCCTATCCAATATTGATGTCATGCATTTCCTTCATTTGAATTTCAAGTGAACCGATATTTAACTGGCATTTGCATAAGGTTGCATAAGTTAAGCTTGTACATTAACAAGCATTTGAAATAATGGCTAAAAGACAATTCGTAAATACAGATGCAAATGACCTACTCAAGATCAAATGTGCGAAGAGAACTGTTTACCAGCAAAATTCTGCCTACAACTCATTTTTAGCCTTTATGCGTTACAAAGATCTGAACGTAGATGTAAAAGAATTATCCTTTAAAGATCTTGACGAAATGTTAAGAGATTTTTACATTTCACTACGCAAAGGGGAAGAATTATACAAAAGAAATACGTATCTATCACTACGGCAATCATTGAGAAGAAAATTGGAGGATGTGATGGACAGGAAAGTTGATATTATAAAAGATGAAAACAACTTTCCATTGTCCATCGAAATTTTTCAATGTCTTTTGAAAAAAGTAAAGGCAGATGGACGTGGGGACACAGAGCATTATGACCAAATAAATGAAAAAGACTTTTCATTGATTTCAAGCAGGCTTGATATAAATGTACCACAACAACTTCAGTGGCTTGTATTTGTCGTTATTGGTTTGTTTTTTGCAAGAAGAGGGAATGAAAATCTGGATGGAATGACAAAAGATGATTTTGGGTTCAAATTGACAGAAAATGGAAAGAGGCACATTCATTTGAAAAAAGATGAGCTTACCAAAAACCATCGTCAAAATGACCCGGAGAAATCTAATGGCGGATTGATCGTTGAAACCAATTTATTAAATTGTCCGTATTCTAGTTTTGCATTACATAAAGAAATTAAATCCTCTAAACAGGTATTTTTGGCAACGTCCAAGGGATTCATTTTGCATTGACGACGAAACTTGGTTCGAAAATAGAAAGACTGGTGTAAATACTATCAAAGATTACATGTCAAACATAAGTAAATTTTGCAATTTAAGTAAAACTTACACAAATCATTGTCTCAGAGTTTCATGTTGCTCTATATTAGGTACTAAACATGCTGAAAATGATATAAAAAGCGTAAGTGGACATGTTAGCAATTCTGGGTTAGGTATATACAAACGAGTTCAGCAGAAGAAAAAAATTGAGATGTCAATGGACTTAGCCAAAGCCATGAATAATCACAAAGAACAAAACCAGATAAATTGCAAAGAAACAGATGAACTGATGAATGATGAAAATGACAAATTAATTCTTAACGAAGCAATCAAAATTGATGCAGCTACAAACATACAGAATAGGCCTATACACTGAATAAAAAAATTCCAGAAGGATGCTATTTCCATCAATGCAATGTGACAATTAACATGCATCGTTAAACAACATTGTCTATTTCCTTCCTGGCGTATATGTCTTTATGCATTGTTCATCGTTGATTGATAACCAACTGTGAATCTTATTTATAGAATTTGCAAGTTTATGAAATATTCCGGGTAATTATTTCACATAATTCACCTGATTTTGTACACAGATATAGTTTTATCCATTCTCAATTTATCTATACCCAAGATATCATCTAAGCTTGCTTGCAATTTGGGTGCATTGTAGGGTAAGAAAATGTAGCACGGTAGCCCATTGGATTACATGTATTTTGATTCATAGGAATTCCGTTCTACATTAGAAAATGTAGAACGCATAGTTCAACATAGTGGAGATAGGAAGGGAGTTTGATAATATATGTTTTGAAATTAGTACATTAGAGAAAAATAGAAATCGTAATAAGCTAGCCGAATTAGGTACAAATAATTATGTTGAGGTAGTTGAAATGACATCAAATTATATTTATTTTGCTGACGTTAATCTCAATATCAAACGGCTAGGTATTTCTGGATAGCATTACCATGCTACGTGCAGTCTTCACTTACAGTATAGGTCTGCTCATCTTGAATTCATTTTCTTGCTTCCTATTGGGAAAATCCTAATCGTGTGACTTTGATTTCCCAAATTTTTCTGAATTCAAATGTCTCGTCATGGACGTTTCGAACCTTTTTGACCAGTTTCCGTTTTGTCCGACATCGATCATAGTAAACACATAGTTAGCATCTGCGAGAACTATTAATACAATGCTGAAAAAGTTCTGGTAATTGTAGAAGCTTGATCAAGAATTTCTCGGAGCTTGAACTTCAACATGCTTTCCATCAAGACTTCCCATGCAATTAGGAAAATCCCATTTCTTTTGGAAATATGTCGCAATTTGTCTCCATTTTGCTGTATTAGGCTTTTGAGATATATGTCTTTAAGACGCCTCCATATAGTGATGCAAAATTTTTTCAAAATTTTCCATTGGAAAAATTTGAAATATATTTTTTCGGTGATCGACGTTTTTGTCTTGTTAAATCATTGTTTTGGAGACTTATTATAGTCTTTTGAGGATACTGTATAATATTCATAGACCGAAAACTTTGCTATCCATGCATGTTTGGAGCTTTTGGAGCCAACTGCACCTTTTCCAGATCTATTTCAGATCTTTCCAGGTGAATTTCAGACATTTAATGGATTTCCGATTTCTTTCAGAAACTCACCTTTGAAAAGATCATGAATTCAACTGGAGAATCTCCAATTCATTTGGAAATGTCTGAAATTCATTTGGGCAGATTGAAATCGATTTGGAACTATATGAGCAATTCCATGAAAAGGGAGACATTGACCTCAAAAATAAAAGTACTTTCAATACTCAACTTATTGCTTTTTTCTATAGGCAATACCCACACACTTCAAAATCCAGCATAACTTTGCAGAAATCTTTTCTACATATGATGACAGAAGCGTTTTGTAACAGTACTCCTTTTATGTCTCTATACACATAAAACAGATCGCAAAATGACGAAAGGCATAAATACCAGGAATAATGCTGAAAAATCATGATATTTGTATTTGATATGTCTCCCTTAGATGTCTTCAATGAAGTAACTAGGATAGAACTAATCAAAAAATTAATTGCATGATTGTACTCGATTGCAGATAATGCCTATTCTAGATGAAACGACCGTTACCAATTTTGATCTAATTTTGAACTGTTTTGGGTCATATCCTAAAGAATAATGAAGATGTGAACGCGATATTTTGACAAAATGAGAAGAATGTTAAGAGAAATATTTCCAATTAATCCCAAAAAGTCTCAACAACCATTTCAAAACTTGGTAACGGTCGTTTCAATATGACTAGATAACGGTCGTTTCATGCTATGACGATCTTGTAAGATGGTCAATAAATAGGTCAATCATAAAATTGGTGACTCCCATTGATTACGACTATTGACTTATTACTCGTTTAACCCTTCCTCAAGACATGTGCTTGTGCACAACGCACGAAAACTTCCTCCAATTGCTCAATGCCATTAGCAAATGTACCGATCTTCCCTCTTATTCCTCAAGTTGGGTTGAGCAGAACTATTATTGTGAAGGTTGCGCTGTACCTTGTTCTGCTTGCAGAGATGGTGTTCAACTGGAAAGGTATTTTGAGCATATCGATCCCCAATCCACGGTGAAATATTATCGGTGGGAGAAATCCGCATCCGAAGGAAAGTTCTTTCGTCGTGTTCTTCTTGAGATGACTACTGAGGAAGCAATTGCTTCTTTTCGATTGATTGTTCCTTTTTTTGTGAAACACCAAAAAGTAAGCGCCATCAACATTACTGCTATGAGCAGGATAAGAATAATGCTTCTTCAAAGAGACTCGTCATGCAGGTTGACTTTGCAGAAAACTACCGCTGCATTGAGCAGCGGGAAGTTCAAAGCGCGTATTGGGGCCAACACCAAGTGACTTTGTTTTGCTCCTGCCTCTGGAATGGCATGATGGTCCAATGAACTATGTTGTTTTGTCTGATTCTAACAAACATGATAAGATTTCAGCGTTGAAATACATTTTTCTTATTCTCAATCGCCTACATATAAGTGATGACGATACCGAGCTCATCATTTGCTCGGATGGCCCTTGCAACCAGTTTAAAAACCGATTTGTGGCGAAATCGCTTTCACTGTTGGCTGAAAGATATGATCTGAAAAGGGTAGAGTGGGCATTTTTTGCGACTGCCCACGGAAAGGGGCCTGTGGATGGGCTAGGTGGTTCATCGAAGCGCTTAGTTAGAAAAGCTGTCATACGTGAAGCGGTACAAGTTAGAAATGCCATGGAATTTCAGAATGCAGCACAAGCCGAGAAAAAAAAGTTGATTTTCTCTTTCCGGATGATAATTACCATCCTGACTTTTTACATCAGCTCGAGTCTGTTGCACTGGTGAAGGATATCACAAAGTGCCATTACTTTGGCTGGCATTGTGGCAGGCTCACCACTAGAGAGCTGAAATAGTGCGAGTACCGGCACAATATACTTTCATATGGAATAAATTCCCTGCTTTTCATTTTTGTGTGCATGTACATCATTCATTTCTTCCTATGATATCATATATGATGAAAAAATTGCTATAAATGTCTCATTATAGCATATAATTTATATTTATATTGTGAATTTCCGCTGAATAGATAAATTTCTGAAGGAACGACCGTTATCTAACATTTTCGGGCCAGAGAGGAATTTGAATCAACGAGATCACTTCAAAGTTATACGACAAAATCCTAGTGGTGTGATATACTGAGCCCTTAAATAGCAGAACATTCGGTGCAATACTTTCTGAGAAAATCGACCTCGTAGCTAAGTACTTGAAATGTATGTCTCATTTTGAAACGACCGTTAACATGAGCTAATCCGGCTCTGTGCGAAAGAAAATTATACAAATTGTTTCAGAAATGATCTATTCGCATATAATAGCGTATTGATAAGATATCGGTACATACTAGAGTTGGAGCCGATTACTTATTTCACTAGAATACTCTTACTTAAAATCTCTACCCCCCTCAAAATGAAACGACCGTTACCGTGGAATGACCTATATATACTCATTGACATAATTAATGAAACAAACTATCATTGGCTTGAATTGAAGTTTGTTTCATTTTTTCCTCGGGTATGATGCAATATCTCGCTTTGTATGTATTACCATTCAACACATTAGAGAATGGAGAAAGATCTATGGTGGTCAAATTTCAAATTTTGATATCGATACAACTGTCACAATTACTTTTACAAATTGAACATAAACGTGAACTGAAATCCATCTTTTGTAAAATAAAATGGCACACGATCAGTTTACCAGAGGTATGGCTATTGGAATGATTCGTTGTGGTAGAAGTTGTGCGAGTGTTGCCGAAGAGCTGCAACTATCGAGAGTCGTTGTTTGGAAATGGTGGTGTCGATGGAAAGCAGAAGGAGATGTTATAAAGAAGAAGGGATCTGGTCGACCAAGAAAGTCTGCAGGAAGGACAGACTCACGTCTAGTTTTAGCTGCAAAGAGGAACAGCTTTGTGTCAGTCCCAAAGCTAGTCGTACACTGGAAGAGTGCCTCAAATATAGGCTGTAGCGTTCGAACGGCTTACCGAAGATTGCGAGAAGCTGGAATTCAATCGCGACGACCAGCTGTCCTAATTCCATTGAGTTTTGAGCACCGCAGAAGACGAGTTGCCTGGTGTGATGCACATCGCTCATGGAATGACCATCACTGGCAGAAAGTCTTGTGGACCGATGAATTGAGATTCACTCTGGATTTCAATGACGGTCGCATCAGAGTGAATCGTCTTCCAGGTGAACGCTTTGCTCCATGCTGTATTAAAGAACACGACAGACATGGTGGTGGAAGTGTTATGCTGTGGGGTGGCATTTGGCATGGCGGACGAACGACAGCAGTCATCATCAAAGGCACGTTGACTGGAGAGAGGTATCTCAATGAAATTGTGCTTCCTGTTGTTGCCCCAGTGGTCAGGGTGGAGGATCTCGTCTTCCAAGACGACAACACAAGACCACATCGCTCCTCGGCTGTCATTGCCACTGTTAGGAGATTGAACATTCAAAGCCTTGACTGGCCTGCACGCTCACTTGACGTGTCACCCATTGAGCAAGTATGGGACGAGCTTGGGCGGCGAGTGAGAGACCGCTATTCACTTCCACCAGTGTCCCTGAAGATTCTCTCTGAAAGACTGACAGAGCAGTGGCTTCTCCTTGAAACATCCTTCATTCAGAAACTTTGTGAATCCATGCCATCTCGGATTACTGAATGTATTGGAGCTAGAGGGGGGCACACGCACTATTAAAGTTGAATTGCTGCTACATGCGTTGTTTTTCTGTGCTAGCGACTTGGTGGAGATTGTGACTAAATTATCAAGGTATCATGCATACATGTATATATGATCAATGTATATATACCAGTCAAAAAAGAAAAAAGTTAAAGAAGTAAATGTTTCAAAAATTTTGTCGATGAGTATACATCTGTAATCTTAAGGACAGCTGCAACTATACGAATAAATTACCCCTATAACGTTATCGGCTTGATGTAACATTAATTTCGCTGGATTTTCATTGCTATACTGTAATTGGCTGTTTAAAGCTACGAATAAGAAGCACGTGATCATGCATACAGTTGATGATTGTGAATTCCAAGTATACAGCGTACGTCTTTTATTGACTGTATTCACATTTTGTGACGAAAAGGACATGCAATAAGAAATGGGCAAGCGAAAAGAAATCTCAAGCTACAATCGAGGTGCTACTATTGCTTTGTATAAGGAAGGCTTCAGTATTCGTTCAATAGCAGAAAAAGGATATGCCATGCAGTAAGTTTGCGGTTGGTGACATCATCAAAAAGCTTAGGGAACGTGGGACAGCCTATCCATTGAAAAGCCCAGGTCGCCCTTCTAAGACAACATCCCGAGATGACAGAATTCTTATCAGAAAGTGTCTCAGAAACAGACACCTGTCATCGAAAGCTCTCGCTCAAGATCTACGGGAGTCATCAAACGCCAATATCAGTCCTCGATCTGTTCGACGAAGGCTACTGAAAGCCAATTTAAAGTATCATCGACCTGCCAAAAAGCCCTTCGTCAATGCCCAGCAAAGAGAACGGAGAGTCCAGTGGTGCCTTGAACACCGAGAATGGACCCTGGATCAGTGGAGGAAAGTAATCTTCACAGACGAGTCGAAATTTCAATTGTTTAACAGTAAAGGAATGGTTCGACGTCGTCCTGGAGAACGCTTCAAACCAGGGTGTATTGCCCCGACAGTCAAATTTCCTGACTCCGTAATGATATGGAGCTGCATGTGCTACCGTGGCGTTGGTAGAATGTTCTTGCTCGAGAAGAAAGAGACATTCAACGCTAAAACGTACCAGAATATGATCCAAAATCGGCTTCTCCCATCAGCAGTTGAATGGTTCCCAGACGGTGACTACTTGTTTCAAGACGATGGCGCCCCATGCCATCGGGCGAGATCTGTGATTTCATTGAAAGATCAGCTGAACATTCCTTCTCTCGATAGGTGGCCAGGACAGTCACCTGATTTAAATGTGATTGAGAATTTATGGTCTCGTATAGATAACCTATTGCGTGAGAAGCCCCTTACGACCAGAAGTGAACTGATTGCGTCCATCATTCGAATTTGGAACCACATCATTACATCAGACGAATTGCATAAGTTGATAGACTCGATGCCTCGAAGGATTGAGGCAGTAATAAAATCCAAGGGATATCCCACCAAATACTAACAGTTTCGCATTTTTATAAGAAATTCATCCGAATTCTATTTGTATTCCATGTTAATGCTAGTACTAATATTGATCAAATATACATAATAGTTCAAAAAAGTACTTTTCGATTCAAATCATATGGTGTCCTTAAGATTATGGCCACAGTTGCATATATCTGAAATAGAAATGGACGATGTGTAGTTTGTCCTCAACGGAGATATCGGACAATACACCAGAAGTTAGAAGCTATCATAGATATTCTACTCATCACAGATATCTTTAGTTTCCAACTATCTCACGAGCCATGGACTATGTTATAGAAGTCTATGCACGAGCTTATAGTCCTTGTACGTATATCTTCTATTATCAAACTCCCTTCCTATCTCCACTATGTTGAACTATGCGTTCTACATTTTCTAATGTAGAACGGAATTTCTATGAATCAAAATACATGTAATCCAATGGGCTACCGTGCTACATTTTCTTACCCTACAATGCACCCAAATTGCAAGCAAGCTTAGATGATATCTTGGGTATAGATAAATTGAGAATGGATAAAACTATATCTGTGTACAAAATCAGGTGAATTATGTGAAATACTTACCCGGAATATTTCATAAACTTGCAAATTCTATAAATAAGATTCACAGTTGGTTATCAATCAACGATGAACAATGCATAAAGACATATACGCCAGGAAGGAAATAGACAATGTTGTTTAACGATGCATGTTAATTGTCACATTGCATTGATGGAAATAGCATCCTTCTGGAATTTTTTTATTCAGTGTATAGGCCTATTCTGTATGTTTGTAGCTGCATCAATTTTGATTGCTTCGTTAAGAATTAATTTGTCATTTTCATCATTCATCAGTTCATCTGTTTCTTTGCAATTTATCTGGTTTTGTTCTCTGTGATTATTCATGGCTTTGGCTAAGTCCATTGACATCTCAATTTTTTTCTTCTGCTGAACTCGTTTGTATATACCTAACCCAGAATTGCTAACATGTCCACTTACGCTTTTTATATCATTTTCAGCATGTTTAGTACCTAATATAGAGCAACATGAAACTCTGAGACAATGATTTGTGTAAGTTTTACTTAAATTGCAAAATTTACTTATGTTTGACATGTAATCTTTGATAGTATTTACACCAGTCTTTCTATTTTCGAACCAAGTTTCGTCGTCAATGCAAAATGAATCCCTTGGACGTTGCCAAAAATACCTGTTTAGAGGATTTAATTTCTTTATGTAATGCAAAACTAGAATACGGACAATTTAATAAATTGGTTTCAACGATCAATCCGCCATTAGATTTCTCCGGGTCATTTTGACGATGGTTTTTGGTAAGCTCATCTTTTTTCAAATGAATGTGCCTCTTTCCATTTTCTGTCAATTTGAACCCAAAATCATCTTTTGTCATTCCATCCAGATTTTCATTCCCTCTTCTTGCAAAAAACAAACCAATAACGACAAATACAAGCCACTGAAGTTGTTGTGGTACATTTATATCAAGCCTGCTTGAAATCAATGAAAAGTCTTTTTCATTTATTTGGTCATAATGCTCTGTGTCCCCACGTCCATCTGCCTTTACTTTTTTCAAAAGACATTGAAAAATTTCCATGGACAATGGAAAGTTGTTTATATCTTTTATAATATCAACTTTCCTGTCCATCACATCCTCCAATTTTCTTCTCAATGATTGCCGTAGTGATAGATACGTATTTCTTTTGTATAATTCTTCCCCTTTGCGTAGTGAAATGTAAAAATCTCTTAACATTTCGTCAAGATCTTTAAAGGATAATTCTTTTACATCTACGTTCAGATCTTTGTAACGCATAAAGGCTAAAAATGAGTTGTAGGCAGAATTTTGCTGGTAAACAGTTCTCTTCGCACATTTGATCTTGAGTAGGTCAGGTCATTTGCATCTGTATTTACGAATTGTCTTTTAGCCATTATTTCAAATGCTTGTTAATGTACAAGCTTAACTTATGCAACCTTATGCAAATGCCAGTTAAATATCGGTTCACTTGAAATTCAAATGAAGGAAATGCATGACATCAATATTGGATAGGCTATCTACTAGGACTTTGGATGCCACGGAAAGCTAACCACGTTTGCGTTCTTAGCAGATTGTCTATATCGTCACTGGTCCATAGAGTTCATTGACATTCCTTGATCGTTTGATAGTGATATAACTACTCCATCTGTACTACCATAGAAAGATGTAGCACTCGGCTTCGCCTCGTGCTACATTTTCTGTGGTAGTACAGATGTCGTAGTTATATCACTATAATTTACTATAAGTTTTGAAACATGCGGCATAGGCATGTAATATTACATGAAAGTTTCATAAGGCACCATGACGTGTTGGTTTCAACGTCTTTGAAATAACTTTTGTAACATAACTTAATTCACTGCGCTTGATGTAAGGCTACAAGCATAAATAGTCGATAATTTATCATAGAAATCTCCATTATTACATTTTTATTTCATACTTAAATTGTATTTATTGCAAGAAAAATTATCTTCGTCTACTATAATTTCAGGAGGTTGACATTAACGACAAGAACTTCAACATCAATATGTTTTCAGTAACGAGTTTTGTTGACATTTTTGAGAGTATTCAAGATTTAGAAAATGTCAGGGCCATCAGAGCAAAGAAAGCAGAGGACATAAAGAAGCTGCCACCTCACATTCTGCGGGTTCATCGAGTCTCCAGCGAGAGCGTGATTTGGCAAGTAGGCGAATCAAATGATAGTGATTGAATTATGTTTGAAATAAGAATCTCTTGACGATTGGTGCTGATTTTGTAAATGCGAATCATGCTTTCATCGTTTCATTCAAAAACTCGCTGCTTTGTGTCGTCACGAATAGGCTTTCATTACAGAAGATAAAAGAGTTTACAATAATGATATCAGCAATCTGATTGATGTTATTTTAATGAAGAAAGACTTACAATAGGCTTGGTAATATCAAAGAGTAATATCAAATATTATTTAATGCAGGCACTTAACATTATTTAGCACGAACTTTTCGAAGGTTTCCGATGCATGTATGTTAGCGCATGCATGACTTATAATTCATAGATAAGCATTATAGCACAAATACTTCTGATAGCAAACACTTTTGACTTCAAGGTCAATTTACTCAAAAGCAGGAAAACTGTACTTAACATGTAGATACACCGAACCCTTCGAACGAATGAAGTATGCTGAAATTGAAATAGTTCAGTGGGTAGATAACGAAGTTGTTCCTTTGATTTCTAATGCACGTTCTGTTGACCCTACTTATTCTGTGAAGAGATATTCAAGACATGAAAAGAGATGTGTTACCGCGAACATGCCTGCCTTAGTAAAAAAAAAAAACGCTTACATGAGTGGAACTGATTTAGTAGACACGAAATTGAAATTGTATGCATCCTCGACCTGATATATAGTAGTGGTGGCCAAACTTTCATTGGCTAATAAAGTCGTGCATATCCATTGGATTTACGCGAGCAAACTGTTGGGATATAAAAGAGACTTCCTTGCTTACATCCGAAGCATCGCTTAATATTTCGTTGAAACTTATGGCAAGAAAAAAATGGAGAGTGCTCTCTATCATCACCAGGGACGCCGACAAGGGTGTTGAAGATGCAACATCTGCCCTGAGCCAGGTGTTACGCATGTGCTCTCTTTATGAATTACCGAAAAAGTATTATTTAATCAACCTTTCGTTGAAGCGTGTAGTGATCACAAATTACCGTCCCGGAGCTATTGTTATCATGGTGTAAACAAATTTTGTGCATTAGGAAATTATTAAGATAGATACGATACTGTAAGTGTGAACTGATAACAAATTGTCAACAAACAAAATGGCAGAATCATTTGATGTAGCGAGCAAATTATCTTGTCTTGTTGAACAACCTGCTTTTTACAATCGCTACAAGTGATGCGCTGGCGTGATGTTGCAAATTATTTAGGAATGTTTTCGGAATGTGTTTGACAAGATACAATATTCCAAGCAAGCTAATTCTATATTTTTCCAGATATTTCCAAATTTTGCCATGTAGCTCACCAACTCCAAAGTGTGATAACAGTGCGAGGTATCGTAGCATGTTTTACATTGAACATGTTTTAGAAGTTCCATGATCTTTTTCAAGCATAATATTCATTGAGACATGACTCACTTGCCCTGAACAAAAGTGATTTTAAGCAAAAATTGACAAAGATTTCAGTTTTTTATCGTAAAAATGTATTCTGCTGTGTTATCATTTTCTCTAGCCAAATAGCATTTGCTGTACTGATAATTATAGCCGCCAAAGTATGTCTTCTATGAGAGCCGTCTCATATCATGAAATGCTGAGGTTTGAATTGTTTTGCAGATTTTTCTATGCATGCATACACGCAAGCAATATCTAGGAATTCCAATTTTTTAAATTTATGTTGTTTTTCCCGATCCACTACAATTCATTCAATACCTCTGTAATTGTTTATGGGTTGCAATTGCTTTAGAACAAGTTTTATAGTTGAATTTCGTAAAGACGCTTGATATGTCGGCATACCGGAAAAGCAATACAGTATGTCTCTTGTATTACCCAGTGGATAATTGCATGCCATTTTCACGGAAAAAGAAAAGGTGTCGCCAAACATAAGATCTATTTGAATAGAATCGGACTTTTTATTTGTATTGCAGCAAGAGGTTGTCATATACATTAATTTGTGGTTCAGTAAATTTACATAATTTAGTTTGTTATTAATAGGCTATGCCATAGAGAAGGGATATATAGGTAAAAGTGTCGACTCAAAAAATATCTGTAGTGAAACTTTTTATATCAAAGGATTCAGTTTTTTTGCGGAGATTGCGTTCTCGTGGTCCAAAACATTATTTGAGCAGTTTTAAAAAAATTAAAATATTACAAATTTATATACTACCGACATGATTCATTTTTATAAGTAGTATGAAACAAGTTGAATATCAAAGCCCTTATTAAAGCAAGATTCACGTTATCCCAAAAGGTGTCTGTGTGATAATTAAAAATGCTAGCAAATTTGCACAAGCCACTGGTGGCAAAGGAATGCTCAAAAATCCGTGGACGATTGTTTAATCTACGATTGTTTTAATCGAAATAGTGATGAAATCAAGAGTTTTAGACCAATTCTATTGGTGTGTATAGGTGCCTCGGCTGTGATAGTAAACACACAAATTACATATAGGGCCTATCATAAAAAGTCAAAAGTTTCAAATTTTTCCAGATATTCCAACATTTTCCAATATTTTCCACGGAAAATTTTCATCACCACCTCCATATAGCACTCAGAAAATCATCAATTATCAATGAAACAGCGGCTTCAGATACACTGTAGGGGCATTGTAGGTGCATTGTAAGGACTAGCTTGAGACACAATGGCCATTAACCCTCAGAGACCTGAGCTTTTTCACACCCTCTGAGACCTGAGGGGGGGGTCCAGTGGACCCCTTTAACATATTCTTAGTTTACCTGCTTAAATCGATATCAAAACATTAGGAAAGTTGATTTTAAGTAAAACAATGATGTTTGCGTATAGCAGCTTGGTATAACGAATCCATTGAGCGACTTTCAGCCTTCTCAGTAAACACGTGCGAAAATATGGTGTTTTTGTAAGTCAACCACGTTTAGTACAGCATCATTTGTACTAGGAGGCGGCTTTACGATATTTTGTGTCACCATAAAGCCTCAGATAGTTGATTTTGATGAAATTGATTTAATTCATGCAGCTAATCCTTTCGATTTGTACATTCCTTCAAATTTATCCAAAGCTATCAGAAATAGACCTAAAATGAGTCACAATTGCTGTGCTTCTAGAACCAAAAACAGCTGTGGAGATCTCAAACTTATCATTACTGCTGTGAAAAGTTTGTCATCAATCAGTTTTTGGTGCTCAACTATGAATATAATGAAAGCTTTCATTTCGGACATCGATTTATGTCGAGTTGTTCATATAGGCCAACCAGTCACGCGAGATCATGTGCGAAAGCAAAATATTCACATTTTGCGATCTTCCAACACATTGCACATCTACGAGCATGATGCAAACAATGAATAAATGACTTTCACTCTTTATACACCATCGTGGACATGTTCGAAATCATTTTTCATCTAATTACAAAAATTTTGTGATGGAATTTCTACAGTGGACCCCCTTGGCCTATCTGGCATACTTCTACTGATTCAATTGAAATGAAATAACACATGCAGATTCACTGTCAGAAATGATGATTTTGCATGGGCTTGAGTGGTTGATATATCGTCAGCGTAAAACATGAAATAGAAAAATGTGGCTCCGGGCTCCACTGGACCCCCCTCAGGTCTCTGAGGGTTAAATCACAGTAGAAAAGGAGATATTCCATTTTTTTCATTTTTATTAAATTTCTAACGACGATCATGGACCATATAAGCCATGCCAGTTATTATTTCTGAAGTCAACTTAGCTCATGCATGTTTGGTAGAGACCTGTGACGCTCATAGTGTTTTCACCTGATTAACCCACTGGAAACGAAAATATGGAGACCATGTGGCCGCCATATGGGTATGTGGTATGGATCTGGACGAAATTTTCAAAGTATTATTTCTTTGATAAAGTCAAGCAGAAGTCATTCATCTAGAAGAAAATGTTGTATAAACAAGTCATGTGAACGTTTATGACCAGTTATTTGATGAAGAAGTAGCAGAACATCACATGTGCCTTGGTGCGTGGCTATCCCACATGGGTAGCATATGGTGTTTTCCAGATATTACCCAGATAGTGAGAAATATCGATGGAAAGTCATTCATTGCATTACACATTGCGAAGTACATGTTTGGTTCCTACAATTACACATGTTTTAGGCTTTGGGGCTGATATATTTTGTTATTTAATGAGTCCTCAACATGGTGATGCATAATAATTGTGTAGTCATCTCCACCAAGTTAATAACATACTAGAGGATAATATTAAATTTAAGAGACATAGGAGAAAATGTTAGCTCTCTTTTAGGCAATTTCATGTATGAATAGCATTGAACACAGGCCAAAGAAGGTCACTTAAGAGTTTTAGATTTTGACTTGTTTTTGTGAGGTATTAAAATATGTGCATTTATATTATATGTCGTTTGATCTTTCGATAAACAGCTGTTACAAGTTGAAGTTGCCCGTGCCATCAACGGAGTATGCGTTGTTGTTGATTCTGGCGGGAATTTAAAATATTTGATTTAATCATGTCCTTTCTAATCAAAAGCAAGAGTCAAGCTTTTTTAACATTTGACCAGCATTTCAAGTGAAATGGGTGAGAATATCTAAAGAAATCAGGCTAATTTACGTCACATGGGGAGAGAAGCTTCTTCATTCTTTTTCGTTCTATGCGACATTACAAATAGGTTGGTGTGTCTAATATCTGCTGCAACAAATGTCTATAAGGCCGCATAAAATATAACAAGAAACAGTGCACATTGCTTTAAGAGCAACATGATAGGAATTCTTCTTGACTGAAAGAAATATGATATACAGTCGGATGTGTATAGACACATAGAATGTCTCTCAGCGGAACAGCGAATGCGCTGATGTTTAGTGCATCGCTTAGAGATATTCTTCACTCAACTAAAGTCACATCAATTCGGTGCATATGATGAAGGCATTTGTCGTGATGATCTCGAAGTTGCATTTTTTTAACTGAAAGTGTAAACGGAAACAGTGTAAACTGTAAATTAGAACATTCATAAAAATTATGAGGAATCGATCAAAAATAAGAGAAAATGGTTTTCTTATCGATCTATTCCGCTTGAGGGAGTCTGCACATCCTTTACGAAGCCTAGTTAAGTAATTCGAAATAATGCCATAGGATGTTTCATTGATTACCGCATTGATTTTGAAGGGTGGATTCTACAATACCATTAATCATGAGACACAGGCAGAGCTGGAAAAATTCCGCTGAATTTTTTTAATTCCAATTCCGGAGCAGAAATTTCAATTCCAAATCCAATTCCAGTCGAAACAGTTCACTTCAATTCCTATTCCATAATACGATTCAATTCCGATAATTGAAAGTCGCGCATAGTGTCTTATGTTGATGTATCTAACGCTTGTTCGTTTCAATCTAACCCACGTGCCCTTATCCTATGCTCGTTTTTCCTGTGTGCCGTTCCCTGCGTCGTTCCTATGTGCGTTTTCATGTTCATATTTCATATTTCTTATATACATGTACATAAGCAACCGGTCAGCCTACTTCATTTTCGTTTCGTAAACGAGATATTCAATATCTCGTGAAAAAAAGAAAAGAAAGTTAACGATCAGCAAAGAATCAAACGCTGAGAGAGAGAGAGAGAGATGCGAGTAAATCTATTAATAAACTCACAGAAGAAAGAAACTGTGTGCGAATAACGTGATTGTTGATGAAAGACAAAACGACAATAAAAATGATATCATGAATTCTGACTAATGGTCCATTTTAAAAAAAGGAGATTAAAAATTCCGTGATAAGAACGAAATGTGGTCGGGTCCAAAGCTAACGAGCAGTGATTAAAGGAAACTCTTTCAATTTTCAAAAGGAAGTGGTTTTATCGTCAAGTCTCAAAAATTTGTGTAAATTAGAAACGATGAGGAATTTACACAACAACAACGCATGCGACATCTTCAGTTGCTGTTAGAAGGACTTCGGGTTCTCGCGGTGTAACATAACTACAGAAGTAACAACAACAACAACTGCCAGCGAGCAACAACGCAACAGCGTATACGGCAACAACACATCAGCTAGCGCGATTGAAGATTGACGGCATGAGTGACACTGATATTTATGATATTATTTTGGTATAAGTGAGTCCGATCGAATTGAAGTGAATTCAATATTAAGAAGTGAACTGTAAGTGTAAAGTTTTTCTTTTATCTTTGCGCATGGCATCTATATAACTATAGTCTTAATCAGGTTTTTTTAAGGCGATAGACGCGCCCGATTTGGGCGGGTAAAAATTTCAAATGGGCGGGTAAATTTCGGATGTCAACTCGGACCACTGTCCATGTCAGTCACTGTTGTTTTTCACACAAGGCGAATAATTCGAATTATTCGCATAATTCGAATTTAAAAATTATTAAACCCAACCCTATTTCAGAAGGTAATAATCTACACGAAACCTATTTATGTTCGATTATGCGATTCGCAACCATTGTCAAGTTAACAAGTACAAAACCTTTCCTTCACTCACACACATTTAAAAGTAGGAAGTTATCAAAACGGAAATACCATGTAGTCATGTAGTGGACCATGCCATAATAAATTTTACTGGTTGCGAATGAAGAAATACATTCGCAGTGGTGCTTTCTTGTCTCACATAGCTTACTTCATTTATAGAATTTGCATCACTGAAAGTTATGGAGGTGTACAACTGTACAGTACATGTATGTATGCCCCCTATACGTAGTTAACAATAAATTTCAATCGTTAAAGAGAAACTAGGCATATCAATTTTTAAGTAATAATTGTAACACAGCTTTTCATCATCCATGACTTAACTAAGCAATTTGCAGACTTTTGCAGTGCAAATAACACATTCATCGCTTATCAACGGTTATTTACATTCTTTAACTTCACTTCTCATTGATATGCGGCACTGTTTCGTTGATCATCAATAGGCTCTTGTCGATGAGGAATGACGTTGCAGAATGCAATTTGTCTTTATATAAATTGCAGTTTGCCATATTCACAGTAGCAAATTCTACCCCCTTTCCACGGCATTTTCACGAAAGGTCATGACCTGCTCTGTCATCGGAGCACACGCCCACGCATCAGAGCACGGAGCACACGCCCACGCATCAGAGCACGGAGCACACGCCCACACATCGGCGCACTTGAGGTAAGAGCACGGAGCACCAATCGGAGCACGCGGCGCCGAGCACGTGTGATGAGTCACAGCAAGGTATATAAGGAAGGCGCTGCTAGAGAAAATCATTCTCATTCTAACCATGCAGTACACGTGTGAATTCTGCTGTCAGTCCTTCTCTCGCTTTCAAGACTGTATTGCCCATGGAGCAGCGGAGACGGGTCGCAACTATTGTTGGACATGCTGTAAATGGTATGGAGACGAACACGATTGCCGCGCGTTTAATTATGGTGATGACAATGACTTGCTGTGTTTGGATTGCGACGGAAGTTTCGACGTGGAGGCGTACCATAAGCATGCGTGTGTGGGACGGTGTCGCTACTGCGATACAGTGGTGAATGCTGAAGCGGAAGGATGGGATGAACATTTGTGTCCCTACCTGTATAAGTTCATGCAAGAGGGCGGTGCAGCTGTGGAAGAAGAACGTATCATGGACGGTCGCGGATATAATTATCGATTTACCCCTCATCAAGCCACGAATGAATGGAAGGTATATTTGAATTCAATGTATGCGGACTTGTATCATGTCATTGTGCAACAACACCCCCACGAGGATGTGAAAGTGTTTGTGAGTATGAGACTCAGGTTTGCCAAGATGGATATGTCGACGGGCGAAGAGGAAGTGAGAGACATCACCACACCCTCATACATTCACGAACGCGTCCAAGCACGTAACTTTGATACATGGTTCCGTGACATGGTGTCAAAGTCTGAAGAATTTATTGAAGACTATCGAGAAGACGGATCAGGATTTGCGGTGAAGGAAGTGTTGGAGTTACTAGTTCAAACAAGTTCCTTCCCTAATTTTCGCATGGGCGCACCGATTCCAATCCACCGAGATATCAAGCTCTGCAAAGGCATATGTGTGTTTCAGCGCAACACGTATACATCGCATTGTTTTCAAGACAGTGTCCTCTATGCACTTACCTACCAAGACAATCGCATTCCTCGACGTGTTGATTCCCGCACCAAGACAACCTATGACACTTATCAGAATGAGCTTCCTGCAGTGCGCAAGTTGAATTTGAACCAGTATTATCATCTAGACTTTTCCATGATGACGTCAGAGGGGTTGATGAATACACGGGATATTCAGGAGTTCGAAAAGAAGAACAATGTCATTCTTCGTATCCACGTACATGACAGTAAAGGATTTGTGGGCCAATTATACCCGGTCCGTCAAGCTGTGAAGGAGAACACACGCATCGTTCATCTGGTGATGGTGACGCGGTACGATATGGAGGATCAGTCTGGACATTTTCTTCCCGTGACGGATTTCCAGAAATGTGCTCGCATGTGGTATCGGAACATGAGCCAAACGCAAGTGAAACGTTTTGAAACATGCGAGTTATGTAGTTTACGATTCAATTTCTACGAGAAGGGGATAAAGTTTGGAAAGACAAAGGACATGGCGCACAAAGAACGTCTGGAACATCAAGCCAAATGCGATGGAGGACTTTTTCAGATGGAAACAACCCCAGAAGATACGAAACCGCACGAATTTATCGACCACGCGAAAACCACTCAACCCCTCGCTGTGATGTATGCGGACATTGAGAGCATGATTGATTCCGTGTCCAAGAAGCATACGGCAGCGTATGTGGGATACTATGTGGTGTGGCATCCGGCGCTGGACATGAAAGAATCGGTGGTGATCCATAAGGGGATGAGAGCATTCCTGCCTTTATTACACACATCAGACAGGTGATCTGGTCTATGTTTGATCACATGAAAGCGACAAACAGTTACATGACGCTGACGGAGGATGATATGCGGGACTATGAACAGACAGCTCAATGTAACATGTGCGGATGTGATGTAAAACCGCCTACGACAAAGGTGCGAGACCACGATCATATCACGGGCAAATATCTGCAAACCCTGTGCAACGCATATAACCTGCGACGACGTCAATCCCGGAACACATTAAACATCTTGTTTCACAATTGGAAGGGATATGACAGTCACCAGGTGATTGTACAAGGGTTTACAAAGCTGGATCACAAGTATAAGATCAAGCCCATTTATGTGTAAGGAGACAAGACGTTGGGAGTGACCATCTTTCTTCCCATGCCATCCAATACCCTATATAAAATCCGATTCATCGATTCATGTCAGTTTTGGAAAGACTCTCTAAACAATTTGTCAACGACCATCAGTGACTTTCCTCACTCAAATCACATATGTCAACGTCTATCCGAATTGCGATCACACATGTATTCGGAAAGGATATTTTCCCTATACATATTTTGACTGCTGGGATCGTATCCACGAGACTCAATTGCCTCCGAAGGAAGCATTTTACAATGATTTGAGTGAGAAGGAGTTGGAAGAGGATGAGTATGCTGTGGCACAAAAGGCGTGGACAGAGACGGGGTGCAGCACGTTTGAAGATTATATCCACTATTATTTGACAGTGGATGTAGCCTTGCTCGCAGACATCTTCGAACACTTTCGAAGTGAAATACGCGACGTGTCTGCATTGGACCCCATCCACTATTTCGGCACACCTGGCTTGACCTATTCATTTTTCTTTAAAAAGACACAGGTCAAGTTGGCGAAATTGCATGACGTGGATATGTACCGCGTGTTTGAAGCAGGGATTCGTGGAGGGATGACATTTGTGAATCAACACCGCACTCAACGCACTCAAGCAGAAGAAGGTACTCACCTGTTTTATATAGATGCGAACAATTTATACGGTGCGGCCATGATGGGACCTTTGCCGAAGGATTGTTTTGCCTGGGTACGACCGGAGGTCTTGGTGGACATCAACGACGAATGGGTGAGACGATACAATGTCAATGGCACCACGGGTCATGTACTGTGCGTCGATTTGGAGTATCCCCCACACGTCCAAGATGCCACGGAAGATTTACCATTGGCTCCCTACCGCGGGACAGCGAAATGGGAGGACATGTCTCCCTATATGCATGAACTATGGCAAGAGTTGAACGGGAACCGACCCTTTCACTCAGCCAACAAGTTAATGATGACGCACGAAAATCGCAAAGAGTATGTGGTACATATCGCCGCTCTCAAGTATTATGTGGAGAAGGGCTTACATATCACCAAGGTTCATTACGGGATCTCCTTCAACCAAGAACCGTATATTCGCCCCTATGTTCAATACCATACGCAAGAACGCGCCAAGGCAACCACGAAAATGCGCCGGAATCTCCACAAGTTGATGGTGAACGGCAAGACGATGGAGAATGTGCGGAAATATGGGAAGCACTATTTTGTACGATCACCGAATTTATTTAGCAAATGGACACGTCATCCCTATTGTCAATCCTTCTTCACTGTACGGCAAGACGATGGAGAATGTGCGGAAATATGGGAAGCACTATTTTGTACGATCACCGAATTTATTTAGCAAATGGACACGTCATCCCTATTGTCAATCCTTCTTCAACATCAGCGACAAAGCCGTGGTGGTGAATGTGCGCAAGACCAAGGTAGACTTGAACAAGCCCATTTATATCGGGCAATGCATCCTGGACAACAGCAAGATTATTATGTACAAGCTGTTTGACCAGTGGAAAGCCAACAAGACGTGCACCTCAGTGGAACTCATTGGTGGGGACACAGACACCTTCTTCCTCAAAGTCCGCAGCCGGTATACACGCGAAGAAGTACTGCGTTCGTTTGAAAACATCCCAAAGTTTATTGATACGGAGGCGAAAGGTGTTCTCGATACCTCAAATTATCCCGTGAGTCATCCAGAGAGACGTACCGAGAATGCGAATCGTTTGGGATGTTTCAAGGATGAGTGTGTGGGGGATAGGGTGAAGGAGTTTGTATGTTTGAGTGCCAAGATGTACTCTTACATTGTCCTGAAAGGCAATGAGGAAGAAATCCACGACTGTTGCATGAAGGGGGTGTGTCAAGCAAAGAAGCGACAAGTGAAACATCAGAATTATGTGGACGCATTTGAAAAACATTCAATTACCTCGGTGTCACAAACACTCCTCCAATCCCAACACCACGTGATGAGAACAGTGACGCAAGTGAAGAAGGCCTTAAGTATCTGGGAGGACAAGCGGTGTTGGTATTTACCCAATCAGAGTCTTCCATACGGTAACCATCGCCTATATGAAGAAGGGTATCTACACCCCGCTCTCAAAAATGTCAAGGATCTGCAACCGCATGGTGGAGCTCAGAGCATCCTCCGCAATACCACTGCAGACATTGTTACCACAACTCCCTCTGGCCACATACCGAGCATCACGCCCTTGTCGAGTCTATTGGAAATGGAACTCTTCGGTTGCTGTACAGATTTTCCCACGGGGGTGTATCCAAATTTTGGGCAACCACTCTCTGGAAAGCTACGATCGTATTTGTAAAGAGATGCGCCAATTACTCGCCCCCTACGGATTGGACGTGAGCGACCCAATCACAAAATCCTGCACCGTTCAATGTCAATGGAACTATACAAAAGACCGCATGCAAACCGTTCAACAGTTGCCATCGACATCAGTGATTTCCAACGAGCGCGAGCTGTTTCCCGGAACGTTAATACGCAAAGGTAATTTGCACTGTTCCTTCTTTTCCAACGGAAGTGTGATTGTGACGGGTGTTTTATCGATTGCAGAAGCGGAATCGTAGGTGGAAGACATTCTCAAATCCCTATTCGAAGGAGATTCCCTCAATGAATCGGACAGCAACTAGTATCCCAACGTCGTGGGTTGTCGCAAGAGACCTGGGATATTCATTCAAAGCTATAGAAACTGTAACACATCTCAATGAAACGATCACTGCTGGTGAATTAGTAGATCGACTCATGGATCTCGATGAGCATGCTGTGAATCACCATTTGGATCGTAGGTGGATAGAGGATGACTCTGTGCTACACTGCAATACAATGACATTGGCGCGATCTGGAGTGAAAAAAGTGAGATTTGCAATGGATGTGTCAGATAACTCTCCCCATAAAAGTGACTTTAGAAAGAAATTAGAAGAAGAGACATTTCAATTATTATGTGAACGGAACTGTGTTACATGTTTTAAAAAAGAACGATCCCTTCTCTTTTTACCATGTTCTCATAATGTTATGTGTTCTACATGTTATGTACCCTTTGAAACGTTATCTTGTCCCCTTTGTGATCAAGACATCGCTTCAATAGTCACTGTCTATCGTGCATGATGTATGGAAAAGCTCTGTGTATAGTGTATAGTGTATAGTGTGCTATCACGAGTGACTGAATGCTGTTTCATGTACAAAACCTTGTGGTATTATCCTCTGTAAAAAGTTCAAGATTCCATTGAAATAAAAATACAATCATTGACATGATTCATTTCTTTATTGACTTCAAAACATGGGATAATGTAGAATACAAATAGGAATAGACAATTTTATCATTGAAGGACAAGTAGGTTTGAATGAGTTCTTGATCTTTCTCGTAAGCATCCAATGTTCGAAAGAAGGTCAGTGTTTTATCCATAGACGTGTTAAAAGGGCGATAGTTTAAAAAGTAAATACAGTAAGCACCACAATAGGCTTTAGGACCTTGTATACGCAGAGGGCGACGATAGTCTAGAGGATAAGGTGTTTGTCGATAACCATTCGGTAACATGTGGATAGTGAGATGGAGTGAGTCCATAAGAGTCAAAGAATTCGCATACGCGTTGATCCGCATTTTGATAAAAGGCCAACCAATGCTTGCCAGGTTGATGAGAGCGATCACTATTGACAATAAGTGTCTTTGATTCCGGGGAATGAGCAGGAAGTAGATCAGCAGGAAACACACCTTGGAAGGGAACGTAAGAAGATTGGAGGAGGCGATGAGCAAACGTTTGACAACTACACTGAATAGCACAGAGAAAATCATCTTCGCACATGCAGGCATTGAGTAAATGTTTCTCTTGTAATTGATTCATACCCTGCATGATTCCTTCGATTTCCGTGTTGCTTAACCATTCTCCCATTCAGCCAACGCTGAGCTTTAATGAAACGATGTTGATAAAGAGGTGTCCAAGCGATAGGAGGAACGTGATACTCGGGTTCCTTCAACATGTCTTATGTTGTCAATGCGCGCCAACACTTAAATAGCGGGTGGGATATACGCACTGGAGATGACAGCATTCTCCGGTGTGACGGAGAATTGTTCGTCATGAATGATTAACATTAATAAATCCATATTTTGCGTGGTCGTATTCTCAAATTGCAATTCCAGTCCATATTGACGTGTATTGGTGAGTTGAACACTATCGATTTGTTTATCCAAGGTACAGTCAAAGGCGATAAAGTAACAGTATTTGGTAAAACTCTCCAAATCAATACCACACGATTCATTCGTGTTATAAACTTGAATCGCACGATTGAATTGACTGTAGGCAATCACGTCATCTTTGCAATTGATGGTGCCTCCTGTCATGATGGCTCCATTGGTGGTCATGGTGACTTGAGAGAGTCCATGCCTTTCAAAATAGAGTTTACGACTTCCTGGATCAAACCAAGAGTTACTGGGAACAACCGCGAAAAAGATGAGTTTAGGACTCAATAGAGCGGCCACATTGGAAAACGTCTTCTTTTGTATTCCACGTTCAATCGTTTGTCGTTGGACGGTCATGCCATTGTAGCGATAATAAATGGCTTCTGTCTTGCGTCGATTCGCAGTTTTCAATTGCAGTTTTGCATTCGGTGTGAGCATAGGCATATACAATTGGAAAGAGGTGATTTTGAACCTGTACTTTGTAGAGGTCGTCCCTGCAGCATGTGCCATATCATAAATGGCATATTGCGGTTTATTCAAGGTGAAAATGAGATCCAGTTGCATGCCTGGGGGCAGAGCAATCACTTGTTGGAACAAATCACATTTCAGGGGAAAGTCAAAGGTACGTTTAAATTTGTGGTCTGCCCATTGTTTGAGAATGGCTTGATTGAGTGCATTCTCTTTATCTGTAAACTCTACCGCCTTAGACTTTACCGTCTTAGTCGCTGCATCAAACTCCGTGTCATACATCACTTGAGGAACAGTAAATCCTTGTGTGACCATGTGTGTACTCTTCACATCATTGGTATATTGTAAAAGATTGCTAAGGTAAGCTCTCAAATAATACAAGTCAATGCCTCCTTCAATGGTGCGTTCATTCAAGCGGATAGTAATGTCAGAAAAGAGGGAGTGGGCCGTATTGTTGATAATAATTGCCTTGTCTGACGACTCACATGGCACGTCTGCTCCTTTAGCCGCATCATGTTTCATGAGTTGTACTTCCACGCGAAAATAGGCATTGCATACATCCATCCAATGAATGGCTAGTCGAGGGACGGTGAATTGAATGGTACCGGGATTTTCCAATCCATTGACTGGCGTCAGAACGCTCGTATGCTGAGAAGTACTCGAGACATCGACTTTATCACTTTGGAATACATCGTAACGCGCATCCAATAAGGCAGGTGTTCCCGCCATGCTTGATGGGACGGATGTCCTAAGATTGCTTAGTTCTTAAAAGAGCATGCGTTGTTTAGCACCTCCGCGATAACGCCCCATCAAACTTCCTTTCCCCCATTTCGTATGATGGGCAATGTCCACATGACCACGACGACGTTTAGGAGCTGGTGCTTCCACCCTATCCCCTTCTTCATCCGTGAAGACGCGTTTCCGACTCACTTTATTTTGAATAGCTTCTACAACACGTTCGGGAGCAGTCTGTAAAGTGCGTTTGGCGAGTGCTTTCACACTCTTTTTGAGACGATCAACTCCTTCTTGTGCGGTAGAGCTGACAGCATCCGTGACAGCTTGTTTCTCAGAATTGAGAAACTCTGTCGTACGTAACGATTTTCCCAACGTTTTCTGTACCGTATGTACAAGTCCTTTTTGCGATGTTTTTCGCGATGCTTTTCGAGATGTTTTTCGAGATGCTTTACGAGATGTTTTTCGAGATGCTTTTCTGGGAACTCTCTTTTTGAGTGATTTGGGCAGACGGATGGGTGATTTCTTGACACCAGTGACACGTGGTCTAATCATGCGTGTTTTCTGTCCAATCACTTTATTCCATCCACCTCGTTGCATAAATGAATCTCTTCCAAACAATCGTCCAGAGGAATTTGTTCGGTTACGGATTAAAAAGAGATTCGTCATCGTGTCTTGGTGTGCTTGGAAAAAGACAATTACTTAATTGCGCGACGTCGGAGATGCATTTTTACATAGGACCGTCCGTCTGTCATAGGGATGGGATGACCGTCATCCGACATGAGTTTGATTTCAATATCTTGCACATGTTGACTTTTCACAGGGAGATAGGTGACATTCTGGAATTCACGATGAATACTATCTCCATAATCTTTCCCCGTGTAGGGAATCACACACATACAGTTTGTTTTCATACCTCCTACATAATGATAGCCTACAATATAACAATACAGGAGAATATTGTAGGTAAAGGCATTCAAATTCAAAGGGGCACTCGCTTTCTGTGAGGAGGTGAGTAAGTCTGTTTTAAACCCAAAAATGTCTTTGAGCAACGGATGGAGTTTCATACTGTAGTGTGTGGGTATGACCACTGAGACAACATGGACATGAGGCGCCAATGTAGTGATAGAAAAGTGGAAATTGTGTCCATGGTTTCGATTCTGATTCAAACACTGCATCAACGTCTTTTCCGAATAAATACCGCGTGGAATGTTGAAGCGCGTAAACATGCCTCCCTGTTTGCCTTGTTTGTCTTGTTTGCTTTGCTCTCCCTGTTTTCCTTGTTCACTCTGTTTGCCTTGTTTGCCTTGCTCTCCTCGCGGTGAATCCGTTTTGATGGACATGATAGAGGACGTATAGACGGTCGGAATCGTCTCAGGATCCTTCAATGTCCCCACACTAAAGCTGACATCCACGGGTATTGTCTGAAGGGTATTGATGAAATTGACGATGGAGATACCGGCTTCCCATTGATCCCCATGGACCATGGGGATGGCAGGAACCAAGCGATTTTTGAAATGATTGGCTCTATTTTCAGGAAACAAATTGGGCTGAGCATTACTCAACAAGTGAATCGTTTCCTCATGCATGGTTGAGTGTCACTCTGTCCCCATTTACCTAGTCTCCTTACGGCGGAGATGGAGTTTGAAATAGGATCGTCCTTCATGAATCGGAATAAATTCGCCATCATCACCACGCAACTGAATTTCAATCTTATCAATAGCCGATGTAAAAATGGGGTAATAATCAATATTGGACACTTCATACGACACCATTTCCCCCAAACGTTGTTTCTCTTCAATGGGGTGAATTTTCAAGATTTGTTCACGTTGTCCTCCCACAATACTTTCCGCCACAATATTACAATAGACGATAATGTTGAAGGAATTGGGAGTCATGCTGAGGGGAGAGAGTGTTGTCATCTGTGTATTGGGTCCATAATAGGATTGGGGTAGACCTATACGATAACTCAACGCTTCTCCAAAATCAATAAAGGCATGTTCCGCGGTTTTCACCGTCAAATAATGATCTTTCGAGAGAGAAAGGGATACATCAGTCCACGCCTGTAAATTCACCTGAAGTTTGGAAAAGAGTCCTTCCAAGGTATAACTCCCTTTGGGAATGAGGATGCGATGAAACGAGGTAGAAATGTCCAGGGTGGGGTTGATGTAAACTTGCCGAATCATGTGTTCATAGATGTGCAACGGTTTCATGGTCTTGTTATAGAGATGAAGAAAAGGGCGAGGTGTGGGATGTGTATTCACCATAACCGATTGAATATCTTGTTTTCCTACATCCACTGCCAACACCATAACATCCACTAGATAAAACATGTTTTCTTGCCAGCGTTCCATCATGGTCGTCATGAGCTTTTGCATATCCTCACTGAACCATCCAATAAAGGAAGTCAATCTATCTTTGCAGACTTTCAGGGTGGATCCTTCTTGATACGCGACAGCGGGTGAATACAATGTCTTATCAGAGAGTCTATCTCCAAACAAGTAGGATTGTAAACACGTATTGGCCAACAGCTCTTTCGATTCGTAAAGCATAAGGGAAATAGGATTTCTGAAACAAGCGATCCAATTCCTTCCCTTTCCATGGGAAGAGGGTGTCGAGGGTGTGGTTCCATCCTTTGGCATAATCAAAGGTATATTCCGGTAAACCATAGATGTGTAATGTCATCCCATGGGTGACATGTTTTGGACGTTGTTGATACCGACGGTAACTTGCAGAACAATGTTCTGGCGTTTCCAAGTGCATACAGGTTTGTTCATGATAAGTGAACATACCATATTCATAGCTATGATTCAACATGTGTTGCCAGAGTTGTGGGGGAATGATTTTCAACCAATACCCTTCCGCGATTTTAAAGTGAAGCACGTGAAAGACACCCACTGTGGTATACGTCACCCACACTATATCAGACAGGGGGATGGCTTGATTGAAAGCTTGC
Organism: Prostheceraeus crozeri; assembly: GCA_907163375.1. Taxonomy (NCBI): domain Eukaryota; kingdom Metazoa; phylum Platyhelminthes; order Polycladida; family Euryleptidae; genus Prostheceraeus; species Prostheceraeus crozeri. The sequence goes on along the minus strand of CAJQUW010008068.1, from coordinate 63,493 downwards.
ACAAATGATTGGAGGGTATAGTATTTCGTGGGTAAATTGAATCGTAATGGACTAGGGAGAGGAGATAGAGTATGAAAAATCTCAAAAGGGTCACCATGTTTGATGTTGAGAATATTGGGATGCTTCTTATCTTCAGTCTTATACTGTTGTGTCGGTTTTCCGTTTCCAAGCAAGACATGGGTCCCACTCAATGCATAGGGGACACTCTTCTTTTCAAAGAGAGCGTCCAATTCCATGGTTTGTTTCTGAAGGATAAATGAGGGAACATGAATCGTGCTGAGGGGGATTTCCAAGATCCATTCGTCCCACACGTAGGTAGCCACTTGTTCTGCTTTGAAAATCTCATAGGCTTTAGATTGCCGGTCCATCTTGATTTCCATATCGTCCACGCAATCGATGGTCAGTTCATAATGATAGGACATGGATGTGATGGTCCATGTCATGGGGGCGGGGAAGATGGTATTCAAATAGGTTTCCAACGAATAATAACCTGTGGGGACGATAGAACTCCACGTCTTATCACTCTCTACATTCTTGTAATAAAACGATTCAGGTCTAGACACATGAAATAACAGTTTGTTCTCCTTGGTTAATTGACAAAGATCCGTTGTCAACACAGTCACTTCTGCATTCACCCTATCTCGTTCACGAACAATCTCGTCAAGATTGTCAGTTCCTGCAGTGGGTTTGAATGCTTTCACCCTCCTTCTCAGCGTTGTCAACCGTTCCTGTTTCACTTCAAATGCATGAAGAATAGTCCCATACAGCTCCATCAAATCCACCAAACTATGATAGGCAAATACATTATAAGTGTTGTAGATATGATACTGTTCCGTAGGTGTGAAAGGAAGTGCATGTTGTCCCGTTTCGTGCTGCATATCCGCACCACTGGCCAATACATTTTCTTTCCCATCTTTAGGATGGGAATGAACTAAATGATGAATAATAGGTCGTTTTGTGGCTTGTTCCTTTTGAATCGATTTTCGAAAAATTTTCAATAAGACCGTATCGAACAATCGCTTCTTGGCTCCGAATCGTTTAGAGACTAAAACACCTTCCATCTTGTGTTGACGTAGGATTCGCATCATGTTGCGGTACTTTGCATTCAGTGGGTTGATATAGGTAGGCAAGAAACGGGAGGTGACTAAATCAGGAGCATCGGCTATATGGAGGGTAGGATCGACCTTGTGTAACTGTGTATCAATCTTGTCATACAATTGATCAATACGGTTTCTGAACCATGACACATGTTTTTTCTTGGGATGTGGATACTTCTTTTCACGTTCTTTTGGGGTGAGTGGATTGAGGAACTCCACTGGGAAAATAAATTGATTTTTCATGGTGCGTGTTGGCAAAGCAAACCATTTTTTAGAGACCAAATGTTGCAATCGGAAAAAGGTGTGTTGATACATTCTCACGGCCTTCATCAACGCTCTCAGTTTAGGAAGAAGGATGCGAAGATTATGAAACAGGCCTATATGCCCTCTGGGAATAGGAGGTGCCTTTGCATTGCGTTTGAGAGAGCTCACAAAGGTATCGGTCCTCATCCACACAGCACGTGTCGTATCATCACTCAGGGGTTGTATATCCTGATAGGTCACTGGGGGAGCCATGGTAACAGTGGCTATTTTCTGCAAATCGGAGAGGATTCCATAATCCATCGCAGACAATGTATAATTGGAAGCATACGTCACATGAAAGGACAACCTGTTGGACGAATGAAACACTAATTTCCCCACACCAAACCATTCTAATTGTTTGAATAAATTGAGCACTGAGATTTCATTTCCCAACAACCTTTCAATCCCATGTTTGGCAAAATGACAGCGGTGTAAGGGAATCACACTGAACCAATAGTCATGGGCGGGATATTTCTTTACGTCACATTCCTTTCGATAAATGGAGAGACGTGTATGGATCCGAACGACATCCTTCCATGATAAATGATAGACACATTTGTCCAATAAGAGTGAGGCCGCCAAATGAGGGGAAAACACAAGGACGTAATGAAATGCGGAGAATTCCTTGATTTGAAACAGGGAAAATGGGGCAATGTCAATCACATAGACATCTGCTTCCTCTATACCATTGCATCCATAATACAAGTAGGATGGATGTGTCGTGACAGTCATCATGTTGGAAATGGTACGGCGTGTATATAATTCCAACGCTGTGATCATGGGGACTCTTTTCACTTCCTCATCGGATTCAAAAATGGTGTGACGACGGACCACATTGGTCCCTTCCATCGTATAATAAGGCAAATAGGTCTTCAAATCTTTCGTATCCACCATTTTACCCACGGTAATATAACAATCTTCGGGAATCGTATCCACATTATTCACATACCCAAACTCTTTCAAGCCTACTTCCCATGTTTCTCCTTTAGGAATAAAAAGTGGATTTTCCAGTCGTGTAAAGAAATGATTGGCTTTATTGTCATACAAATGGGATTGAGTATTGCTCAACAAGTACACATGTTGTTCCTCATACAGTTCCTGCATGATTACAAAATCAATGGCGGCGTACATTACCTAGAGGTTCTAAGTCTGTCACCCATGAGTTCATCGAGGCCGGATAACCTTGCCAGTGCACAAAATATTCTGGTCGTCCATTCCGACGTCGGGTCTTGAGCACTTTGTCCACTTGATATACTTCTTCCTCCCGATGAATCACTTGTAATTCCTGAGCATAAAAGGATCCTTTGATCTCTTCTCCACTCAAGTCTTTGATCTTGTACATTTTGGTACCATGGGGGTTCTTGAGAATGTTGGAGACAATGAACTCTTCCGTCGACCAATTCGCTTCATACCCCCGTCCAAACGTTCCTTTCTCACGTGAAATACGTACACGTGCTCCCACAGGGATAGACTTCCCCGGGACTGCAACCTTTTTATAGTTTTGTCGGAGACGTTTCGCATTGTTTCGTTTCACTTCCTCGGTATTGGAGGCATTCACATCCATCGGGGTGAAACCTGTGGATGAATGGGTGCTGTTATTGTATGCATACATGACATCTGCGATATAATCCACCCAATTCTTGTGATTGGTGGCTGTAAAGATACGTTCCAATTTATTCTTGACAGTACGGTTCAATCGTTCGACATGGACACATTTATAGGGACTGTAGATGGAAAACAATTCAATAGCATGCTTGTCCAAGACTTCTTTCACCGGTCGGTTATAAAATTCACGGCCTTGATCCGTTTGTAATCGTTGCGGGGTGGGAATGGTTGCGAAAATGGCTTCTAAAACCTCCGACACTTCTTTGGCACTCTTGGTCTTCAGAGGGAATGCCCAGGCTTTGCGTGTAAAGATGTCCATCACCATGAGAATATACTTGTAGCCACGATTATGCTGTGCATACTTTTGATAATCGACAATATCCGCTTGAAATTGAATTTGCGTACCGCGTACACGATACGGGTGCAAAGGCTTAATACGATCCAATCGAGATTTGTGAAGGGTGTAGGTCGGTTGACGCATTAACCATTGTTTGACTTTTATTTTTGAATAATGTGAAGCAGCAGCAAGTAAGTGCATTGACGCTTCCGTAGCCAGCGGGATGTTTGGGATTGTAATAAATCTTGTGCAACACGTCCTCCATCGACACAATCTGCTTGGTATTGACGTGGGGGTTGAAGATAGGCGGTATTCCCGTTGGAACAACAATTAAAGCTCGCCGTGATGGTGTACTGTGTCTCTGCGCTGTCGTCTGCGTTGCCTTGGCCGCAACAACGCCCAAAGATACGCGATAAGAATGAGGAGGCAATTGGCGCGGCTGCCGTTGCCATTACTTGAATGGTGAGCCATAGTATCCCAAATCAAGAACTCCTTTTTTACTTAAACGAGTATTGATGGATGATTTCAATGGAGATCGCTTCGTCTTGGGAGAGGTGACCACAGAAGGTTTGATGACTTTCCCTTTCGATCTCTTGAGGACGGGTGGATCTGCGGCGTGAGTGAGCGGAGGTTTTGCGGCGTGAGTGAGCGGAGGTTTTTCCAATCGCTTCCCATGATCATCGTCCAAATTGAAAAATTGGCGACGAAATTTATCGAACAAATACATCCGAGCGTTCCATGCAGCGATATTATTGGAGGTAGGACGGCGACGCACAATCTCTCGTGCAATACGATCAAGATGGGCTTGTTGAGGAGTCATCATCATGGTTCTCACCCTCTGATCTTCCGCTTGATGTTGTAACATGGTCGACATCAGTTGGGTACTGTCACCACCACCCATTTGCTGTCCGCCACCGGTGTGTTCATTCATGTCAGATTTGGGAACCACCACTAATTCACTAAAGTCCATTTTCGTTTTATTGGGTCTTTTGCTTAACTTAAACACAATCATAGGTGGATTAAATAAGTTGGTGCGAAATCGGTACTCAAACGGACAATTCGTAGTGAAATCAATAAAGAGGTAGGCATAATTCCCATACTTTTGAACCAATGTCGTTTACATATCATGCACGACGCTCATATTGCCTTTTGGGAGCATTTTCCCCATGAATTGAGCCAATTGTTGTTGATTTCTCGGATTATTGAACACGACCAAATAATGGACATTGCCATTACGAATACGTTGTTCTTTATCACCATACAAATACTGTGTGATTTGCACTGCGAAAAACCGTTTATGATGAGATCCTCTTAAAAATAATCCCGTCACAGTTTCATTGTTTTGAGATTCCTGTTGTAAATCATCGAGAATAATTAAATCATTTTCTTGCAATTGATCAAAATCATCTTGGGTAGGCACACCCATTTTCTAGATCACCTCTTGTAACTCTTTATGAAGTGGACTTTCTATCCCATAATACCACCAGACTTTACGAATGGGCTTTTTAAATAAAGTATGACGGTTCTTGATCATATTCGCCACAAACGTGGACTTTCCCGATTTACTAGGACCCGAGACAATCATGGATGAGTCATTCTCTAAACGGAAATCCATCTTGCCGAATCATAAAAGTCAGACATATATTCCATGCATCATGTATTAAACATAACTTAAAATTGTTTCCAGAAAATAGAATCATTTCCAGATTAAAGAAGAGGTGGAATAAAACGTCCACGTGTACATGTCTTAAAGAGTGAGTTTTCAAGAGCAGTCACCATTTCACTCATCAATGTCCTTTCCATGTCATTGGTAAGAGGATTCATATTGTACTGTGCAAATGCTTCCTTCAACATGTTGGGAAAGGCGCGACGATGGATTTCGTAGGCACTACGCACAATGAAATAATGTTCAATATAGTTCAACACAGACCACTTCTCATTGACACACTGTCCTGCTTTGTACCATGAGGATGACACATACCACTGACTCTCCTGTTTGTGTTCCACCATATCCTTGAACATTTCGAGGAATCGATTGATCCATTTCTCGGCTTGTATTTGATCACCGTCAAAGATATGCAGCGCGTGTGACTCTTCCCGGATGCGAATGTACACGCCGAGTGCTTCCGCCTTGGTATAATCCGTCCGCATCCTCCTCCAATCCTCCTCCTCTGTGGGTTGAGCACTCCACCTCTGAGAAAGCATGCTTGTCATCTCATCCTCCTTTTCTTTCATAAGTACAGTGCTGTCCTCTGATTGGGATAGATGATCGAGATCCTCTATAAAGTGATTGAGTTCCTCCCAATCAATATCCTGTTTAGGTTGCACCATGTGTATCAGATTAAATAAACCACTGGAGGGAATGGATGCCTTCTTTATATCGAGTGTCAGCTTTGTCTTCTTCTTCTTTTCCTCCACCGCTATGCTCTGACCTTCCTCCACCTGTTTGATACGGACTTGGATTTGATCCACAGTAAAACACAGTTTCAGAGTCTTTGTCTGTCGATTACAGTATATGCCTGTGACGCGGAAGATGGTATTTGCTTGAAGGAAGGTATTCTCCTTGAGATTGGAAAGAAGATGTCCAAGAGTGGCCAAACTAACCTTCTTGTTCTTTCCATTCTCCTTCATCAGGAAGATGGGTGTGTCCTGCTTCAGCTTCATAAAGACACTGTCGTAGGCCGATTTCTTGTGTACATAACCGAGACAGGAGGTGAAGTTGTAGGCAGATTCGGGTTGGACTTGTTTGTAGAGGGATTGTATCGCATCTTCCAACGTCTCCAAATCGCGTGAGACGGCTTGAGAAATGCTGAAGAGGGAGGAGAGTTGATCGGAACCGTACCCAGCGTCATTGTACGTTTGTGCACGCCATCCATAAAATCCCGTGGCAAACACGAGTTTTGAGATGTCTCGTCGTGATTGCCAATCCATCGCATCCATCATCGCATTCTCTCCGCGAATGGGATAATATCCAGTGTTACCCCATTTCTTGCCCAATACCAGACGTGTGATGGGCAGAGGTTCCAACTGTGGATGTGCCTTGGTAAGGTAGTTCTTCTCGGCTTTCCCATTCTTATGGAAATAGGGTTCCGTCGCTTCAACAAAGACTGGCTTCGATGTCGGTGTATCTGACGAATACGTGACTTTCGCCTTCGTCGCGAGAGGAGCTTCCAACGTGTTCGTACGTTTACCCATGACTGAATGAAAATGATTGAAATGGCTCAGTTTATATAGAGTTGAGCGTGGGAAAATTTCTTCTCATTGGTTGACGCCCACGCATACAAGTGCTCTGATTGGTGCTCCGTCAAATTCACGATGAATCATTCATTTTTGGTGGTGTACGGGGCTTGTCCCTTTTTGTAGGTCAAATTCACGAGATAACGCTTGATTTCATGGAATTTGCTGAGTCATTTTACAATAACATCGGTCGATTTGGTGTGGAAAAGTACCTCAGAATTCTCGATAAATCACCTGATTTTACGAGGATTTGTAGCAGAGTGTGTTCTTCAAAGTCACAGTGAATCGATTGATATCATGGGAAAATAACGCATCAAATCCGTAGTATTTCTAACGATGTCATGGGAAAATCAACCTTTAAATCTTTGGTATATCGTTTGATTTCATAGGAATTTTACTGTGTGAACGTGTCTTATTCACACTCTTCGGTAAATCGTTCGATTTCATGGGAATTTCATTGTGCGGTTTGGTGGGATTGAGTATAAGTGTTTTGGACATATCATAGTTGACTACTTCCACATCGAGTAAGGGTTTTCCACTATCTTTACGTTTTTGATATCTTTCATCATTTTTCGACCAGATAAGAGGGCAACCAAAATGAATATGACGAGTGTAAAGAATTGTGATAGGGTTTCTTTGAATGAACCAATGAGTGAACATTTTAAATCTCCTCCGTTGGCTGTTGAATGAGTGTTCGCTATGGATTGAACAGTGTTCATGATGACGCTGTTGATGACGTGGGTATGGTTTACTTAGTGTTTGGAGCCGATCGATGCATGTAAGGCTTGTTTGAAAGCGCTGGATTATCGTGATATGCCATGGCATAGGCTTGTGCGAAGGGAGTTTGTTTCTTGTTAAATTTCCGTTTTTGACCCAAGTATTTGCGAGTTTGAGGGGGTGGTTTCACAAATTTGCGGAGAATTCCTTTGTAAGATTGAATAAACTCGTGCTGTAAAGGTGTTAATTTCCCTGGATTCTCTCGCATTTTGCTCATGAGTGCTTGCATATCCTTGACATATTCCTCAGGCAATTGATCGACATGACGGTTAATTTTCTTTTTCGAACATCCTATCAGTACATTGGTAAAGTCCTGACGTCGACTTGAACATGTTTCACACTGACACGCCATTCTTGTCTATCATCCTCTATCCCACATAACTTAGTTTACATGGCGTTCACCAAATTCATGTAGCGTGCGTGGACGTCTGCATTTTGGTTGGTTAAGTGGGCAATAAACTCTTCCTTTTGAGTCAGCAAGTCACGCATGCTTTCCAATGTCTCATCCAAATAGTCTCCATTGCCATCTGTACGATTGGATTCATGAATGTGTTGATTAAATGTATCTTCCAACACGTGCAAGATGCGTTTGCGAGCATTTAAATGACGTTCATGGAGACGAATAGAATCGTTCAACAGTTGAACAATGGCGCTGTTTTTCAAATTGTTCAGTTGAATAATGTACTCGTGGGAGTTGTCAATGACAGGTGAATTGACTGGGTAAAACATTCTTTCCTCCACGGGGTGTGCGTCCATGGGTGGTTGAGGGGTTCCTACCCCCACTGAGTGTTGTTGTTGAGGGGTTCCTACCCCCACCGAGTGTTGGAGAGGTTCTCTTGATTCTTGTACCTCTGGATTTCCCACTGTGTTCGACATGGCTTGGACATAACTGTTGTGATCATTGACCGGACCTGTGTAGTTATCAAATGTCACATGACTTAGTGTAGGTTGAATATTCTCTAACGATAGAGGACTCAAATCAATCTCATTCGCAGCCATGGCTAACACATCTGGTGGCAATCGATTCCATTCTTCTTGTATTTGATGGACCGTATGGGTGGGATCCGGGGGAGCATCCACTCTGGCTTGATCTTCAACCATACTTTTCACGACAGCTTGCAGCATAGTGTGAGAAGGATCAGGTGTTGCCTGACGTGATGTTAAGGCGCGATGATCAGCTGGAGAGGGTCGAATGAGTGCTTCTAGACTCGTCTGCATCCAAATCTGTATTCATAGGTTGAGGGGGTCGCAAGGGGGTTGCACGACGTGAGGCGGGTGATAATTGTCGATCTTGTCCTGTCAACGTAGATGACATCTTCAAAGAGGATCTCGGAACATGCTGTTGAATAATATAGTTGAGTTTGCTCACATTTTCTCCCTCCATTCGCTTGTTTAAAATATGGGTATGTTGACGCGCAAATTGTTGAGCTGTCTTCCTATCCACCGTTCCATCGAGTGTTTCCCCGCATAGACATGCATAGATGAACTCTTGACTTGCTTTTATCTCTTCTTTTGTCTTATATTTTAGATTGTGTGAATTATAAATATGCCTTCTCAGACGATCTTTTTGATAAGGGCATTTACAGACAGGACATAGGGTTATTCTCAATTTTCGCAACGTCAATGTCTCTTCACTTTCACGCGTTCCTCCCTTCATGATTGATTTTTGTTGTGTGTTCCTGTGCATGCTTAAATACATTCGTTGGCCATTGAAACAAAATACTGAAATGAGCACAGATACGATTCAATGTCTCTTTGATATAAATAAGACTTGCTGCTGAAATCACACGTTTATGATACAGCTCTTGTAAATATGTGAAATGTTTCTCATTCATAAACCTCCATAGTGTGTCCTCATACAAATCGTCATCCTCAAACATAGCCATGAGTACATACACACGTCCCACGATGGAATAGCGGTCATTCAGTACCAATTGATTCAAATAGACGGTGGACGTGTCGGTAAACTCTTCTAATGTGGGGATATCATTGCCTCGGATGCGTTCATCGAACCAAAAATCAATAAGGATCTTCATCCGCGCTTGGTGCGAAGGAGTTGTCGAACTTTCTGTGGGCGTGATGTCCATCTTCCACGTGGTCGTCTTTTTCGAGGGCGTCTTGTCCGAATAGGGCGATGTCGTCTTTTTCGATAATAGGGTAGGAGTAACATGATCTTATTTGAGAGAGCGTGACGATCCATAACTTAAATAGTCACTCATCGCGGTGAGTATGCGTACAATCTCTCTCAGAAGAAAAAGGAGTACAAGTAGCATGTTTTTCCAAATCTATCAACCCCAATAGCAGAATGCTTATAATATGGAAAACCAACATGATTCATACAACGACATTCTTTATTCATACTTAGTCTGCGTCGCTTACATATTCTTCTTCTTCTGATGTCCATCCAACAGAGATATATTCAAAATTAAACGTTATACAATAGACACCAAGAATCTCTTTGTTATCACTGTCCATAAATTCATAGTCCCATACGTTCTTCAGTGAGGCTAAATAGTCATCCATTTCTTGGACGTCACTTTCATAATAACGTTCACTGGCACCCATCAATGGTGGAAAACCATTTCTTTTGCATTCATAAATCGTGAATGTATCCATGGAGAGTTCACATTCAGGCTTCACTTTGATCTTCTCCTTCACATAGGGAATCACTTTCTCCAACATCGCGTGCGGTTGACATGTCGTTTTCGGGTAAATAATGAGCTGATTTGGATAGGTGTACACGTGAAAGTCTTCCATCATGTATGCGTCTTGAACGTTTCTCTATTTTTACCTAGTAATAACAGGTGATTGGAATAACATTTATTATAGAGATGCACTTTCTTGAGTCATTTCACAACATGCATTATTCTTGCACAAGGTACGATGTTCGGCATAGTCACTGAAGTTACAATAATGAACAATGTAAGACTTGTGGAGTTGTCCATTGTCCACCGTAGTTGATTCATGCATCACAGTGATGTGGTCAATCTTGGTCCAGGCCCATGCAGCTTCACAGGAATCATAATTTAAATACAGCGTATGCACATAAAGTCGATAGTGTAGATCAAAGCAATAATGAAGGAGAATCTCGACCACATCTGACAGCGCACAGTGGTACCCATACTGTACCTTGTCAGCTTGAGTTTCTGTAAGTGCTTTCCCTCGGCGTAAATGTAACAGGGCTCGACGGTAAGCTTCTTTCCCTTCATACTGGGAATGGTTTATCCAGTGACATCCGCGACGCATATGTTCCTTGTAACCAAGCCTATACAGTTCACTATCTCGCATACATGAGGTGAATATATTCCAATGAGAGTCAATGCGTTGAGACCATTCGGGGAGAGAAATACTATCCATGGTCACTTTTTCCAAGAGTTTTATGCTTTTCAACCAAGCTCTTTCCATCTCCGATACTCCATTCCCTACAATCAGTTCCGCGTCTCCATACTCGCGTGTCATTTCATGGACCCAACCATTAAAACGGTGAATAATCACACTCTCTTCTGCACCACATTTCCCAATCACACGGGGGTTGAGACCATGAATAAATTGAGTCGCAAAAACATCACACACCGATGTCTCATGATTGATAAAGTCATGGAAGCGCGATGTAATGGTCACATATCCAGTCGGTTTATCGTCTCTGGGCGTATAATGACACCAAATGGCAGCTACTTCCTGCATGGGATCTCCTTCCGTATCAAATACGATGAAATAGCACACCGGTTTCTTCTGCTCCGCCCACCATTGTTGTACTTTAGGATGATCAAATGTAATGGTATAAGAACCTTGCATGAGCTCGCCCAAATGCTGAATCCGACGCATCGTGAAATGAATCTCACCTTGTGTGTCTCGACTTATATACCCGTCCCTAGGGTGGTGTACAACATGATTGGTTTAGCGATGATGATGTCTTCTTCGACGTTTTCCTCCTGACATTTTATTCGTTAAAGCACTTACGCCTGCGGCACCGGCTGCACCCGCTGCTCCCAACGCTGCAGCTTTCCCTGCGGCAATAAGTGCAGGGATGAGGGGAGCTAAAAATGGGAGGATGCCTCCTCTTTGTTTACGACTCCCGCGGTAGATTCCACCTTTTTGTCTTCGACTTCCACGGTAAATACGACTTCCACGATATTCTGACGAGGGCTTCCGCGATAAATACCTCCACGTTGCATGATTACCGTGATAGGCTAGATGTCCCTACTTAGTTCTTCATTAATAGTTTCCCTAACGTCTTTAACTTTCCCAACTTGTTCCTATTTAGATCGTGTTTCAACCGTTGCCATTCTTCCTTTATCATTTGATTATTGGATTTATAACGTGGTCGCCACGCTGCTGGCAACAACGTATTGCCCAAATGACGTCGAATCAATTCGCCTTTATGCCTCTGAAGAGCTTCACGCCCTCTACGATGCAGTTGAGATTTTATATACCGTTTCACATGTCTAACAGTTCCTCCTCTCTGGCATCGTTTACGGCGTGTCATGATTAATGTTTACGCTTCCCAATCATAACTTAGTCACAAAATAGGAGATTGATCACTACATTTATTCATCATCATCCAAATCTACATTATACGTGAACCAATTCAATTGGTTCTTAAAAACAATGGGTTTCAGAGGTCTCCCTCGTTTCTTACTAAAGTCAAATAAATATTTGCGTGGGTCCCGATTTCTATTCTCTGGTCGAAGCGAGGCTTGGGGGACATTATTCACTTCCTTGGGCTGGACTTTCTAATTTTTCTGTAAGTGTATAGATTCTTTAATTTGTAACATATGTCTGTATGTGTATCCATTCTTTAATTTCTTTATTTCAATCTTCAATGCAATAAACATACATGGTAAGCTATGATTATTTTTATTCTGGGGATAGTAATGGGTTATAGGACATATCATGATAGAATAGAAGTTAAAATAAATGTTAAAGATTGAATTTTAAGATTGGAAATTGTTCATAAAATTTACAAGTTAGAATTATTTTAATGATAAGAGATAGGATTCATAAATTGTACAAGTTAGAATTATTTTTAATGTTGAAAATGGTTCATAAAATTGACAAGTGCTAGTGAGTATGTAGACTTCCCTAGTAAATGACCATCAAAAATAACATGTGATTGGAATAGCCTTTGGAATATGACTGGGACCGGGAAGACTGACTTATCTCTCTAACCGCAGAAAGAAAGTCGTCGAGAAAAAACTAGCAACTTCACCCGGAACTCTAAACTAGCAAAGAAAGCTGATGAAAAAGCTAACAAGAGCAGGAACTAAAGCGAAGACAAGAAAACAGACAGGGCAGGATTGGACTGCTCACTCAAGATGAATAACCAAACGGAAGAAAACAAAAGAGCAATCAATGACAAAATCAGTCAATACAAAATCAGTCAATACAAAATTTAACAGAATGATGCGAGATATCAGTTCAATTCAAAAATGAGACGTGAAATTATTCAGTTGTCGGCAATTAGCAGTCAGTGTTCACTACTCAATACAGACGGGCAGATAATATTAAACACAGCTAGGGATAATCTACTTGATCTTATTAATTATCAATCAGCTGTAAACAGTCTCAGAATGCACTTGATGATTTTATTTATCAGCTGTTAAAGCATTGCTTAACCTTTATTGAGAGACAGTAGACAGCAAACTCAGTGAATGAATTGAATCAAACAACAATGCAGGGGACAATAGGGTATGCAGCACGCTAGCGCAAACACACTACAGTCCGAGACTGCACACACAGCAGACGCACGCATACAACGACGCACAGATTTGTCTAGCCAGGGGGCATATACCCGTTAATGTCATAGAAATTGACAACAATAAAACCTCTAGAATGGAAATGAAGCTTCATGCAATGCACAATAACGGCACATAAATCGCACGCATTTTCACTTGGATGCACCTGCCAACGTCTGTATGATTGGGTTAGAATCAGTCACATGAGTAAATCGAAGCTTTTAATTGGTGGTTCATGCCCCAACTTAGTTCCCTCGGATGTGCCGCGACCTTGAGTCAATTTCCATTCTAGCGAACTTCAGATAAACAGTTTATTTCTATGGTTAATGTTGTCGACATATGATGAGAATGATTTTCTCTGGCAACGCCTTTCCTTATATACGCTACCGCGACTCATCAAATGCGCCGATAGATGCCCGGCGCCACGTGCTCTGATGAATGTCAAGTGCTCCACTTCATGACCTCTTGGCCCCCAAGTGCGCCGATGCGTGTCAAATGCTCTGATGAATGGGCGTGTGCTCCGTTTCCTGTCCTCTTCGCCACCCGTGCTCTGATGCGTGGGCGTGTGCTCCGATGACAGAGCAGGTCATGACCTTTCGTGAAAATGCCGTGGAAAGGGGCTAGAATTTGCTACTATTCACTGTGAAATCATGTAGTGTATTATGATTTATCATATATGTTTTTACTGCAAGTTCAAGAGACAATTTTCCACTGTTCCTCTCCATCTTATCCAGCAATTGTTGCTGTGCACTTTTTAGTGCATGTACGTCATGTAGGCATATATTGTACCACCACCTCTAATTTGCTGAATATTCAAAAGATGCAACTTTGTTTCCGCTTTCTTTTTACATCTGGAAAGGAAATTGAAAGAAAGATCTACACCTTGTTTTGCTTTGTTTTAGATTGGCGGGTAGAATTTGGGAGTGGGCGGGTAAACGAAACCTTAAAAAAAAACCTGGTCTTAATTCTTAAAAATTAATATTGTTAATTGTTGTGATTGGAAGTTGAATAATAGTTCATGTAATTGAATAATTAATTATTAGAATAATTTGTTGACACTGTCTATATTATGGTTTGAACTTACAAGGTTGACTCCCTTTAATGCAGCGTTAATTTTCCTCTTTCCAAACCAATTGTTTTTCGTGTGTGCAACAATTGAGTTAATCTCCCATTTTTGTGCTTATCCTATCAAGAACTAAATTCAACAATTGCTTTATTTTGATTAATTATCTTACTTGATAAATAAGTAAATAAAAGATTGAAAAAAGTTGATTGTATTTTCATTGTCTGCTTAATCGCTGAAATAACATGGTCCGGGGCTGTAGGCCCATCGAAGTCACAAAAAACACCCTTTATTCGAGAATAGAATAAAACTACCTCTGTCGATCTCTCTCTCTTATCTCTGCGTGCAGTTAACACAACGGCCGAGCACTGTGATTTCAATTTTTGTACAAATAGATTTATCACAGGTCTATCGAAAAAGTGGAATTGAGGTTTATCAGGTTCAATTCCAATTCCGACGAAAAATGGAATTAATTCCTGATCGGAATTAATTCCAATTCCAACTTTTCCAACTCTGGACGCAGGCCTCTCAAATTTTAAGATATACTTGTTTTGCAGTGCTGACCCGCCTCGATGTCTCATTTGACTGTATGAAATCTCAAAGAATGTGTGCTGTATGTATACGTCTTGTCTAGTATATTCTTTCCATCCAGTCGAAGAATCGATAGTGACGAATAGGCTATATTTCATTCGTACCGTATTAAAATTTCATGAGTTGTGATTATTGTTGTGTTCCTCTGCATTGAAAGATGGGCATTCTATTTTGCTATTGGTGCATGCATATGTATACGAAACTGACATTGTAATAAAACTAAAACGATGGTCACATTGAAAAAAACTGGGGGCATTCTATGTAGTAAATCATACGTCGATAGAGGAAAGTTACGAAAAAATCTACAATGAGATAAGATTGGCTAGTACTTCTTGCCGCTGGCACTTCAAATGACATGTTATTTAGAATTTCTGACACAAATAGTTAAATGGCAACCAGCAACGAATCAGAGCACGATGTCATCAAAAGAAATAAAAAGAACGTTCCGCATGAGCTTAGTACTAATGCTCACGATTTTAAGGATATATATATTTCGGTTTAGAATTTATTGAAAAAAGTACTTTTTTTAGTAGTTTGTCGTCTGAGTGAAGCTCGCTTTATCAAAACATTGAAATTATCTAAACAGGAAAAACGAGTTACCTAACTTTCAAAACCCTCTCTGCGAATTCCGATTCGTTGCTGGTCACTATTTGAAAAAAAACATTCTAAATCACATGCCCTTTGAAGTACCTGCCAATTCCATCCTTCCTGTATTGTCTTACCTTTATCGGCCGATGAATTCTGCGAAGTGTGACATCAATTTTTTTCAACATGACCATTATTGACACACGCTTGTTCTTGGGCATCAATTTGGTAAAACTTACATGAAAATTTCATCAAATTCTTACAGAAATGATGAAAATATTCTTGCAAAAATATAAGAAGTAAAAGGTAAATTTCATCTGTATTTGCTGCATTTAAAGCACAAGAAAATGTAAATCTAATAGTGGGGTTAATGACTTAAGAAAGAACTAATCAAGCATTAGGCATCCACGCAATGAGCGAAATAAATTTGTACATATTTTCTAAGTTGTAACAGTAGTCATTAAAGCATGCAGAATGAGATGAAAAGTCACCAAGCTGAGTTTAAAACAAGCTGACAGGTCGAATAGAATGTTCATAGAAAATTAAAAAGATGCTTTTTTTAAATGGATTAAATATGGGTATCAAATGTAAATGGATTTTCATATAAAATGTTATGAAATAGCAAATAACAGGGCATCAATAACCTAATTATCTTACAGGTAATATCATCAAAAATAGAAAATATAGCATAAATAAAACAAGAAAAATAAAGATAAATTTCTCACATCATGAAAATCTTACTTCTAATCAATAATCATCGATAACTTTGACTTTCTCGAAGTACAAAGTATATCCATGTCTAGTTCAGATATTTGACTTCTTATACTGTTTTTTCCTTTATCACTTTACTCCCATTTATTCCCCTTAATAGACGATTGGGAAGTGCCACTTTAGTGGACTTTCGACCGGTGCGTTTGTGCATTTTTTTTTGCCCAGATGCCCTTCCTGTCGACTACCGATGATCCTTTTGATCGGCCTCGAACCTGTGACCTCAGGACCCATAGGCAGGCACTTAGACCACAGCTGAGTGATCCTGAAAAGCTGATCAAAAACCAACAATCCACCGCATTCATATAAAGAGGAAGTAACTAAAATTAAACTTACCGATGATTCATTTGTCACTGGAACCTTGAATTTTTCCAGGGCATCTTCAGCAACTCCCGAGAACTTGGAACCACACCCCAATGAGTCCATACCTTGCTCTAGTAACCGATCCAGTTTGGTATTCACTTCATTCAATGATGGCTTCAACTCCTTCCCGATGTATTCCTGCAACACCCAAATTTAAGTCAACATTTAAGATACAGCATCAAGACTTACCAGAACCGATTTAGGTTGTAATTTTGCGGTAAAGCGACATTACAGCCAACATACATTACTAACACATAATGTGGCCCAATATGATAGTTCATTATGACCCAATAGGAGAAAGATGCCACTGTATCACAGAAGAAACATATGCAATTCATGCTCCGCAACGTTTTTTCACCGTCACACGGCGAAAAGTCGAACTAGTTAAAGATCGCAGAGCAAATTAATTTCTTGAAATCAATGAGATTTTCATCATTTTTCTTTTGATTCTGACCGATGTGGAGACGATTTTTTCGTATCATACACAGTTCCAATATTTACACACAAGGCCAAATATATAATTATTTTGATATGTCATGTGCTTGACCAATGGCTCTTCCTATTAATTACGAATTAAATTTTAACTTAAGTTTGAGAATTTGAACTTTCACCTTCCATGTAACTGGATTTAATAAAATTTACATAAATGAATAAGTATTATCAGTTAATGTTTCAGATCATCTAAAATTTCAGATTCGCAGCTATTGTTAGACCAACGACGATTAAGTTCTTCACCACTGAGAATGTCACTACAAGCGCGTCACGGACTATAAAACAACAAATGAAATGACGGCACTTACCAATATGAAATCAAGTTTTTCAATAAGCGATCTTTCTGCTGACGAATGGAGTTCAACCTGTATTTCGTGTGCATGAGGCTGCAAAATAAAGCATCATCAGAGTCACATCATTTTAAGTAGGACTACAGCTTGATGAATATCAGAATTAAACAATATATTGAAGTTATATTACATTATCCATGCACACATTCGAAATTTTTAAAAACTGAAGATGTCTACAAATTTACATGTAGATAATGCTAACTTGTAAGATCTTCGATTCATATCGGAACACGATTGATGATACAAGGTGGATGGTCGTTCGTCAGATTTCGATGACATAAACGTGATATTATCTTGCACTTGCAAGTGCTTGTCATTCGTTCTCATCGAAAGCCATGACACATGATTTTTATGTCTCATGCAACTGGTCCGTCTGATGCATCAAGACGGTCTATTATGGCAGGAATCTTTCTTTTTCATTTACATTATGATGTATATAAAATTATCGTGAATAAAACTTCCACTGAAAATAACATTTACCTCTCGTCTTTAGATCCAGGAGATGGCCAGAAACAGCATGTGAATGTTCCATCTATCTCTGGTGTGGTCGATATCCAAGATGAGGGAACTGTGAAAAGTGATTTTGGTCGCTCCCGATAAAAGTCAAACACAGCATAAGACTGGAAAAGAAAAAATGATACTAAAATGAACCCTTACGACCAATGCCTGTACAGTGTGTTGAACATTTTATATTAAAGAAAAATAAATATTTGATGTTCAAATGACCAAAAATCACATGACTTTAATAGTCTGGGGTTACGATTAATATTATCTTATCTGATATTTCTTCTCGGCGGAAAACATACAATGTTTGTATATTCCGACTAGTGCGTTCATTTCATAACAGCTCCAGTTTTTTCAATCTCAAGTTAAATTTTCCTATCATCAGGTATATTGAAAAAAATGCGGAAAAGGCGGGGATATGTTGTCTCCTTGAAGTCATGATAGTTTACAACCCAGTCGTCTCGCTAAATCATTGTATGTATGCCAACAAGCGGAAACAATAGCATAGCAGAAACTAAAACCTGCATACACTTTCCTTTGTAGGAAAGTCCACCGTTGTTTATATCTATGATCGGAAAACAAAACCACGTGAAGGTATGAAATGTTACACCAGCATCTGCCTAATTAAGACCATTGTAGTCAGCTACTTAACCCCAAAAGCATGAAATATTATGTCACATATTCCAATTATGATTAATTAGGTCGAGCCCTGGACCCGACCCATGTAAGTCAGTAATTTCACGAGGAATAATTTGTGCTGAAATCGGTTCATTCTGATTGGCCTTTCCTTTATTTCCCAAAACTGTATTTTGAATATGTTAAGTTGGGTAGAACCAAGTTTTGTTTGATATTCGAAATAAAAAATGTGCAATATATTTCGATCAGCACTTGCCTGAAGATGACCAGCAAGTGCTGATCGAAATATATTGCACATTTTATATTTCGAATATCAAACAAAACTTGGTTCTTCCCAACTTAACATTATCATGTCAAACCAAGGCATTTTCACATGTATTTTGAATATCTCAATGATTCCACTAGTGCTCATTACCTGTGAATTGAGTTCACCGACATCCAACAGGAGAGTGGGATGAAATTAACGCATGTATAATAATAATAATAAAATACATTAACATACATTAAAGTATACAAATAGGCTACACAGGAGGGATTGGTCCCTATTCAAACCGATGTTAGGTGAGGTAAATTTAATTTTGCTTCACATTAACGGGTATAACGGTATTGCGGGTATCATCAATTGAAAAGGACTTGCATTTTTACATCATCTTTACATCTGACCGAGTCAGCAATAAAAGAAGCGGATAAAAAAGATAAGTTCATGGTTTAAACCTCCACACTGAGTTTCCAAGGATCAGGATTTTTTTGGATGTATACCCCATCATATTCGTTTTAAGGCATTCAATCAGTTTAGAGGCGAGGGGACCTTTATATCATTTGGATGCTCATCTTGTGCATGTCAAATTGTCATTAAAATCCAACGTCAGATATTAATACATCATGTAAGACTTTATTGGAAGTTCCATCTCCATGTCTATTAATGGTCGCCTTACTTAATCATCTGATTTTGAAAATTACAATTTTAACTAATGTGCTATCATTCAAATCAATTTTGAAATTCAGATTTACAAGTGCGCGCATCTACCTGATGACACTAATTCCGATGTGAAACACAAAATCAAGTTCACCTCGTCTTACAAAATTGAAGTGTCTTGAATGTTTCAATACAAATTTACCATGATTGACTTGCTTTTAAGGAGTCGATGGATTACGTTGGACTGTAGCTTCGGTTAAATTGCAACTTCCCACCGGCCAAAAGTACAAAGCCAAACACTCAGACAAGTTCAGAAAATACAATTTCCACCGCGAGTTGCACGTGGATCTTCTCCTATACATCGTGCTTCGCTTCAGCGCGATTAGTATTAAAAAACAGGGCGCGTGGGTCATTGCACTTCAAATAGAATAGGAATAGTGCACACAGAAATAGGAATAGTAGAGATCGCGTTTCATAACTGAATTAATATAGTGAAGGGGTGCAAAAAACATGGGGCGTACTTCGGGTAAAAAAAGCAACCGAACTTAAATGGACCTCCCAAACAATCATATTAAATTGTTGGCTTATGTTCTATCGATTCCTAATGGTTTGAATGCACGCAAGCCTACATACAATGATCCCACATGACTACCTTCAATATTTCTCAGCACATTTACTATTTCAATGCAAGTTTGATCAATTATATTTTAAGATTGGTACTTATTCTTTTAATTCTACTAATTCATATTCTATAAGTATCTCAAATTTAAATCACCTGAACCCCTTCAGCATGACATGTATGTATCAAAAGTTATAGGACCTATTATCAAAGATATTTCAATTGGCCTATTGACTTATATCATTGTTTATGGCCATCTATATAGTTTTATTGGAAGAGTGCAAAATGTATCCGAATGTTTTTAGAAAACATCAGTTATACCTAACGCTTCATTCTAAAACAACTAAATAAGCTTCATAGGTCATAGGAACCAGAAACATGCTGCAATGATGGTGCAAGCTGAATTTTTGTCTGATTTCACTATAGTTGGATCAATATCGCATAGCCCGTTCCGATTCAACTGAGTTAGATAAGTGGCCACTGCCTAATATTATACACATATAGATGGCTGAATATAGTAGTCTAAAATATTACATTAAAGTCATTCAATTAGCTAAAATGCATTCGTGGAAATTTTTGAAAAGAATACACAGGCCGTCCACGACCACCATTTTTACCGTCGTTGAAAATGTTAGTGCAATTGAAATTTTCATTAAAACAAACAAAAGAACATGCGTTACTATGTAAGCGATTCATAGAGTTTCTGGAAACCGTCTTTTGCAAGCAGAATGAATGTGAATGCTGTTTAAATAATTTCATCTAAAATTCTTGTGTCATAAAAACATACAGGGACAAATTTTTTAATCTGTTTTTCCTAGGAGAGTCTATTCAACAAAGTCCTTATAACCATAAGTAATACCCATACATGAACAATCAACATGATCAACAGGACATAATGCCAGATATCATAATGCACGCATAACTGCTAAATATGGTAGTAATTTAAACGTCACTATGCGCGTAGCCTTTCCTGCAGTACCTTTACTGTCACACTACACAATAAAATAATCCTGGATTGTTTGTTGCTGGTGTGGCTCGAAACATTTAAATCATGTTGCATGTACTACATATGGATTCAAGCAGACTACAGTAAATTACAATAGTCACTTTTCTTGGCATTGTGCTAAAGACAAGCGGGTCACTCCTTTATTTGCCTTCGTACAGTTATGTACAATAAAAGAAAGAACTTTTTCTATTTGCTTTTATTCGCATAATTACGCGCACATCTTTATTCATATGACAAAATTCATCTTTATTCTTACTTTCACTTCCTCTACTTACTATTTTTACTACAAATCACGTTTTGGCTATGTATCATCATCCACATGTGAATTTGTTTAAAGTAGTTGATTTTTAAAATATCTGGTAGCTTAGAAACGTCAACAAGGAGGATGAAGTATTAAGTCTGTGATTTTAGCAACATTTTTTGCTTATGATGGAATCACTCCGTTTCATTTCAAAGTGGAGATCAACTGCTGCGTGGTTGACACACGAGACCCTTGTGTGTGTCCTAAATCAACGAAGCATGCTCCTATTTTAGCGATCTGCAAAGTCACTGTGCACAGATTACACCAGCTGTTGGAAATTCCACCATCATGAGAATTGAACGAGATGCTCCCACACAAATGTCTCGATGTTTACACTGTTGTGACGTCATACCGAATCGTTGTCTGACTTCTGTTATTAGAGAGTGAAGCAGACGCGACAGACAGTGACTCAGTGAGACGGTGAACGACAGACTGAAAGGCTCATGGTGTTGTAAATTTTGCTGTGAATCATTCTGACCTGCCGGTGGATTGGCGTCTAGGAAGTTGTTGTTAATAGCAGGTTTATTCAAATTAAATCGTCAACTTTGTGGAACACCTGGGCCCGGTTGCAAGAAAACCCTCCTAACTATCTCTTCCTATCTATGATATCGTTCCTAGTTAGGAATCTTACCCAAATCGAGTTGCAACAAAAGCTTCCTAACCTAGAAACGTCCTAAATCATTTTCTTCCTAACTAAACCCAGTTGCAACAAAACTTTCCTATCTCACTGGAGATAGAGTGAGTTGCAGCAAAATCATCATACACTGCCATCCTAACTAAACCCAGTTGCAACAAAATCTTCCTATATTCCATCCTAACTAACTAACCTCAATTACATCAAACATTTCCTATCTCACTACATCAGCTACAATATAGTATTTTGTAGATAACAATTATTGAAAGAGTAAATAAATTCAATTTATAAACACTTTTGGCTAACAAAATAGTCAGAAGAATCTCATAATGTACTCGCTTCTTGCATTTCTTCCATTCATGTCGATTTCGTCTTGATTATCGTCAGTGTCATCGGCGTCAATGTCTTCACTGCTTTCTATAACAGGTTCGGGTTCATTCGATAAAATAGCAAAATTATGCAGAATAATACAAGCTAAGATCACTTTGCAGTTCTTATTCCCGTTAAACCGAAGTCCCGATTTTAAACAATACCATCTTTGTTTGAGGATACCAATAGTTCTTTCTACCGATGACCTTGCAGATCTATGTGATTTGTTGAATTTCTTTTCTTTCGTAGTCAACCGACCTGTAGCTCTGTTATTAACTGGAGTCATAAGCCATGGCTTCAATGGATATCCTTGATCGCCCAGCAGCCGTTTCTTACCGAAGACCTTTCTATTGAATTGTTCACATATCGATGACTCTTCAAGAATTCGACTGTCATGAGTACTTCCTGGATATTTCACAACACAATTCGCAATCAGAAGTTCCCCTGTCGACACAATCTGAACGTTAATAGAATGAGTGCCTTTGCGACTTACACAGACATCTTCAAATGTAGTGGGAGCTAAGATCTTTATGTGGGTTCCGTCAATACATCCACACACTTCCGGGAATTTGTTTATCTCAAACCAAGATAAATTATCAGCTCGTTGTAGAAATGCAGTTGTCACGTATTCGTGTTGCAAACAGATAACAGCGTCAATTATTTCAGCAAAGATTCTTGAAGCCGTGCTTTTGTTTACTCCAAATGTATCTCCTACAACTTCAAGGAAACTACCGCTCGCGAGTACACGAAGGGTCAGTAAAATACGTAGACGTAGCGGAAGAACATGTCCTCTCCTTGTATGCTCACTTAGGTATGGACCCAACTTCTCTTCCAATTTCGCGAGTGACTTTTTTCCAAATCTAAACCGTGCTCGCAATTCTTCATCAGAATATTCTTCGAATGCTGGCCTGGTCCGAAATACACGTGGTCTTGAGGATGCTTGTACTCTTCTTAATACTTGAGTTTGTGATAATTGAAAAAATGAATCACTTGCCATTTTCCGTCGCGACCGGCGATGTAAGATTGCTTAGAAGGAAAGTTATTACTCATTAGTCATTTAAGTCAAGGTTATTGTTCGAAAACATTGTTCATCCATCGCTCATTGGCTTCGAAACTCGTTCGTTTATTGGCTTCGAAAATATTTGACGCAAGTGATAAGCCATGGATAAGCTATCCAAGAGACGGATGAATTTCCCATCGTCGAATAAGATGCGTTTGACCCTGATATCTGTTGTTGAGTATGACGTGTGAATGTTCAAACACACATACATCTCTTGTCCGTGCATCTTGTGCGAATTTCTTTAAGCAGAAGATAAAATGAGTGAAAGCACTGAAAAGGTATTGCCAGATGTTCCGAAGAAGAAAAGGAAAGAAAACTGGGATTCTAAAGAAATTTCGAGATTACTAGATCATGTGGAGGATAAATATGACCAGCTCATCGGCAAATTTTCGTCAACCATCACAAATGAGAAGAAGAAAAGTTTATGGAGCAAGATAGCTGAAGAATTTCCTGGAAGAACTGCTGATGATTGTAAGAAGAAATTTTTGAAGCTGAAATCTGAAAAAATTTCTGAGTACAATCAGCACATGAAATCTGTGAAGGGAACTGGCGGCGGACCAGCTCCAGATCCGTTATCTCACACAGCCGAAAGAATTATTGCTATTCTCGGAGTAGATAATCCGAAGATTCAAGGAATAGAAGGCGGCTTCGATACAGCCAGTGAACTCGAAACTGACCGATTCGAAAATTCTGCTGCAAGTCTCGACGATGAGACAGAAAACTCTACGAGTACACCAAGTACGATTGAAAAGCCTCCTCGAAAGCGCCCGCTCACTAGTTTGGAAAATAGGCCTTCGAAGGTAGACGATGATTTGAAACGGAACTTACAGGAACAACATGAGCTAATCACTAAGAAGATCAAACGAGAAATGGAAATTTTTGACTTACAAGAAACTGCTTTGAAGCTGCAAATTGAAAATGAGGAAAAGAGAAAACTGTTACTCGATCATCAGTTGACAAATATGGACGACAATTATGCATTCCTACAATAAATGAACACTTATTGGACAATCACTGGAAAATAGAATTCTGTATGTAAGCTTACAATTTGTTTTCATATTTTTCCTTATTTAGGTAGGGAGATAAACTGAAAGGGAGGGAAGTTTTGATATTATTTAGTTTTTATCAGTCAACATAATTTTCCCATAAGTTATAAATTTTGCGAATATGTACTCTGTAGTAAGTTAAAAATACCGCAATTACATGTATACGAAGACAATAAGGCATTCTCATACAAATCGTGATAAGAAATTTAAAGGTCACGGAAGTAGTCGCGGTTATTACAACACCAAATCAAAGTTAGAGTTAGTAAAGGTCGGTTCTAACTTTAGGAAGAAAACTAGGAAGATTTTTGTTTCTTGCAACTGAGGTTAGGAACATTGTGAGAAATAAATTTCTTTCCTAACTCTGTAGTCAAGACTTTAGGAATGAAATACCCTTCCTAGCGGTACGCTTGAAATTTAGAAACATTATCTTCGTCCTAATCCATTAGCAACAACTATAGAAACAATTTGAAAACCAATCTTTATCATGATAATAGATTTCACAGTTCAGAAATGAGTTAGATAGAATTTCGGAATCTCGTGCTGAACGGAATACGTCTTTAGTTAGGATGGTTTTGTTGCAACTGAATTCTTCCTATCTCGCGAGTTAGGAAGAATTTTTCTTCCCAAGTGCTTCTTGCAACCGGGCCCTGGTGAATAGTCACTACATCTAATAGTTCATGAGCCAGGAAGACGGTTCTATATTTCAGCTAGTAAGAGTATAATTATCAAAATGCCAACCCGTCGATGTTCAAATTCACAGTGCACCAAATCTCATTTATGGCGATATTCATTGTTGACTTGCACCCATTCAATTAATGGTTCATCTAGTATAAAAAGTTATGACACAATCAAATGGATCAGTAAGTCGGTCAAATTTTTGGCATATGATAAAACGGAGCAACCACCGTAAATGCATACGGTGCATTTATTTACACCATGTCAATTATGCGTGAGCTATTAAATAAATTTCGCAAAAATGATCCGATTCACCCCATATTACTACATTAATGTTAAAAGAATAGCTTCTTCCGAGTTGCTACGTTGAATAATGAGCGCCCCTTTAAGAGCAGTTTCAGTTGGCCTATTTAAGAAAGAGGAATGGCAGCTGACGCGAAGTGGTGCATTTTGTAAATTAGTACTTTCATTTTACGAAAATAAGCGGTTCTACAGTCAAATTGAATCAGCGAAAATGGGGTTGGTTTTTTTTATTACCAACTCATGGCCTGACTTGATCAGACACTAACGTGAGGTTATTCGCACGCAACTTTGCGTGTCAATAACCGGGTAACTGAGGCCAAGTTATTCCTACGTGAAAGTGTGTACCAACAACGGAAGCTATGCAGTGAGGTTATTTAGACGAGAATTCGTTAAAATAGTAATTATTTTGTTGAACGGATACATTTTGTATTACATGATCACTGCCAAATATTTTGCAGGCCTCTTTTTTTACCAATAATCGCTAGAATTGAGCACCTGCTTCGTAGAGGAGGATATCTATTGAACAAGTTAACCATGATTCATTCACATTAGTACTGTCTTATTCATATGGCACATTTAGCCCACATCGGATTCACCGGAAATTTCAGTTATGTATTTTGCACATCACTATCTGCTGAATCTGTCTTTTTAGCAATTTGTAGTCGCTGCTCATTCTTGATTTAAAGATCGTCATTATCGTTCTTGGCAATTTTACAGTTTTTCAATTTTAAATGCAACAAATCAGAAGGTACATCAGAATTTAATAAGCACATCAAAAGGTACAGTGCTCTTGTATAATCCCTGGGAGTAGTCATATTCAAAAATTTCAAACGGGCATTAATTACTTTGCTTAGTAATTCGGATGATGCTGTTTTGACAAAGTAAAATAGGGTGAATCAGACACTGATCTTGCGAAATCTATTGATTTGCACAATGATAGACAGTGCGACATGATAATTAATGTCAGTGATTATTAATGTAGGCCTACACATAGGCTACATAACGTGAAGTTTCACAACACACCAAAAATTACAGACTTGCAGATCTAAGAGTAGTTGACTTCATCAAAATTTGCTGTACTAAATCGACCGTCAAGTTAATCTCCCACCTATTATCGCCCTATTATTACTCAAATTCTTGTCAATTCAGAAAAAAAGTCTTCCTTCAACCGAAATATACATATATGAACTGCAATTACATTTTGCTTTGAGATCAGATGGGAGTGAGACCCCAGCTAGTCAGCTAACTGAAGTAAAGTGATTGTAGTTAGCACTAATTAGCAATAACAGTCTGTTTAGGATAAAATTAGAAACTGTTGAACGTAGCATTGGAAACTTAATACCCCGCCGCACCGGCGAAGTGTTCATGCCGATGTCAGACTCACATGTGCGGTGGAATTAACTGATATCTGTTCGCAACGTCCATATACATAAATTCGAATGTACAACAGAAATGATCAAACCAAAGGCGGAACGCTGGTTTATTCTATATAGCTCTATAATGAAAATTTAATTTGAAGATCTTTAGCAAATTGATACAGCCTATAATATTCTACACGATGAAATCTGCGCAATTCTGTGTCCGTTGTCTCAAATGTTTTCCTTTGCATCTGAATGCTTCGTGTTGCTTTCCCTTTTTCTGTTGTGAATATATAGTTTTATTTTTCAGCTATTTGCCGGACGCCGAGGAACTATTGTATTAATTGCTCAATATATTCAAATGCAATTAATACAAAGTATCTGCAGCTTAAGGCAGGAGCATCATTCATCATTTTTCCTTATTTGCATCACACCGGTCACTAACTAAAGATCAATCATTTAAGTGATATATCGATCCTTTTGTTTTGATCTCATTTCAGAATTTGACTATTTCTTCAGAAGTTGTTATCTCCACACGGATCATCAACCATTATTATTGATAATGGAGAAAATACAAGGCAATACTCTGGTGTAAGATAAAATGAGATGTTAGGATATCACTTAAAAAATCTTCAAATTCCACATTGGATGCTTTCATAATCAGAGGAGAAAAATTAGGATAAAAAATTTGTACGTTATTTAGGTAGGTCCCATCACATTTCCAATATTCATCATTGAATGGAAATCTAAAACTGATCAATGAATGAATATACAACTGGTTATCAGCAAGAAGACGAAGGTATTTTTTATAGATCCGAGACAAAGATTACAATATGTTCAGTGGGCAAAAGTTCGCAAATGCATTAATATAGGAAAACAATCATATACCGCGCACATCAATCGTGCAGATAAGTGAGTGGTTTACAATCGTCTATTTAGTTCGTTAATAATCAGATAAAAATCGAGGGGGGTGACTAATAATTTGTCTCCTACTGTAGTTTCTATGCCAAATCATTCCAACATTCTAATCATAGGAATGGATCTTCATCTGTATTTTTTCTTCCAAACGTCTACGGATAACTATGTAATTTTTCACTGCTTCAAAGTTTTGACATAGCTATTCAGTCCTTTAAATTTAATATTGAAGCTGGCGAAAAAGTAAAATCATAGATGTCCCCACAAATCATGCTTTGATTGCATGCTTCCCTTATATTGTTCGATTTCAATGAAGTATCGTACTTGCAAGCAGTCAAGTACCGTACACAATAATTTAGCAGAGACGTCGAGCATCATATTATCTATTCTCTTCAATAAATCTTTTGTTTGATTTTGCAAATTTATACCAGTTGTAATTTTTCTCCGTATTTAGACATGATACTTCAAAATACTTGCTAAATTTAACATTGTATGTGTTTTGAAAACTGAAGAATATTGCGTGTAAGTTTAAGAGGTGATTGAAATAAAGTGCACTGTTATATGACTGAACAATTCCCTTCGAATATAAATCAGGATACAAACGAGGCAGCAGTTCCACATGCCCGATCCATTAGATATCAAATTAAAAATTACTTTCTTGGCTATCGATGTAGATTAAAAGTTGTCAAATTTTTTGTCTTCCGCCTTCCTTACTGAGATAACTGTCTCTGTCATTGGGGTAATGTATGATTGAAAAATTCTACAAATATGCTGGACTTAAAAAATTCTGTGTTAAAAATTCAAAAACGAATTGTTTATTATTTTCTGGATGTTGAATTGAAGAATTGAACAAACAGAAACTTGGTCTGTTGATTTCTCCACATTGATTCGAATAAAAATTATGCGAAGATCGTTATCAGTTTGATCCGGGAAAAAATTAGGCCTATCAAGCACATGATCTAAACGTAATTGCCTATATCCACGTAAAAATGAAAGTTTTCTTCGCATCTGATGACATCTTTTCGTTAAATAAGTAACGGCTAAGTAAGTAATAAAGCAAAATCACTAGGTTAAAGATATTTATTCTTCGTTTGTGATTTCATTATTCCTCGGATATCTTTCCTGATGATATCCAAGGATAACTTTCTTAAAATATAAACGATTCGGACATCCTCGGATATCCACTAATTTTTTTTAATTTTATAAATAACATCCACGGATATCATTTTCAAACTTTCTTCTAGCCGCGGACATCCACTTAATAAATAATGATATCCAATCGTCATCCTTGAAAAATACGGATATACGTTCGAAGAATTTTGCTCGGGGGGGGGGAAGAACCGCTTCATTTAAACGATCGTCATACATCTTGAGATACAGGCAAATGAGGATATTATTTGAGTATGTCCGCTAGCAGACATCCCTGTTTCTAACTCAATTAGGGTGGCACGAAGGTGTGAAGGTGCGAATGATTTGACGCTGAACTGAATCAATAGATTTTCATCAACATCGAAAATGAACAGCAGTCACGAGATATCGGACTTTTATGCCAAGGGCAAAATGCATTCACCACATTATGTAGAACAATGTAAATTTTTATTATAGCACTAGGTGACATGCCACGCGTAATTCAAGTGTAATTACGGAACACCCAAACATCCGTGGTTGAAGACATTCTATTCTTCTACGAGCGTACATGCGCACTGCATTAAGAGTCAGAAATCACTTGATCTGATGCTGTTAAAACATAGGGAATATTTTCCAGCAGGAAGCCCACTATAAATTTTTGTAGCAAATAAAATAGCAAAATGACCACTTTTCATCGCAAATTGTACTTAGATAATTTTGAATGCAAACCAAGGCTTTTCTGTAGGAACAACCTACCGTCATCAGGGAAACAATCTAACTGAAGGGTACATGCACATAAATTTCTATTACATATAAATTACATAATATTCAAATCAATTTGAATATCTTTTGTAGAAATTTATGTGCATGTACCCTTCAGTTAGATTGTTTCCCTGATGACGGTAGGTTGTTCCTACAGAAAAGCCTTGGTTTGCATTCAAAATTATCTAAGTACAATTTGCGATGAAAAGTGGTCATTTTGCTATTTTATTTGCTACAAAAACATAGGGAATATTTATGAATACGCGCGGGCGAGCGTTTATACGTTGTATGCTACGGTTGTATGCGTTGCCGGTTGAACCACGGATGAACCGCTAAGCATGTTCTGTCTTCCCTGAGCATGAAATTGAGGTCCTATCACATTGTTGAGCTTCTAGATACATGCAGACATGAGACGCAAAGCCTATATGACAGGACTGCCGACAGATGTTGCAGCAACGTCACGCATATAGCCAGGGATGTTTAGGGTCATGTGTAATTACGCGCAGTTTACGCGTGAATTATTATAATTGAAGGTGGCATGTCACAGAGAATATAGCCCTACCTTGCCTACTTACTGTTCTATTCCGAGCAGTGTGATACTTACAGGTTGGTGACTATTGATAGATGCCAGTCTTTTTTAACCCGATTCCTGCTTCTCAGTTCACATAGTACCAAAAAGCACACAAATTGAAGTCTGTTTTTCCACATACCACACTTCGAAGTTGTTGTGGAGCAATGATATTTTACTACATCGTTGAATAGTTTGATTCTACAGCTTTTTCGACGAAATTGCCACTTATTTGCAAGTTATTCTCAGCGACGGATGATTTCAAATTTTGCTTCCTGCTTCATGTTGCTTCCATTCATTTATCGAGTGACATATTTCGCGTCAACAAGAGGCGGTATGTCAGTAGGACATGGCAACTTCTTAACCCGTATCAACCTGACCTTTTCATGTGACGTAATTTTCCAAACCTTCCACATGTGTAGAGGATCAAGTTGATGAGGGTTAAGAATTGCAATCACGCAGATCAGTAGTCTCTCATTGAAGGTGAAAGGTCGAAAGGTGTCATTAAACGCACACAGTGACGACACTCGGTACTATATCAATCGTCTGTGCCAGGCATGATTGACCAGCTATGAACCCGAACCGTCCAGACCACCTTCCACCTGAACCCGAGTCTGAGTCCGAGCCATAAGTAATGAGACATTTAATATTTGTTATAGTAATTCTCTTGAATATGACCGATGCAATTTTAATAAATAGTTAAATTGACGTCACGGAATTTTGGTTTTCGACGAAGCCTTTTAGCAGACTAAATGACAAAATTAACTCTTTCACCCCGGAGTTAAATATTAGGTTTGGACGGACTTATTTTTTGCAAAATACGAAAATAAAGTTCTGGTGATTACTTTGTAAGTCGCATCAAAACTTAACTAAATATGAAAATAACGAAGTATTCCAGGATAATTGCGGATATATTTACAAATATACAAGGTATGTGGCAGGAATTATGTATACAGTATGTACATGCACTTTACTTAGTATGATACTTTCGAAAACAGTCTTTGGGGGTGTAAATGAGGATGGTCAACACAATCCCTGCAGATAAAGTTTGTGCGCTCACGGTTGCCAGGTGAACTACAGACGACGCAGTTGCGATCGTCTTTCACATGCTGAACAAAGTGCTTTTTGATTGTGAAGCGTTCGATCGGATCTGATGTCCTTGTTCTGCCAAGTTGCAACTGTTTCAGGACGTCGTCTGGATGCTAATCTACAACAAAATTTATCATATCCTCAATAAGCAGTGTTTTATGCTGTTTCAATGAATTTTTTTCTGTGGCTATCATCGAGATAAACTGTACAAAATGTGTGAGTTCACATGTGAAATTTCTAGAAGCCAAAAAAAACACTCGCTTCCACCATTTACATGTTTTCCTTTCGTAGTGATTGTAGTAACCCATCATTTGGACAGCTAAATCGCAACCATTCATTTACTACCGCTGCAATATTCCGTTTCTCTCATGCGGTCTAGCTATCTCTAGAGTGTGACCAATAATGAATGAATTACTTGAAGTCGAGTCGAGTCCTTTTCAGTCATTTTCGGAGAGTAAAGCGCGCTCAGATAAATGTAACCTGCGTTGCACGGTGATGACGGTTTTTTATGCAGGTGTGTGAACGACCACTAGCCTTCCATCGTACAATAAACGGTGATAATCAATATTAGAAACAGCTTGGAACGCTTTTCTGTTCATTCGATGATGATCCCGAGCCACTTAAGGCAATAAAATCTCGAAGCCGCTGTGAGTGGCTTTCCGTCAATTTGTAAAATTTTGTGATCCGCTGACAGCGGCTCGTCGGGGTGAAAGAGTTTCTGTAGACAACTTGAAGGCACTCTTAAAGATAAATTAGCACTAATTTGGTCAGAAGAATCAGAAGAATGCATACGAGCCTGTCTACCATTCTCATATCTTTTGCGTGGCAATTTAATTCATCGTTTATTTCATTTCACTAGGGCCTATTGTTAATTTAAAGACAATCACAAATAAATGTATTTCAACTTTCCTGCATATTAAAAAACAGCATATTAAGATTTTTACAAATTATGTGGATCTGGATCATCAAACATGAGTTTGCAGCATATTGAGAAAAATCTTGATATTCTACCGGCCTCAAGCCGCCCCGCACTCCTCCCTGACACCACAGATTGCCAGATTTTCGTGTATAGAAATGATCAACTTTCGACATAGTTAACCGACAGTTCTGAACTGTAAGAACAACATGACCAAATGCATATCGAAATCCTTAACTATGCACTTTCATACTTTATCAACTGTGAATTCGAATTCATGAATGTATTTGGAGAAAAATGGCATTTTATTCACTACAGAGCGAGAATCGAAAACATTGATAAGAAATTTGTTATTGTTCTCAACTTGAATGAATGAATGAATTAGCGTTTATTGAAAAATAACAAAATACAGGTCTCACACCTCCATGGATCATGCAGAAAAATGTACATATAAAATACGGTAAAGGAAGTCAATTGACGCAAGAATTTCATTTGTGACGGTGTTGAAAAGAAATCACAAACTGATAAAATAAAGTGGATTTGTCATTCAAGTCAATGTGGTTGCTTGCACACTTTCAAAGATTCATTGAATAGGAGAGAACATGTGCAGATAAAGGTATTCAGTCTCCCAGTAATTTTGATATGAGGTAGTAGAATCCGCCGACTTCGATTCGATATTGACGGTAAGTAACTGTGTAGGATATGCTGTGTATCTGAAAGAGATTGACGAAATAATCGCAATCCAAGCATCTTCCTGCGTTCTGAAGTGTCTAGAATGTTACATTTGTCACATGTACTGATATCAGGGCCATGGATAGTACGAAATGCTCTTTTGCAAAACATTTAACAATTTTTTGTCCAGAGCTGCACCAGGTGAAATGAAGACAGGCGGTGTGTAATCAATTACTGATTGAACAATAGTTATGCACCTGCACAAGTTGGTCGTGACTAAGAAAACTTTTCAAAATGCCAATCACACACAATCGTCGAGAAACGTTTGAGACAATATGTTTGGACTACGTGAGCTTATCATTGAAAAAGAGGCCCAAGATTTTCATATCAGTCACATTCTGAATGTTGGAGATAGAACACAAGGGAGCTTTCGAAAAACTTACATTAAGAACTTTCGATTTACTACATGTATTATTCAATCGCGTCTGATTGTTATCACACCATTCGTTAAAATGAGACATTTCGGTTAACACGATACGTGGGTCGTCAACAGAATCATAGGAATAATCAAAGTGATATCGTCAGCATATTTCGTCATATTCACAAAATGATTAAATGACTTGTAGCTTGACAAATACAGAGAGAAAAGATATGGTGCCAATTTTGATCCATGTGGGACACCGCTGGTTACATGGAGTAAACAACATTTGATCTGAACCCAATTTGACTCGTTGCTAGCGGTTAAGAAGACAGTCATTCATTAAATTGACAAAGCGATTACAATCTTTGATCGATAATTTTGAAATGCGATCATGAAGAAGATGGTGGGGAATACAATCGAACGCCTGTGAAATCTCAGAAGTTAAAATCCTGACACCGATTACCTGTGACACAAACTGTGTCGTGGATTACAATCAGTGTGCACACCGTTGAGGCATTGGGTCTATCAGCAAACTGATATTCATCATAATTACTTATTAAATCATCATAAAAATGCTTCAAGATAACATGTTCACAAACTTTGCTAACAAACGGTAAAAGTGATATCGGCCTAAATTCAACACGTTTCATCGGCACTGTTTTTATAATTGGACATCCGCAATTTTCCAACAGTCAGGAAATATTCCCTCATCATACGATTGATTGAAAAGATGACAAAGCGGGAATGATAGTGATTCGGCAGAACTTTTCAGAAGTATGGGAAGTATGCCATCACTACCGGGGGATTTGCTCGTCTTTAATCTTTCAAGCAGTTTGAAGACTTGAGACTCCGTAGAAATTGGAATAGGTGTACAATTCTGAATCGGAAAAATTGGAAACTTATGACTTGCTTCAAAACAATCAGCAAAGCTGTGATTTATGCAGTCAACCGCTTCGTGAACATCAGCATACAATGAGGTAATCTTGTTTGTTGAATTGTCTTCTTTTTTCCTCTGATATCGTTTACCATTGACCATACACCTACAGGAGATTTACTCATATTGGTGCTCCAAATTTTCTTAGATTTGTATTTTTCGGTTTGTACTTTCGCTTTGTAGTGTTCGTACATTTCCCAATTTTCATTCCGATAAGCTTGTCAATGTTTGTTAATAAGATCAATCAAGACAGGAGTAACCCAAGGTTTTGTTTTAGTTGTAAACTTGACAGTGGACATAGGAATACACGACATAGCGGCGTTGAATTTGCTGTAAAAGTACTTCCATCCCGCATTCAAGTTTTCTGATTCTGTTACGCCTGTCCAATCAGTCTCGGAAATTGCCAATTGAAATGTTTCAATATTTGATTTCCTTAGATCGAGTACTGTATGAGAATGATGCTTGCTGTTGACAGCAATACGGTAATCAGTTATCATAACAATTGTGTGTGAGTTTGTATACACTGTAAACCAAACTGTGCCCAATATGTGACCGATTATGTGCCCAACACATGTGACGTTTGCCACTGCATTTATGTGACCAAATGTGCCCAAATCAGTCACATTCAGCTGGGCAGATATGTGACTTTATGTGACAAAATCGGTCACATGCAACACGGCTGATGTGACTTAATGTGACTAATATGTGATTAATATCTGCCCGACTGGACATGATTATCGCTTCTTCCAATTATTGTGATCATTAAAACCCGCTACTTGTTTAGGTTTTGGAGAGTAGAAGTACTGTCTCTAAATTTAATTGAGCTGTAAATTATGGTTTAAATGATCCCACTTCCTGGTGGGAAGAAAAGACCATACTTTCAATTGAGGAACTTATGGAAAGAGCAACAAATATTTGCAAGTCATTAGATACATATTCTACTTTCCATTTACTTTTGAATTAACCATCAATGCTTAATTCAGAATGTCTTAATCATTGTGTGTTGCTCAACGCCAACCGCCACCTGATGTTCAAAAACAAATAGATAAGCTGATGTAATAGACAACTTCGCTATACGCCAATGAAACAATCGATTGCTGTGGCAGCATCTATTGCTGCTTTTACCGATAAAATTGTTTGATTGAGCCATCTATCTATACATTGATTCAATTTTGCATAGACTCACTTCTCAGGACATTGCGATTGAAGATTCTATTTGGGAATAAGACGTCATTATGTATTTTCTCCCAGTTTGTCATTCTCAATGTAATAAACAAGCAGACCATTGACATGAAGCTCATTTGTTTCACGCGGTCTAGGCAAGATAATACAACTCCACTTGTAACACGATGATACAACTTCCCGGCGAGATGAAGCTGATTAAGCGAAGACATGTGTCACATTTTTCAATCACACAATCATTATCCTGATTAAAACAGTTTTCAATATGATAACATCTTCTTGCCAGTGATGTCCTTGAACAAAACACACCGCAAAGTATTCGGAAAATCAATTTGAATTATTCTCATCGAGCACTCGCCGCATATGCATGATCTATGGTGATTCATCATTGGTCACATATGTGACCAAATGTGACCGATATGTGACGAAGAATGTGTCATATTTTTAAACTACACAATCATTATCCTCATTAAAACAGTTTTTAATCAAACCAAGTTCAATGTGATATTATCTTCTTACCAATGATATTCTTGAACAAAATATGCCAAAAGTATTAGTAGTAAGTAAAACTCCACTTCTGGATAGCGCAAGATGGCCGCCGTCGCTGACGTCCCCCCCTCTGGAACGGCAGAGTCTCGTGGTCGGCCGCCGTGGTGCTTCGCATCTGACGTCCCCCCCTCTGGAACGACAGAGGTTGTAGTCTGTCGTGGTGTGCCGGCCAGGTGGGTCCACGTTCACAACATGTTCGCTGACTCCCCCCCCCCTGCAACGGCAGAGTGTCGTGGTGGACTTGGGCGACCGCCAGGATTAGTCTTGAGGCTATAGTGTGTGATGTTTTTCGTGCAATCTGCTGAATGTTGGGTTGTAAAATGGGCTGTTTCGAGTGGAAGGAGTGGTCGGATGTGAAAACGGAGGCCAGATTCGGATTCAGCGTGAAATTCTGCATCGGTATGGTGAGTTTCAAGTCAATCGGAGAGAAAAATTTTCGCTGACGTCCCCCCCCCCTCGGGAGAGCTCGCTTCGATCTTGGCTTCCAGTGGACGGATTTAGTCGTGCCATAGCTCGTTTGAAAGCTAAGAGTGAGACAAATTCACCGAAAGAATCGGCTTGGTCCTATCTGTCTTCGTTTAGATGTGAGACGCCATTTAAGATTTTAGGTCGGAGCTCACCTGAAAAAATCCTAAGTGTCAGAGTGGCTTTGTATGGGCAAAATTTTGAAAATTTTCCAAAGTGTGGCTTTTCGACCTGGGACCGTCACCAAAACATTTTTCATCAAATTTCGCTGACCTCCCCCCCCCCCGACAGCGATCTTCTAACTTTGGTTCTAGTGGACGGATTTTGTCTTACAGCTACTCGTTTGAAAGAGGAGAAAAAACTGCTGGACGACATTTTTTGCCGCAAGTCAATCGGACCAACCGTTCAAAAGTTAGAGCTGTTACAAGATTTTAGGTCGGAGCTCACCTGAAAAAATCCTAAGTGTCAGAGTGACTTTGTATGGGCAAAATTTTGAAAATTTTCCAAAGTGTGGCATTTCGACCTGGGACCGTCACCAAAACATTTTTCATCAAATTTCGCTGACGTCCCCCCCCTCGGGAGAGCTGGCTTCGATCTTGGCTTCCAGTGGACAGATTTTGTCGTGCCATAGCTCGTTTGAAAGCTAAGAGTGAGACAAATTCACTGAAAGAATCGGCTTGTTCCTATCTGTCTTCGTTTAGATGTGAGACGCCATTTAAGATTTTAGGTCGGAGCTCACCTGAAAAAATCCTAAGTGTCAGAGTGGCTTTGTATGGGCAAAATTTTGAAAATTTTCCAAAGTGTGGCATTTCGACCTGGGACCGTCACCAAAACATTTTTCATCAAATTTCTCAGAACGAGAATGGGGGGAGGGGGGGTCAGTGAAATTTGATGAAAAATGTTTTGGTAAAGGTCCCAGGTCGAAATTCGGAAGTTTTAAATTTTTCAAAATTTTCACCACACTGGAGCTCTCACACTTAGGAATTTTTTCACTTGTGGCATGTTACATGGACATGTGCTGACGGACCATCTTCCCGTGGTCATATGAGAATGGTTCAGGTGTCATATGATAGAGAATGATAAGACGAATCGTTTGCAACAAACCGCATGTCGCTACGATGAATACTTTCGGAGATAGGGCCATTTTAAGTTTTCTTCCGAGCATATATAAACCCCCGACAACGTAAGTCTGATCACTTCATCGAAAGACGAGGTAAGCGACGGTCGTCGCTCTGAGCTCCCGATATCGGGTGTTTCAAAGGACTCTATCTTTTGAAGTAGGCAAGCTATCTTCTTACTTCAAAGTTTGCATGATAGAGTTTGATAGTGTCTTTACTACTGATAAAATTTTTTAAAAGTAGTATGAGTAGTAAAATGCGGAATTTTTTAAAAATTCTTAATTTTCAGTTTTTTCAAAGTGTTAACATGTAGACTAAGGTTTTCAAGTATGCTGAGTTCAAATCTGCTATCAGATTTGAAATTTGACTATGTATAAGGCAGCTTTGAGGGGTTAGATCCCAGCTACTGATCACTACCTTTGACTCGGCGTTCCTGTTACCACTTCGGGGCAGTGACAATGATGTCTTCAGCTGTAAAGAGCGGGTATCGGGGAAGATCTCTCACTTCCCTAGTGATCAGTACAAGGCCTTCGGGCTGTCGACGGGATCGAGTGCCACTCACTACACTCAAATCTATCATTCCTGACTAAGTGTAATACTTTAGGAATATGACTGTACTACATGATTCCAAACTTACACAAATTTCATTATCTTACAGTTAACAATAAATCAGGTATGGCAAACGATAAGAATCGTAAATATCACATCAAAATGTGCTCATGTGGGCGAATTAATCGCAGTGCGGACGCCAAGGCGCATGTGAAGAAGGCGGGCACCGGCCACATGATTATCTTGAATAGGGTTGCGTGTGTGAAGTGTAGAGTGCTGAAGGGTGATGAGGATGAGGCGCGTTTCTACAGAGTGCATGCTGACTGTAGTGGTGGTTTAGTGAGTGATATGAGATTTACGCAGTTGATTGTGGAAGAGAGGGAGCGAATGTTGGCGATCGAGCGAGAGGGTAAGGTTGAGAATGTTGTTGAGAATGTTGTTGAGAATGATGAGTTGGCGAGAGCGGTTGCGTCGTTGGAGGGTGAGATTGAGCGAAAGAGAGTGCTTGAGAGTGATGATGAGGATGATGTGGATTTAGATAGGGAGCGTGTGAGGAAGTTGAGCTCTTCGTCGTCGGAGGTGTCAAACATTGTCATCACCGACCCCCCGAAGAGCTCATCTTCCCCAAAAGTGAAGAGTGGTGGGATTCGTGTGCAGTCGGCGAGGTGGTTGAAGGATGAAGAGAAGAGGCATGTTTCGCAGCAGATGGCGCATGATTTGTTGGTGAATAAGTATGAGAGTTTGAAGAAAGTGAAGGATGAAGTTGTGAAGGAGTTGGATGAGTTGAAAAAGAAGGAACTGAAGTCGAATGAGGTAGCGGATGAAAATATTAGAATGAGGCGTAGTGTGACTGATTTGAAGAATAAGACGCGAGAGTTGGAAGAGAAGAATGATGAGTGTGAGAAGAGGGCGAGTGCTGCAGAGAGAAGAATGAGAGATGCAGAAGCGAAGTTTGAGGAGATGATGAAGGAGATGAGTGTGCTGAGAGCGAGGAATGTTGAGTTGGAGAGGACTGTGGCTCGGCGGGGTGATGAGAGGCAGGCGTATGAGAAGTTGGAGCGCATGAGGGATGAGTGGGAACGTGTGAATGAGGATCGTTTGTTTGAATTTCACATCCCTATTCGGGATAATCATTTGGCCGGCGAAGTACTCGTAAATCAAAGCCTCGACGAGTCTATCATTTGTTACAACGGCCATCCGATGAAAAAATGCCTACACGCCAGCCTCAGAATGCGCGGTCACTTACATAAATTCTCGATTCGGAAGCGCGCGGGACTGCCAAAGGATGGCTAACTTGGTAAGTGAAAAGTAAATAAGATAGTATATCCTATTCTAATACATATCATTTTCATTGCAGATCTTTGCCCGCCTTCACCACCCCATCACGTCACTCCCGAGAACGAACCATCGGCTCTCTTAAGGGCCACCTAGGGGCAAGACATGATAGAACCTCCACGCGGTTTGCCCTGGGCAGTCTTCGGACTGGCGAATACTATCATTAAGTTGAATCTGCTATCAGTCAACTTGAACGTTGCGTCGCGTTAGAGGGGTATATAAACCACTGCCTCTCATTTCATTTCATTTCAATCATGCAGACGCCGAACAGTCAAGTCAGCTCTCCTCGCGGACCGCAGTTAAGGCCGCGAAATTTATTTGAGGAGTTTGTCAGGCTAGAGGAGCAAGACAGAGTTTATAATAATCTTGCTCGGATTGGCAATCCGATGACAGCAACTGCTGTCAATCCAAAGGAATGGCGCTACATTCCACTTTTTAGCCATGTACCAGTTAGTGTGGAAGTCGACAGTGCTACCAAAGAGAGAGTCAAAGACTCTCTCAGTAGAATTGGTAGGGTGTAAGATGACGTTACTCCCGAGAACGAACCACCGGCTCTCTTAAGGGCCACCATGGGGCAAGATTTGATAGAACCTCCTCGCGGTTTGCCCTGGGCAGTCTTCGGACTGGCGAATACTATCATTAAGTTGAATCTGCTATCAGTCAACTTGAACATTATGCAGTCGATTGCTATCCCTGAAGCATTCTGATTCGCTGTTGAGCAATTCATTGTTGAAAACCCTATATAAGCCAGAAGATTGTAGCGCTTCTCATTCAATTTGAAGTCACGATGGAAGCAACATCTACTAGCACCATTCCCGTCTTCATCGATGAAGACAACGCCATTCCCGAGTTCGTCATCCTCGACGAGTGGGATGAAGAGGATGAGAAGAAGGGGAAGATCAAGAGGATCGTTTGGACGGATGAGGTGTGGACTCCTAAAACCACCCGCATCCGAAAGGTGCCAGATGCACCAGCACGGCTTAGGCGGTATAGGGTCTATGAGAACCTAACCGTCATACCTATTGACTATTCAAGCCAATAGTCAACTTAAATTCACACCCCGAGAATGAACCATCGGCTCTCTTAAGGGCCACCATGGGGCAAGACATGATAGAACCTCCACGCGGTTTGCCCTGGGCAGTCTTCGGACTGGCGAATACTATCATTAAGTTGAATCTGCTATCAGTCAACTTGAACGTTGCAAATGAAGTTCGGTATAATACTTCCTTTCGACGGGCGTTCCTGTAAAGGGCGGCGGTGAAACCCGTAGCTATGTATACCGCAAGGGATATTCGGCAATGGTCAATCTTGTTTAACCTCTCTGCGTCATGTTTGCAAGTGATTGCCTCTGTCTCAACGTAGTATGCATTCGCGTCAGGGCGACATTTAGCCAACTGTCGAAGGTTGCCTAAAACTTTCCATTGCATACGTTATGAGAACCATGAGTTCTTCCTGTCTCTATCAATGAGACGAATTGATGAATGGAATGAAATGGGAGGACACTCACGCGCCACACGCAACATAACACACTTCTCTCTTCCGTAGTCTAACAAGCTCTTTACACATGGATCGCAGGCGATTGCTATCCCTGCATCAGAAGTGTAAGCTATTTTAATTTTATTTGACACTATTTCATCTACCATCATCGTCCATATGAAATGTTTTAAGATTTACAAGTTAGACTAAGCGTAATACTATTTCCAAATGAAAAAGTATACATGGTTAAATCATCCACTTAAGCCCATCCGTAGTCTAACAAGCTCTTTACACATGGATCGCAGTCGATTGCTATCCCTGTATCAGAAGTGTAAGCTATCTTAATTTTATTTGACACTATTTCATCTATCATCATCGCCCATATGAAATGTTTTAAGATTTACAAGTTAGACTAAGCGTGCTACTATTTCAAAATGAAAATGTATACATGGTTAAATCATCCACTGAAGCCCCGTTCAAGTAAGTCAGTATGAAAGCAAAGATAATATGAAATAAAAATTTATTATGGCATGTATTTCAAAAGGTCTTCATCGTCAATATCGTCCCAGAGTCTGGCTTCACATAGATAACAAAACCAGTTCAGACAAGTAACCTGGCAATTTATAAATTTATCAAATCTCAACAGATGTAACCACCACGAAACATGTTTCGGCCTGTTGGGCCTCATCAGTCGTGGGTAGGTTTGAACCAGCGACGTTAGAGCTAGAGGACGTGCAAGCATACCCTCTAACCACAAGGCCACCGGACCATCTGTTGAGAGCGCGAATTAGCCAGGAAGGCACTGCTTTAACGCAGGCACGTGGAGGGCGGACTGCTTTCTGCAATCACTTAATA
Organism: Prostheceraeus crozeri; assembly: GCA_907163375.1. Taxonomy (NCBI): domain Eukaryota; kingdom Metazoa; phylum Platyhelminthes; order Polycladida; family Euryleptidae; genus Prostheceraeus; species Prostheceraeus crozeri. The sequence continues at coordinate 21,829 of CAJQUW010008068.1, read as the reverse complement.
CCGCATCCGAGATTGAGGCGCTTCACGCAGGCGCTACTCATTACATGTTTAGACAAGTAACCTGGCAATTTATAAATTTATCAAATCTCAACAGATGTAACCACCACGAGACATGTTTCGGCCTGTTGGGCCTCATCAGTCGTGGGTAGGTTTGAACCAGCGACGTTGGAGCTAGAGGACGTGCAAGCATACCCTCTAACCACAAGGCCACCGGACCATCTGTTGAGAGCGCGAATTAGCCAGGAAGGCACTGCTTTAACGCAGGCACGTGGAGGGCGGACTGCTTTCTGCAATCACTTAATACCGCATCCGAGATTGAGGCGCTTCACGCAGGCGCTACTCATTACATGTTTAGACAAGTAACCTGGCAATTTATAAATTTATCAAATCTCAACAGATGTAACCACCACGAGACATGTTTCGGCCTGTTGGGCCTCATCAGTCGTGGGTAGGTTTGAACCAGCGACGTTGGAGCTAGAGGACGTGCAAGCATACCCTCTAACCACAAGGCCACCGGACCATCTGTTGAGAGCGCGAATTAGCCAGGAAGGCACTGCTTTAACGCAGGCACGTGGAGGGCGGACTGCTTTCTGCAATCACTTAATACCGCATCCGAGATTGAGGCGCTTCACGCAGGCGCTACTCATTACATGTTTAGACAAGTAACCTGGCAATTTATAAATTTATCAAATCTCAACAGATGTAACCACCACGAGACATGTTTCGGCCTGTTGGGCCTCATCAGTCGTGGGTAGGTTTGAACCAGCGACGTTGGAGCTAGAGGACGTGCAAGCATACCCTCTAACCACAAGGCCACCGGACCATCTGTTGAGAGCGCGAATTAGCCAGGAAGGCACTGCTTTAACGCAGGCACGTGGAGGGCGGACTGCTTTCTGCAATCACTTAATACCGCATCCGAGATTGAGGCGCTTCACGCAGGCGCTACTCATTACATGTTTAGACAAGTAACCTGGCAATTTATAAATTTATCAAATCTCAACAGATGTAACCACCACGAGACATGTTTCGGCCTGTTGGGCCTCATCAGTCGTGGGTAGGTTTGAACCAGCGACGTTGGAGCTAGAGGACGTGCAAGCATACCCTCTAACCACAAGGCCACCGGACCATCTGTTGAGAGCGCGAATTAGCCAGGAAGGCACTGCTTTAACGCAGGCACGTGGAGGGCGGACTGCTTTCTGCAATCACTTAATACCGCATCCGAGATTGAGGCGCTTCACGCAGGCGCTACTCATTACATGTTTAGACAAGTAACCTGGCAATTTATAAATTTATCAAATCTCAACAGATGTAACCACCACGAGACATGTTTCGGCCTGTTGGGCCTCATCAGTCGTGGGTAGGTTTGAACCAGCGACGTTGGAGCTAGAGGACGTGCAAGCATACCCTCTAACCACAAGGCCACCGGACCATCTGTTGAGAGCGCGAATTAGCCAGGAAGGCACTGCTTTAACGCAGGCACGTGGAGGGCGGACTGCTTTCTGCAATCACTTAATACCGCATCCGAGATTGAGGCGCTTCACGCAGGCGCTACTCATTACATGTTTAGACAAGTAACCTGGCAATTTATAAATTTATCAAATCTCAACAGATGTAACCACCACGAGACATGTTTCGGCCTGTTGGGCCTCATCAGTCGTGGGTAGGTTTGAACCAGCGACGTTGGAGCTAGAGGACGTGCAAGCATACCCTCTAACCACAAGGCCACCGGACCATCTGTTGAGAGCGCGAATTAGCCAGGAAGGCACTGCTTTAACGCAGGCACGTGGAGGGCGGACTGCTTTCTGCAATCACTTAATACCGCATCCGAGATTGAGGCGCTTCACGCAGGCGCTACTCATTACATGTTTAGACAAGTAACCTGGCAATTTATAAATTTATCAAATCTCAACAGATGTAACCACCACGAGACATGTTTCGGCCTGTTGGGCCTCATCAGTCGTGGGTAGGTTTGAACCAGCGACGTTGGAGCTAGAGGACGTGCAAGCATACCCTCTAACCACAAGGCCACCGGACCATCTGTTGAGAGCGCGAATTAGCCAGGAAGGCACTGCTTTAACGCAGGCACGTGGAGGGCGGACTGCTTTCTGCAATCACTTAATACCGCATCCGAGATTGAGGCGCTTCACGCAGGCGCTACTCATTACATGTTTAGACAAGTAACCTGGCAATTTATAAATTTATCAAATCTCAACAGATGTAACCACCACGAGACATGTTTCGGCCTGTTGGGCCTCATCAGTCGTGGGTAGGTTTGAACCAGCGACGTTGGAGCTAGAGGACGTGCAAGCATACCCTCTAACCACAAGGCCACCGGACCATCTGTTGAGAGCGCGAATTAGCCAGGAAGGCACTGCTTTAACGCAGGCACGTGGAGGGCGGACTGCTTTCTGCAATCACTTAATACCGCATCCGAGATTGAGGCGCTTCACGCAGGCGCTACTCATTACATGTTTAGACAAGTAACCTGGCAATTTATAAATTTATCAAATCTCAACAGATGTAACCACCACGAGACATGTTTCGGCCTGTTGGGCCTCATCAGTCGTGGGTAGGTTTGAACCAGCGACGTTGGAGCTAGAGGACGTGCAAGCATACCCTCTAACCACAAGGCCACCGGACCATCTGTTGAGAGCGCGAATTAGCCAGGAAGGCACTGCTTTAACGCAGGCACGTGGAGGGCGGACTGCTTTCTGCAATCACTTAATACCGCATCCGAGATTGAGGCGCTTCACGCAGGCGCTACTCATTACATGTTTAGACAAGTAACCTGGCAATTTATAAATTTATCAAATCTCAACAGATGTAACCACCACGAGACATGTTTCGGCCTGTTGGGCCTCATCAGTCGTGGGTAGGTTTGAACCAGCGACGTTGGAGCTAGAGGACGTGCAAGCATACCCTCTAACCACAAGGCCACCGGACCATCTGTTGAGAGCGCGAATTAGCCAGGAAGGCACTGCTTTAACGCAGGCACGTGGAGGGCGGACTGCTTTCTGCAATCACTTAATACCGCATCCGAGATTGAGGCGCTTCACGCAGGCGCTACTCATTACATGTTTAGACAAGTAACCTGGCAATTTATAAATTTATCAAATCTCAACAGATGTAACCACCACGAGACATGTTTCGGCCTGTTGGGCCTCATCAGTCGTGGGTAGGTTTGAACCAGCGACGTTGGAGCTAGAGGACGTGCAAGCATACCCTCTAACCACAAGGCCACCGGACCATCTGTTGAGAGCGCGAATTAGCCAGGAAGGCACTGCTTTAACGCAGGCACGTGGAGGGCGGACTGCTTTCTGCAATCACTTAATACCGCATCCGAGATTGAGGCGCTTCACGCAGGCGCTACTCATTACATGTTTAGACAAGTAACCTGGCAATTTATAAATTTATCAAATCTCAACAGATGTAACCACCACGAGACATGTTTCGGCCTGTTGGGCCTCATCAGTCGTGGGTAGGTTTGAACCAGCGACGTTGGAGCTAGAGGACGTGCAAGCATACCCTCTAACCACAAGGCCACCGGACCATCTGTTGAGAGCGCGAATTAGCCAGGAAGGCACTGCTTTAACGCAGGCACGTGGAGGGCGGACTGCTTTCTGCAATCACTTAATACCGCATCCGAGATTGAGGCGCTTCACGCAGGCGCTACTCATTACATGTTTAGACAAGTAACCTGGCAATTTATAAATTTATCAAATCTCAACAGATGTAACCACCACGAGACATGTTTCGGCCTGTTGGGCCTCATCAGTCGTGGGTAGGTTTGAACCAGCGACGTTGGAGCTAGAGGACGTGCAAGCATACCCTCTAACCACAAGGCCACCGGACCATCTGTTGAGAGCGCGAATTAGCCAGGAAGGCACTGCTTTAACGCAGGCACGTGGAGGGCGGACTGCTTTCTGCAATCACTTAATACCGCATCCGAGATTGAGGCGCTTCACGCAGGCGCTACTCATTACATGTTTAGACAAGTAACCTGGCAATTTATAAATTTATCAAATCTCAACAGATGTAACCACCACGAGACATGTTTCGGCCTGTTGGGCCTCATCAGTCGTGGGTAGGTTTGAACCAGCGACGTTGGAGCTAGAGGACGTGCAAGCATACCCTCTAACCACAAGGCCACCGGACCATCTGTTGAGAGCGCGAATTAGCCAGGAAGGCACTGCTTTAACGCAGGCACGTGGAGGGCGGACTGCTTTCTGCAATCACTTAATACCGCATCCGAGATTGAGGCGCTTCACGCAGGCGCTACTCATTACATGTTTAGACAAGTAACCTGGCAATTTATAAATTTATCAAATCTCAACAGATGTAACCACCACGAGACATGTTTCGGCCTGTTGGGCCTCATCAGTCGTGGGTAGGTTTGAACCAGCGACGTTGGAGCTAGAGGACGTGCAAGCATACCCTCTAACCACAAGGCCACCGGACCATCTGTTGAGAGCGCGAATTAGCCAGGAAGGCACTGCTTTAACGCAGGCACGTGGAGGGCGGACTGCTTTCTGCAATCACTTAATACCGCATCCGAGATTGAGGCGCTTCACGCAGGCGCTACTCATTACATGTTTAGACAAGTAACCTGGCAATTTATAAATTTATCAAATCTCAACAGATGTAACCACCACGAGACATGTTTCGGCCTGTTGGGCCTCATCAGTCGTGGGTAGGTTTGAACCAGCGACGTTGGAGCTAGAGGACGTGCAAGCATACCCTCTAACCACAAGGCCACCGGACCATCTGTTGAGAGCGCGAATTAGCCAGGAAGGCACTGCTTTAACGCAGGCACGTGGAGGGCGGACTGCTTTCTGCAATCACTTAATACCGCATCCGAGATTGAGGCGCTTCACGCAGGCGCTACTCATTACATGTTTAGACAAGTAACCTGGCAATTTATAAATTTATCAAATCTCAACAGATGTAACCACCACGAGACATGTTTCGGCCTGTTGGGCCTCATCAGTCGTGGGTAGGTTTGAACCAGCGACGTTGGAGCTAGAGGACGTGCAAGCATACCCTCTAACCACAAGGCCACCGGACCATCTGTTGAGAGCGCGAATTAGCCAGGAAGGCACTGCTTTAACGCAGGCACGTGGAGGGCGGACTGCTTTCTGCAATCACTTAATACCGCATCCGAGATTGAGGCGCTTCACGCAGGCGCTACTCATTACATGTTTAGACAAGTAACCTGGCAATTTATAAATTTATCAAATCTCAACAGATGTAACCACCACGAGACATGTTTCGGCCTGTTGGGCCTCATCAGTCGTGGGTAGGTTTGAACCAGCGACGTTGGAGCTAGAGGACGTGCAAGCATACCCTCTAACCACAAGGCCACCGGACCATCTGTTGAGAGCGCGAATTAGCCAGGAAGGCACTGCTTTAACGCAGGCACGTGGAGGGCGGACTGCTTTCTGCAATCACTTAATACCGCATCCGAGATTGAGGCGCTTCACGCAGGCGCTACTCATTACATGTTTAGACAAGTAACCTGGCAATTTATAAATTTATCAAATCTCAACAGATGTAACCACCACGAGACATGTTTCGGCCTGTTGGGCCTCATCAGTCGTGGGTAGGTTTGAACCAGCGACGTTGGAGCTAGAGGACGTGCAAGCATACCCTCTAACCACAAGGCCACCGGACCATCTGTTGAGAGCGCGAATTAGCCAGGAAGGCACTGCTTTAACGCAGGCACGTGGAGGGCGGACTGCTTTCTGCAATCACTTAATACCGCATCCGAGATTGAGGCGCTTCACGCAGGCGCTACTCATTACATGTTTAGACAAGTAACCTGGCAATTTATAAATTTATCAAATCTCAACAGATGTAACCACCACGAGACATGTTTCGGCCTGTTGGGCCTCATCAGTCGTGGGTAGGTTTGAACCAGCGACGTTGGAGCTAGAGGACGTGCAAGCATACCCTCTAACCACAAGGCCACCGGACCATCTGTTGAGAGCGCGAATTAGCCAGGAAGGCACTGCTTTAACGCAGGCACGTGGAGGGCGGACTGCTTTCTGCAATCACTTAATACCGCATCCGAGATTGAGGCGCTTCACGCAGGCGCTACTCATTACATGTTTAGACAAGTAACCTGGCAATTTATAAATTTATCAAATCTCAACAGATGTAACCACCACGAGACATGTTTCGGCCTGTTGGGCCTCATCAGTCGTGGGTAGGTTTGAACCAGCGACGTTGGAGCTAGAGGACGTGCAAGCATACCCTCTAACCACAAGGCCACCGGACCATCTGTTGAGAGCGCGAATTAGCCAGGAAGGCACTGCTTTAACGCAGGCACGTGGAGGGCGGACTGCTTTCTGCAATCACTTAATACCGCATCCGAGATTGAGGCGCTTCACGCAGGCGCTACTCATTACATGTTTAGACAAGTAACCTGGCAATTTATAAATTTATCAAATCTCAACAGATGTAACCACCACGAGACATGTTTCGGCCTGTTGGGCCTCATCAGTCGTGGGTAGGTTTGAACCAGCGACGTTGGAGCTAGAGGACGTGCAAGCATACCCTCTAACCACAAGGCCACCGGACCATCTGTTGAGAGCGCGAATTAGCCATGAAGGCACTGCTTTAACGCAGGCACGTGGAGGGCGGACTGCTTTCTGCAATCACTTAATACCGCATCCGAGATTGAGGCGCTTCACGCAGGCGCTACTCATTACATGTTTAGACAAGTAACCTGGCAATTTATAAATTTATCAAATCTCAACAGATGTAACCACCACGAGACATGTTTCGGCCTGTTGGGCCTCATCAGTCGTGGGTAGGTTTGAACCAGCGACGTTGGAGCTAGAGGACGTGCAAGCATACCCTCTAACCACAAGGCCACCGGACCATCTGTTGAGAGCGCGAATTAGCCAGGAAGGCACTGCTTTAACGCAGGCACGTGGAGGGCGGACTGCTTTCTGCAATCACTTAATACCGCATCCGAGATTGAGGCGCTTCACGCAGGCGCTACTCATTACATGTTTAGACAAGTAACCTGGCAATTTATAAATTTATCAAATCTCAACAGATGTAACCACCACGAGACATGTTTCGGCCTGTTGGGCCTCATCAGTCGTGGGTAGGTTTGAACCAGCGACGTTGGAGCTAGAGGACGTGCAAGCATACCCTCTAACCACAAGGCCACCGGACCATCTGTTGAGAGCGCGAATTAGCCAGGAAGGCACTGCTTTAACGCAGGCACGTGGAGGGCGGACTGCTTTCTGCAATCACTTAATACCGCATCCGAGATTGAGGCGCTTCACGCAGGCGCTACTCATTACATGTTTAGACAAGTAACCTGGCAATTTATAAATTTATCAAATCTCAACAGATGTAACCACCACGAGACATGTTTCGGCCTGTTGGGCCTCATCAGTCGTGGGTAGGTTTGAACCAGCGACGTTGGAGCTAGAGGACGTGCAAGCATACCCTCTAACCACAAGGCCACCGGACCATCTGTTGAGAGCGCGAATTAGCCAGGAAGGCACTGCTTTAACGCAGGCACGTGGAGGGCGGACTGCTTTCTGCAATCACTTAATACCGCATCCGAGATTGAGGCGCTTCACGCAGGCGCTACTCATTACATGTTTAGACAAGTAACCTGGCAATTTATAAATTTATCAAATCTCAACAGATGTAACCACCACGAGACATGTTTCGGCCTGTTGGGCCTCATCAGTCGTGGGTAGGTTTGAACCAGCGACGTTGGAGCTAGAGGACGTGCAAGCATACCATCTAACCACAAGGCCACCGGACCATCTGTTGAGAGCGCGAATTAGCCAGGAAGGCACTGCTTTAACGCAGGCACGTGGAGGGCGGACTGCTTTCTGCAATCACTTAATACCGCATCCGAGATTGAGGCGCTTCACGCAGGCGCTACTCATTACATGTTTAGACAAGTAACCTGGCAATTTATAAATTTATCAAATCTCAACAGATGTAACCACCACGAGACATGTTTCGGCCTGTTGGGCCTCATCAGTCGTGGGTAGGTTTGAACCAGCGACGTTGGAGCTAGAGGACGTGCAAGCATACCCTCTAACCACAAGGCCACCGGACCATCTGTTGAGAGCGCGAATTAGCCAGGAAGGCACTGCTTTAACGCAGGCACGTGGAGGGCGGACTGCTTTCTGCAATCACTTAATACCGCATCCGAGATTGAGGCGCTTCACGCAGGCGCTACTCATTACATGTTTAGACAAGTAACCTGGCAATTTATAAATTTATCAAATCTCAACAGATGTAACCACCACGAGACATGTTTCGGCCTGTTGGGCCTCATCAGTCGTGGGTAGGTTTGAACCAGCGACGTTGGAGCTAGAGGACGTGCAAGCATACCCTCTAACCACAAGGCCACCGGACCATCGGTTGAGAGCGCGAATTAGCCAGGAAGGCACTGCTTTAACGCAGGCACGTGCAGGTGGTTACATCTGTTGAGATTTGATAAATTTATAAATTGCCAGGTTACTTGTCTAAACATGTAATGAGTAGCGCCTGCGTGAAGCGCCTCAATCTCGGATGCGGTATTAAGTGATTGCAGAAAGCAGTCCGCCCTCCACGTGCCTGCGTTAAAGCAGTGCCTTCCTGGCTAATTCGCGCTCTCAACAGATGGTCCGGTGGCCTTGTGGTTAGAGGGTATGCTTGCACGTCCTCTAGCTCCAACGTCGCTGGTTCAAACCTACCCACGACTGATGAGGCCCAACAGGCCGAAACATGTCTCGTGGTGGTTACATCTGTTGAGATTTGATAAATTTATAAATTGCCAGGTTACTTGTCTAAACATGTAATGAGTAGCGCCTGCGTGAAGCGCCTCAATCTCGGATGCGGTATTAAGTGATTGCAGAAAGCAGTCCGCCCTCCACGTGCCTGCGTTAAAGCAGTGCCTTCCTGGCTAATTCGCGCTCTCAACAGATGGTCCGGTGGCCTTGTGGTTAGAGGGTATGCTTGCACGTCCTCTAGCTCCAACGTCGCTGGTTCAAACCTACCCACGACTGATGAGGCCCAACAGGCCGAAACATGTCTCGTGGTGGTTACATCTGTTGAGATTTGATAAATTTATAAATTGCCAGGTTACTTGTCTAAACATGTAATGAGTAGCGCCTGCGTGAAGCGCCTCAATCTCGGATGCGGTATTAAGTGATTGCAGAAAGCAGTCCGCCCTCCACGTGCCTGCGTTAAAGCAGTGCCTTCCTGGCTAATTCGCGCTCTCAACAGATGGTCCGGTGGCCTTGTGGTTAGAGGGTATGCTTGCACGTCCTCTAGCTCCAACGTCGCTGGTTCAAACCTACCCACGACTGATGAGGCCCAACAGGCCGAAACATGTCTCGTGGTGGTTACATCTGTTGAGATTTGATAAATTTATAAATTGCCAGGTTACTTGTCTAAACATGTAATGAGTAGCGCCTGCGTGAAGCGCCTCAATCTCGGATGCGGTATTAAGTGATTGCAGAAAGCAGTCCGCCCTCCACGTGCCTGCGTTAAAGCAGTGCCTTCCTGGCTAATTCGCGCTCTCAACAGATGGTCCGGTGGCCTTGTGGTTAGAGGGTATGCTTGCACGTCCTCTAGCTCCAACGTCGCTGGTTCAAACCTACCCACGACTGATGAGGCCCAACAGGCCGAAACATGTCTCGTGGTGGTTACATCTGTTGAGATTTGATAAATTTATAAATTGCCAGGTTACTTGTCTAAACATGTAATGAGTAGCGCCTGCGTGAAGCGCCTCAATCTCGGATGCGGTATTAAGTGATTGCAGAAAGCAGTCCGCCCTCCACGTGCCTGCGTTAAAGCAGTGCCTTCCTGGCTAATTCGCGCTCTCAACAGATGGTCCGGTGGCCTTGTGGTTAGAGGGTATGCTTGCACGTCCTCTAGCTCCAACGTCGCTGGTTCAAACCTACCCACGACTGATGAGGCCCAACAGGCCGAAACATGTCTCGTGGTGGTTACATCTGTTGAGATTTGATAAATTTATAAATTGCCAGGTTACTTGTCTAAACATGTAATGAGTAGCGCCTGCGTGAAGCGCCTCAATCTCGGATGCGGTATTAAGTGATTGCAGAAAGCAGTCCGCCCTCCACGTGCCTGCGTTAAAGCAGTGCCTTCCTGGCTAATTCGCGCTCTCAACAGATGGTCCGGTGGCCTTGTGGTTAGAGGGTATGCTTGCACGTCCTCTAGCTCCAACGTCGCTGGTTCAAACCTACCCACGACTGATGAGGCCCAACAGGCCGAAACATGTCTCGTGGTGGTTACATCTGTTGAGATTTGATAAATTTATAAATTGCCAGGTTACTTGTCTAAACATGTAATGAGTAGCGCCTGCGTGAAGCGCCTCAATCTCGGATGCGGTATTAAGTGATTGCAGAAAGCAGTCCGCCCTCCACGTGCCTGCGTTAAAGCAGTGCCTTCCTGGCTAATTCGCGCTCTCAACAGATGGTCCGGTGGCCTTGTGGTTAGAGGGTATGCTTGCACGTCCTCTAGCTCCAACGTCGCTGGTTCAAACCTACCCACGACTGATGAGGCCCAACAGGCCGAAACATGTCTCGTGGTGGTTACATCTGTTGAGATTTGATAAATTTATAAATTGCCAGGTTACTTGTCTAAACATGTAATGAGTAGCGCCTGCGTGAAGCGCCTCAATCTCGGATGCGGTATTAAGTGATTGCAGAAAGCAGTCCGCCCTCCACGTGCCTGCGTTAAAGCAGTGCCTTCCTGGCTAATTCGCGCTCTCAACAGATGGTCCGGTGGCCTTGTGGTTAGAGGGTATGCTTGCACGTCCTCTAGCTCCAACGTCGCTGGTTCAAACCTACCCACGACTGATGAGGCCCAACAGGCCGAAACATGTCTCGTGGTGGTTACATCTGTTGAGATTTGATAAATTTATAAATTGCCAGGTTACTTGTCTAAACATGTAATGAGTAGCGCCTGCGTGAAGCGCCTCAATCTCGGATGCGGTATTAAGTGATTGCAGAAAGCAGTCCGCCCTCCACGTGCCTGCGTTAAAGCAGTGCCTTCCTGGCTAATTCGCGCTCTCAACAGATGGTCCGGTGGCCTTGTGGTTAGAGGGTATGCTTGCACGTCCTCTAGCTCCAACGTCGCTGGTTCAAACCTACCCACGACTGATGAGGCCCAACAGGCCGAAACATGTCTCGTGGTGGTTACATCTGTTGAGATTTGATAAATTTATAAATTGCCAGGTTACTTGTCTAAACATGTAATGAGTAGCGCCTGCGTGAAGCGCCTCAATCTCGGATGCGGTATTAAGTGATTGCAGAAAGCAGTCCGCCCTCCACGTGCCTGCGTTAAAGCAGTGCCTTCCTGGCTAATTCGCGCTCTCAACAGATGGTCCGGTGGCCTTGTGGTTAGAGGGTATGCTTGCACGTCCTCTAGCTCCAACGTCGCTGGTTCAAACCTACCCACGACTGATGAGGCCCAACAGGCCGAAACATGTCTCGTGGTGGTTACATCTGTTGAGATTTGATAAATTTATAAATTGCCAGGTTACTTGTCTAAACATGTAATGAGTAGCGCCTGCGTGAAGCGCCTCAATCTCGGATGCGGTATTAAGTGATTGCAGAAAGCAGTCCGCCCTCCACGTGCCTGCGTTAAAGCAGTGCCTTCCTGGCTAATTCGCGCTCTCAACAGATGGTCCGGTGGCCTTGTGGTTAGAGGGTATGCTTGCACGTCCTCTAGCTCCAACGTCGCTGGTTCAAACCTACCCACGACTGATGAGGCCCAACAGGCCGAAACATGTCTCGTGGTGGTTACATCTGTTGAGATTTGATAAATTTATAAATTGCCAGGTTACTTGTCTAAACATGTAATGAGTAGCGCCTGCGTGAAGCGCCTCAATCTCGGATGCGGTATTAAGTGATTGCAGAAAGCAGTCCGCCCTCCACGTGCCTGCGTTAAAGCAGTGCCTTCCTGGCTAATTCGCGCTCTCAACAGATGGTCCGGTGGCCTTGTGGTTAGAGGGTATGCTTGCACGTCCTCTAGCTCCAACGTCGCTGGTTCAAACCTACCCACGACTGATGAGGCCCAACAGGCCGAAACATGTCTCGTGGTGGTTACATCTGTTGAGATTTGATAAATTTATAAATTGCCAGGTTACTTGTCTAAACATGTAATGAGTAGCGCCTGCGTGAAGCGCCTCAATCTCGGATGCGGTATTAAGTGATTGCAGAAAGCAGTCCGCCCTCCACGTGCCTGCGTTAAAGCAGTGCCTTCCTGGCTAATTCGCGCTCTCAACAGATGGTCCGGTGGCCTTGTGGTTAGAGGGTATGCTTGCACGTCCTCTAGCTCCAACGTCGCTGGTTCAAACCTACCCACGACTGATGAGGCCCAACAGGCCGAAACATGTCTCGTGGTGGTTACATCTGTTGAGATTTGATAAATTTATAAATTGCCAGGTTACTTGTCTAAACATGTAATGAGTAGCGCCTGCGTGAAGCGCCTCAATCTCGGATGCGGTATTAAGTGATTGCAGAAAGCAGTCCGCCCTCCACGTGCCTGCGTTAAAGCAGTGCCTTCCTGGCTAATTCGCGCTCTCAACAGATGGTCCGGTGGCCTTGTGGTTAGAGGGTATGCTTGCACGTCCTCTAGCTCCAACGTCGCTGGTTCAAACCTACCCACGACTGATGAGGCCCAACAGGCCGAAACATGTCTCGTGGTGGTTACATCTGTTGAGATTTGATAAATTTATAAATTGCCAGGTTACTTGTCTAAACATGTAATGAGTAGCGCCTGCGTGAAGCGCCTCAATCTCGGATGCGGTATTAAGTGATTGCAGAAAGCAGTCCGCCCTCCACGTGCCTGCGTTAAAGCAGTGCCTTCCTGGCTAATTCGCGCTCTCAACAGATGGTCCGGTGGCCTTGTGGTTAGAGGGTATGCTTGCACGTCCTCTAGCTCCAACGTCGCTGGTTCAAACCTACCCACGACTGATGAGGCCCAACAGGCCGAAACATGTCTCGTGGTGGTTACATCTGTTGAGATTTGATAAATTTATAAATTGCCAGGTTACTTGTCTAAACATGTAATGAGTAGCGCCTGCGTGAAGCGCCTCAATCTCGGATGCGGTATTAAGTGATTGCAGAAAGCAGTCCGCCCTCCACGTGCCTGCGTTAAAGCAGTGCCTTCCTGGCTAATTCGCGCTCTCAACAGATGGTCCGGTGGCCTTGTGGTTAGAGGGTATGCTTGCACGTCCTCTAGCTCCAACGTCGCTGGTTCAAACCTACCCACGACTGATGAGGCCCAACAGGCCGAAACATGTCTCGTGGTGGTTACATCTGTTGAGATTTGATAAATTTATAAATTGCCAGGTTACTTGTCTAAACATGTAATGAGTAGCGCCTGCGTGAAGCGCCTCAATCTCGGATGCGGTATTAAGTGATTGCAGAAAGCAGTCCGCCCTCCACGTGCCTGCGTTAAAGCAGTGCCTTCCTGGCTAATTCGCGCTCTCAACAGATGGTCCGGTGGCCTTGTGGTTAGAGGGTATGCTTGCACGTCCTCTAGCTCCAACGTCGCTGGTTCAAACCTACCCACGACTGATGAGGCCCAACAGGCCGAAACATGTCTCGTGGTGGTTACATCTGTTGAGATTTGATAAATTTATAAATTGCCAGGTTACTTGTCTAAACATGTAATGAGTAGCGCCTGCGTGAAGCGCCTCAATCTCGGATGCGGTATTAAGTGATTGCAGAAAGCAGTCCGCCCTCCACGTGCCTGCGTTAAAGCAGTGCCTTCCTGGCTAATTCGCGCTCTCAACAGATGGTCCGGTGGCCTTGTGGTTAGAGGGTATGCTTGCACGTCCTCTAGCTCCAACGTCGCTGGTTCAAACCTACCCACGACTGATGAGGCCCAACAGGCCGAAACATGTCTCGTGGTGGTTACATCTGTTGAGATTTGATAAATTTATAAATTGCCAGGTTACTTGTCTAAACATGTAATGAGTAGCGCCTGCGTGAAGCGCCTCAATCTCGGATGCGGTATTAAGTGATTGCAGAAAGCAGTCCGCCCTCCACGTGCCTGCGTTAAAGCAGTGCCTTCCTGGCTAATTCGCGCTCTCAACAGATGGTCCGGTGGCCTTGTGGTTAGAGGGTATGCTTGCACGTCCTCTAGCTCCAACGTCGCTGGTTCAAACCTACCCACGACTGATGAGGCCCAACAGGCCGAAACATGTCTCGTGGTGGTTACATCTGTTGAGATTTGATAAATTTATAAATTGCCAGGTTACTTGTCTAAACATGTAATGAGTAGCGCCTGCGTGAAGCGCCTCAATCTCGGATGCGGTATTAAGTGATTGCAGAAAGCAGTCCGCCCTCCACGTGCCTGCGTTAAAGCAGTGCCTTCCTGGCTAATTCGCGCTCTCAACAGATGGTCCGGTGGCCTTGTGGTTAGAGGGTATGCTTGCACGTCCTCTAGCTCCAACGTCGCTGGTTCAAACCTACCCACGACTGATGAGGCCCAACAGGCCGAAACATGTCTCGTGGTGGTTACATCTGTTGAGATTTGATAAATTTATAAATTGCCAGGTTACTTGTCTAAACATGTAATGAGTAGCGCCTGCGTGAAGCGCCTCAATCTCGGATGCGGTATTAAGTGATTGCAGAAAGCAGTCCGCCCTCCACGTGCCTGCGTTAAAGCAGTGCCTTCCTGGCTAATTCGCGCTCTCAACAGATGGTCCGGTGGCCTTGTGGTTAGAGGGTATGCTTGCACGTCCTCTAGCTCCAACGTCGCTGGTTCAAACCTACCCACGACTGATGAGGCCCAACAGGCCGAAACATGTCTCGTGGTGGTTACATCTGTTGAGATTTGATAAATTTATAAATTGCCAGGTTACTTGTCTAAACATGTAATGAGTAGCGCCTGCGTGAAGCGCCTCAATCTCGGATGCGGTATTAAGTGATTGCAGAAAGCAGTCCGCCCTCCACGTGCCTGCGTTAAAGCAGTGCCTTCCTGGCTAATTCGCGCTCTCAACAGATGGTCCGGTGGCCTTGTGGTTAGAGGGTATGCTTGCACGTCCTCTAGCTCCAACGTCGCTGGTTCAAACCTACCCACGACTGATGAGGCCCAACAGGCCGAAACATGTCTCGTGGTGGTTACATCTGTTGAGATTTGATAAATTTATAAATTGCCAGGTTACTTGTCTAAACATGTAATGAGTAGCGCCTGCGTGAAGCGCCTCAATCTCGGATGCGGTATTAAGTGATTGCAGAAAGCAGTCCGCCCTCCACGTGCCTGCGTTAAAGCAGTGCCTTCCTGGCTAATTCGCGCTCTCAACAGATGGTCCGGTGGCCTTGTGGTTAGAGGGTATGCTTGCACGTCCTCTAGCTCCAACGTCGCTGGTTCAAACCTACCCACGACTGATGAGGCCCAACAGGCCGAAACATGTCTCGTGGTGGTTACATCTGTTGAGATTTGATAAATTTATAAATTGCCAGGTTACTTGTCTAAACATGTAATGAGTAGCGCCTGCGTGAAGCGCCTCAATCTCGGATGCGGTATTAAGTGATTGCAGAAAGCAGTCCGCCCTCCACGTGCCTGCGTTAAAGCAGTGCCTTCCTGGCTAATTCGCGCTCTCAACAGATGGTCCGGTGGCCTTGTGGTTAGAGGGTATGCTTGCACGTCCTCTAGCTCCAACGTCGCTGGTTCAAACCTACCCACGACTGATGAGGCCCAACAGGCCGAAACATGTCTCGTGGTGGTTACATCTGTTGAGATTTGATAAATTTATAAATTGCCAGGTTACTTGTCTAAACATGTAATGAGTAGCGCCTGCGTGAAGCGCCTCAATCTCGGATGCGGTATTAAGTGATTGCAGAAAGCAGTCCGCCCTCCACGTGCCTGCGTTAAAGCAGTGCCTTCCTGGCTAATTCGCGCTCTCAACAGATGGTCCGGTGGCCTTGTGGTTAGAGGGTATGCTTGCACGTCCTCTAGCTCCAACGTCGCTGGTTCAAACCTACCCACGACTGATGAGGCCCAACAGGCCGAAACATGTCTCGTGGTGGTTACATCTGTTGAGATTTGATAAATTTATAAATTGCCAGGTTACTTGTCTAAACATGTAATGAGTAGCGCCTGCGTGAAGCGCCTCAATCTCGGATGCGGTATTAAGTGATTGCAGAAAGCAGTCCGCCCTCCACGTGCCTGCGTTAAAGCAGTGCCTTCCTGGCTAATTCGCGCTCTCAACAGATGGTCCGGTGGCCTTGTGGTTAGAGGGTATGCTTGCACGTCCTCTAGCTCCAACGTCGCTGGTTCAAACCTACCCACGACTGATGAGGCCCAACAGGCCGAAACATGTCTCGTGGTGGTTACATCTGTTGAGATTTGATAAATTTATAAATTGCCAGGTTACTTGTCTAAACATGTAATGAGTAGCGCCTGCGTGAAGCGCCTCAATCTCGGATGCGGTATTAAGTGATTGCAGAAAGCAGTCCGCCCTCCACGTGCCTGCGTTAAAGCAGTGCCTTCCTGGCTAATTCGCGCTCTCAACAGATGGTCCGGTGGCCTTGTGGTTAGAGGGTATGCTTGCACGTCCTCTAGCTCCAACGTCGCTGGTTCAAACCTACCCACGACTGATGAGGCCCAACAGGCCGAAACATGTCTCGTGGTGGTTACATCTGTTGAGATTTGATAAATTTATAAATTGCCAGGTTACTTGTCTAAACATGTAATGAGTAGCGCCTGCGTGAAGCGCCTCAATCTCGGATGCGGTATTAAGTGATTGCAGAAAGCAGTCCGCCCTCCACGTGCCTGCGTTAAAGCAGTGCCTTCCTGGCTAATTCGCGCTCTCAACAGATGGTCCGGTGGCCTTGTGGTTAGAGGGTATGCTTGCACGTCCTCTAGCTCCAACGTCGCTGGTTCAAACCTACCCACGACTGATGAGGCCCAACAGGCCGAAACATGTCTCGTGGTGGTTACATCTGTTGAGATTTGATAAATTTATAAATTGCCAGGTTACTTGTCTAAACATGTAATGAGTAGCGCCTGCGTGAAGCGCCTCAATCTCGGATGCGGTATTAAGTGATTGCAGAAAGCAGTCCGCCCTCCACGTGCCTGCGTTAAAGCAGTGCCTTCCTGGCTAATTCGCGCTCTCAACAGATGGTCCGGTGGCCTTGTGGTTAGAGGGTATGCTTGCACGTCCTCTAGCTCCAACGTCGCTGGTTCAAACCTACCCACGACTGATGAGGCCCAACAGGCCGAAACATGTCTCGTGGTGGTTACATCTGTTGAGATTTGATAAATTTATAAATTGCCAGGTTACTTGTCTAAACATGTAATGAGTAGCGCCTGCGTGAAGCGCCTCAATCTCGGATGCGGTATTAAGTGATTGCAGAAAGCAGTCCGCCCTCCACGTGCCTGCGTTAAAGCAGTGCCTTCCTGGCTAATTCGCGCTCTCAACAGATGGTCCGGTGGCCTTGTGGTTAGAGGGTATGCTTGCACGTCCTCTAGCTCCAACGTCGCTGGTTCAAACCTACCCACGACTGATGAGGCCCAACAGGCCGAAACATGTCTCGTGGTGGTTACATCTGTTGAGATTTGATAAATTTATAAATTGCCAGGTTACTTGTCTAAACATGTAATGAGTAGCGCCTGCGTGAAGCGCCTCAATCTCGGATGCGGTATTAAGTGATTGCAGAAAGCAGTCCGCCCTCCACGTGCCTGCGTTAAAGCAGTGCCTTCCTGGCTAATTCGCGCTCTCAACAGATGGTCCGGTGGCCTTGTGGTTAGAGGGTATGCTTGCACGTCCTCTAGCTCCAACGTCGCTGGTTCAAACCTACCCACGACTGATGAGGCCCAACAGGCCGAAACATGTCTCGTGGTGGTTACATCTGTTGAGATTTGATAAATTTATAAATTGCCAGGTTACTTGTCTAAACATGTAATGAGTAGCGCCTGCGTGAAGCGCCTCAATCTCGGATGCGGTATTAAGTGATTGCAGAAAGCAGTCCGCCCTCCACGTGCCTGCGTTAAAGCAGTGCCTTCCTGGCTAATTCGCGCTCTCAACAGATGGTCCGGTGGCCTTGTGGTTAGAGGGTATGCTTGCACGTCCTCTAGCTCCAACGTCGCTGGTTCAAACCTACCCACGACTGATGAGGCCCAACAGGCCGAAACATGTCTCGTGGTGGTTACATCTGTTGAGATTTGATAAATTTATAAATTGCCAGGTTACTTGTCTAAACATGTAATGAGTAGCGCCTGCGTGAAGCGCCTCAATCTCGGATGCGGTATTAAGTGATTGCAGAAAGCAGTCCGCCCTCCACGTGCCTGCGTTAAAGCAGTGCCTTCCTGGCTAATTCGCGCTCTCAACAGATGGTCCGGTGGCCTTGTGGTTAGAGGGTATGCTTGCACGTCCTCTAGCTCCAACGTCGCTGGTTCAAACCTACCCACGACTGATGAGGCCCAACAGGCCGAAACATGTCTCGTGGTGGTTACATCTGTTGAGATTTGATAAATTTATAAATTGCCAGGTTACTTGTCTAAACATGTAATGAGTAGCGCCTGCGTGAAGCGCCTCAATCTCGGATGCGGTATTAAGTGATTGCAGAAAGCAGTCCGCCCTCCACGTGCCTGCGTTAAAGCAGTGCCTTCCTGGCTAATTCGCGCTCTCAACAGATGGTCCGGTGGCCTTGTGGTTAGAGGGTATGCTTGCACGTCCTCTAGCTCCAACGTCGCTGGTTCAAACCTACCCACGACTGATGAGGCCCAACAGGCCGAAACATGTCTCGTGGTGGTTACATCTGTTGAGATTTGATAAATTTATAAATTGCCAGGTTACTTGTCTAAACATGTAATGAGTAGCGCCTGCGTGAAGCGCCTCAATCTCGGATGCGGTATTAAGTGATTGCAGAAAGCAGTCCGCCCTCCACGTGCCTGCGTTAAAGCAGTGCCTTCCTGGCTAATTCGCGCTCTCAACAGATGGTCCGGTGGCCTTGTGGTTAGAGGGTATGCTTGCACGTCCTCTAGCTCCAACGTCGCTGGTTCAAACCTACCCACGACTGATGAGGCCCAACAGGCCGAAACATGTCTCGTGGTGGTTACATCTGTTGAGATTTGATAAATTTATAAATTGCCAGGTTACTTGTCTAAACATGTAATGAGTAGCGCCTGCGTGAAGCGCCTCAATCTCGGATGCGGTATTAAGTGATTGCAGAAAGCAGTCCGCCCTCCACGTGCCTGCGTTAAAGCAGTGCCTTCCTGGCTAATTCGCGCTCTCAACAGATGGTCCGGTGGCCTTGTGGTTAGAGGGTATGCTTGCACGTCCTCTAGCTCCAACGTCGCTGGTTCAAACCTACCCACGACTGATGAGGCCCAACAGGCCGAAACATGTCTCGTGGTGGTTACATCTGTTGAGATTTGATAAATTTATAAATTGCCAGGTTACTTGTCTAAACATGTAATGAGTAGCGCCTGCGTGAAGCGCCTCAATCTCGGATGCGGTATTAAGTGATTGCAGAAAGCAGTCCGCCCTCCACGTGCCTGCGTTAAAGCAGTGCCTTCCTGGCTAATTCGCGCTCTCAACAGATGGTCCGGTGGCCTTGTGGTTAGAGGGTATGCTTGCACGTCCTCTAGCTCCAACGTCGCTGGTTCAAACCTACCCACGACTGATGAGGCCCAACAGGCCGAAACATGTCTCGTGGTGGTTACATCTGTTGAGATTTGATAAATTTATAAATTGCCAGGTTACTTGTCTAAACATGTAATGAGTAGCGCCTGCGTGAAGCGCCTCAATCTCGGATGCGGTATTAAGTGATTGCAGAAAGCAGTCCGCCCTCCACGTGCCTGCGTTAAAGCAGTGCCTTCCTGGCTAATTCGCGCTCTCAACAGATGGTCCGGTGGCCTTGTGGTTAGAGGGTATGCTTGCACGTCCTCTAGCTCCAACGTCGCTGGTTCAAACCTACCCACGACTGATGAGGCCCAACAGGCCGAAACATGTCTCGTGGTGGTTACATCTGTTGAGATTTGATAAATTTATAAATTGCCAGGTTACTTGTCTAAACATGTAATGAGTAGCGCCTGCGTGAAGCGCCTCAATCTCGGATGCGGTATTAAGTGATTGCAGAAAGCAGTCCGCCCTCCACGTGCCTGCGTTAAAGCAGTGCCTTCCTGGCTAATTCGCGCTCTCAACAGATGGTCCGGTGGCCTTGTGGTTAGAGGGTATGCTTGCACGTCCTCTAGCTCCAACGTCGCTGGTTCAAACCTACCCACGACTGATGAGGCCCAACAGGCCGAAACATGTCTCGTGGTGGTTACATCTGTTGAGATTTGATAAATTTATAAATTGCCAGGTTACTTGTCTAAACATGTAATGAGTAGCGCCTGCGTGAAGCGCCTCAATCTCGGATGCGGTATTAAGTGATTGCAGAAAGCAGTCCGCCCTCCACGTGCCTGCGTTAAAGCAGTGCCTTCCTGGCTAATTCGCGCTCTCAACAGATGGTCCGGTGGCCTTGTGGTTAGAGGGTATGCTTGCACGTCCTCTAGCTCCAACGTCGCTGGTTCAAACCTACCCACGACTGATGAGGCCCAACAGGCCGAAACATGTCTCGTGGTGGTTACATCTGTTGAGATTTGATAAATTTATAAATTGCCAGGTTACTTGTCTAAACATGTAATGAGTAGCGCCTGCGTGAAGCGCCTCAATCTCGGATGCGGTATTAAGTGATTGCAGAAAGCAGTCCGCCCTCCACGTGCCTGCGTTAAAGCAGTGCCTTCCTGGCTAATTCGCGCTCTCAACAGATGGTCCGGTGGCCTTGTGGTTAGAGGGTATGCTTGCACGTCCTCTAGCTCCAACGTCGCTGGTTCAAACCTACCCACGACTGATGAGGCCCAACAGGCCGAAACATGTCTCGTGGTGGTTACATCTGTTGAGATTTGATAAATTTATAAATTGCCAGGTTACTTGTCTAAACATGTAATGAGTAGCGCCTGCGTGAAGCGCCTCAATCTCGGATGCGGTATTAAGTGATTGCAGAAAGCAGTCCGCCCTCCACGTGCCTGCGTTAAAGCAGTGCCTTCCTGGCTAATTCGCGCTCTCAACAGATGGTCCGGTGGCCTTGTGGTTAGAGGGTATGCTTGCACGTCCTCTAGCTCCAACGTCGCTGGTTCAAACCTACCCACGACTGATGAGGCCCAACAGGCCGAAACATGTCTCGTGGTGGTTACATCTGTTGAGATTTGATAAATTTATAAATTGCCAGGTTACTTGTCTAAACATGTAATGAGTAGCGCCTGCGTGAAGCGCCTCAATCTCGGATGCGGTATTAAGTGATTGCAGAAAGCAGTCCGCCCTCCACGTGCCTGCGTTAAAGCAGTGCCTTCCTGGCTAATTCGCGCTCTCAACAGATGGTCCGGTGGCCTTGTGGTTAGAGGGTATGCTTGCACGTCCTCTAGCTCCAACGTCGCTGGTTCAAACCTACCCACGACTGATGAGGCCCAACAGGCCGAAACATGTCTCGTGGTGGTTACATCTGTTGAGATTTGATAAATTTATAAATTGCCAGGTTACTTGTCTAAACATGTAATGAGTAGCGCCTGCGTGAAGCGCCTCAATCTCGGATGCGGTATTAAGTGATTGCAGAAAGCAGTCCGCCCTCCACGTGCCTGCGTTAAAGCAGTGCCTTCCTGGCTAATTCGCGCTCTCAACAGATGGTCCGGTGGCCTTGTGGTTAGAGGGTATGCTTGCACGTCCTCTAGCTCCAACGTCGCTGGTTCAAACCTACCCACGACTGATGAGGCCCAACAGGCCGAAACATGTCTCGTGGTGGTTACATCTGTTGAGATTTGATAAATTTATAAATTGCCA